>CM074718.1:274300263-274722763 GCA_037306005.1 Rhinophrynus dorsalis | reverse complement strand
CTGGAGCACTCAGCTTCAGTCCTTCTCTAGACTACTGGTTCACGTGATCGCTCCAGGAGCGATCACATGTACGGGCATTTAGATTGAAAAAGGCAGTGTGTTTTACACACTGCCTTTGTGTCTGCTCTGTGCCTCTCTCTTCCTTACTATCAAAGTAAAGGAGAGAGAATCAGAGAGCAGACACCTAGTGGTAAAACAAAATGCAGTAGCTGGGGATATTAACCCCTTTAATGCTGGTGCTGTGGGCTGGCTGGATGCAGGTCCATATCTGACCTGTTAAAAGCAGAATGGTTGTTTTTTTTATTTAAAAACCAAAACATCTTTTATTTAAAAATCCTATATAATAATTCGCTAGGATGTTTGTCAGAAGCCATCATGTGCAGTACAGACTGCCCAAACACACAGACTGCTGGGAGTTCTGTGCTGGGATCATTCTGTGCATTCGGGCAGTCGCTACAGCACATGACTGCTTTGTGTGCGTCGCCAGTGAGGCAGTTGTATGCAGAGCAGGATCAGCCTCTTAACCCTTTGAGTGCCAGAGGGGTAGGCAATGCATTGCTTTGTGTACCTCTCTGGCACTCAAAGGGTTAAAATCACCCAGACCTTGGCCTGTGTACACGGGCTTTTACACTAGTTTTATTTGCAAAATAAATATTTAAATGTTAATCAATACATAATGCGAGTGTGATTGTTGTGGAGCTATCTACTACACACCTCCAAATCTGATAGATAAAAAAGTGGGAAAATAGGGAGGGACACAGGGACATGGGGATTTTCACCCAGGGGGAACAGTGCACAATTAAAACTGCCCATTTTGTAGGTATGACTGAACAGTCATACCTTTCATGCAGTCTCCATAAAAATGTAACCCATTGCGCCCAAATAATGCCAAGAGAAAAAATAAAAATGGCGTTTTTTTACTTTTATTTTACTGTTTATTTAATTTTAATAAAGTAAATGGTGGTTAGCCATGTAAATGTTGTATTGAAAGAAAGAGCTACTTGTGTGTAAAAAAACAGCATATAATTTATGTGGATGGAATAAAAGCCTTAGTGGGAAAACACTGTTGAACAAAGACATGGTCAAAAAGGTCAGAATTGCTCCGGTCCTTAACCCCTTAACGACCAGCGGTCGCGGGGTTTGTGGTCCTTTAAGGACCCGATAGGGAATTTCGGCGTGCCCGCCGAACTGAGGGACTGAAAGAGATCGCTCCGGTCTTGGAGCGATCAAATTCAGTCCCCGGTATTAGGAGCGCGCGGTGAGTAATAGTACGTGACGTACCAGGACCGTCACTGGTCCTTAAGTGCCGGACCAGCGTGACGGTCCAGGAACGTCACCGGAAGCTAAGGGGTTAAGTGAAACCCCCCTTAGATTTTCCCGGTCCTTAAGGGGTTAAACAGCCTGACATGAATGTAAGCAATATGTGCAAAGATCTAAGTTTTTGATAAATCACCTCAATCATGCCAGGTCTCCTACTGATTTTGCAATGCCCCAAAATGCAATTTTTCACTCACAAAAAATGAGAAAATTCTACAATGCTGCTCAATAATAAGAAAAACAAAATTAGATGTAACTGTAATTTTGCTGCTTAAATCCTCACTCTCTGGGACCTAATTATGTAATCAATATAAGGCTCACGATATGCTTTTATGAGAAATACAATGTGAAATGAGCACTTTTGAAAAACATTTCAATTGATATGTTGTATTGTTCTCCTCTATACAGCATAATGTGTACTGCTCAAGCTGGCATAACATAAATTTTTAAGATGCCCCACTTCTCATTAAATTTGCCTAACCATTCAGTCTCCCTTGAGCTTCCCTGCGTGTACAGATGTTTCCTGCATACTTGGTGGTGGTGGTTCCCCTCCATAACAAATACTTCCCCATTAACTGTACAACATGTGAGAAAGCATTAAAGGGATAGTAATACTTAAAATGTAAAAAAATATATGTTGTAGGGTTTATCTCCCTGAGTATAAAAGGCTTACTCCCACTGCTGAAAGGTGTTTTATTCAAAAGTTATTAAAGATTAAAGTTGCATTTTTTAGGTGCAGTATCACAGTGGCCTGAAATTGTACAGTGGCGCTGTTGCTACACCATCCTATGGACAGCTCTGGTCCCGGGACCAGAGCTGTCCATAGGATGGTGTAGCAACAGCGCCACTGTACAATGTCAGGCCAGTGTGATATTGCACCTAGAAAATTCAACAGAAATTCAACTTTGAGCTGTAATAACTATTGAATAAAACACCTTTCAGCAGTGGGAGTACTCTTGTTTTACTCAGGGGGATAAACCCTACAAAATATATTTCTTACATTTTAAGTATTACTATCCCTTTAACCCTTTGCATTCTGGAGGGCTGAACAATGCAACACATTCTCTGGGGTTTAAAAGTAAAATAAGCGATTTGCAACACATTCTCTGGGGTTTAAAAGTAAAATAAGCGATTCTTTAAATAGCAGAAAAGTAAAAAGAAATGGGGTCATGAGACTACAGATTCCCATTCTCAGCATGGCTCCAGGGAAGGAGGCTCTTGAACTTGTAGGACCCTGTTTTTAACTGGAGTATTGTGCAATGCAACCAGCTTTGTTGCAGAGTACAGGCTGTAGGGCAACCACTAGTTATATTGATACAAGAGATTTCTGATTAACTGGAGTGACCAGGGAATGCATTTTATAGTATTACAATGGCTACATTAACACCACCTAGAGAAAACAATGTTTGCCACAACATTTGTGACAAGTGAAAAAGAAAGCATTGCCAACAATGTTTAACTTCAAATGAGGTGTCGAACAACGTGCCCAAAATGGAATAGAATGGGAAAAAATTATGAAATAGGCCTTTTTTGCATCATGGCATATCCTGTATGTAATTGAGTAGGGTCCTTTGTCTAAGTTTTAGAGCATACCTAGACACTTCACATAACTACAGTTATTGCCTATGTGCACTATTTTTGGCACGCCTCAAAAGTACATATATTTCTTCAAAAAACAGATAGTGTGAAGGTGTTATCTTGCAAAGATAGAAAGGTTATATATAAATGAGTATTCAGTCTTTGAGCCTCATGTTTCTGTGGACTATAACTTCTGTTACGTGATAATGGGAGACATAGTCTTTAATAACAATAGTTCCTAAGATTGACTACCCTGATATAAACAATCAGTCAATTTGTTGTACCTCCTTCATTTTAGTTTCTCCCTATACTGCCCTACATGTCCAAACATCTTGTTATGGGCTTGCTAACAGTATTTGGTACCCATGCATGTCCATAAATATCAGGTTCAATTGGGGTGCCTTACCTCCCTCCCTACCATCTGCCTAGCCATATTATCTATCACTTTTCGCATATAGAGATGATTTTGAGCAGCCTGTTTCTTAAGTCTGTGTGTATATGGATTCATTAATTTCTATTCACATGTCAGCCAGTGAAAATGTGTGATAATTAGCTTGTGATTCGCTGGAACTCTTGAGACTGATGTGTGCACACAGAAACTGTTGCAAGTTTTATAGAACGTTGCATTAGCAGATACTGACCCTACTGTGTAGAGGTTGAAGAGACTAATGTAAAAATATTTAGCATTCAAATCTGATGTGATAAGAATATTGGAGAAATTCTGGAACATACCAATTTCACTACAGGGCACAAATAAAAACATTCCTAAAACTACATTGAATGCTAGAGCGGTCTTCACTGAAATGATATGCAAAGTGTTGGAGATATCTCTAGCAATCAGGAAATTGAAAGTATATTTTAAACCAAGTATGTGGCTTTTTTAGCAACGGGCTTGTTATTGGCTTTGAAAAAGCGGCTTTCCAGCTGTGAAACGCGTTAGCCTATAGAGCCTTTTACTGTTTTAACTGTATCAATTGTTTTTTATTACAAATAAATTTTACATCGATACATAGTTTTGTCCCGCCTGACACTTTGATCCAAAGAATCTACAATATATGCAAGTCCCGAACGGAGACGGGTTAATCTCTCCGTAAGTCTGTCTGTCAGTGGACTCTGGTATCGGAGCTCTGACCACGTTTAAATGTGAGTATAATTTATACTTAATATATCGTGATTTTTAAGCTACTGGACTTCACTATTGGCGCCCCTTTCTTTTTTTGTGTTTCTTTATTTTAAACCTGTCTATCACATGCATGCTTAAATTCCCTAATTGTATTAACTTCTACTACTTCTGCTGGTAAGCTATTACACTCATCTTCCCCTGTCTCAGGGAAGTACAACTTTCTTACTTTACATCTAAGCTTCTGTCCTTTTAGTTTTAGGGCGAGATGTGCAGAAAGTGGTGGTAACTGAAGCTGTCTGCAATCAGAATAAAAAAGTTTTTACACCATGGCCCGTTACTTCTCACACATGTTTATGTAATTTTTTTGCATCCAATTTCATCTCCGTCAAAGGGAAAAAGTAGTCTTAAAAGTGGGTGTGGTTTAATCTACTGTCATCTTGTAAGGCATTTTCAGAAAAAAATATTAGTTTCAACGTCACTTTTTTGTCTGATTAACGTCATTTTTTCCAGACAAAATAAAAATGGTCTAACCTTGGCTAAGACGAATTAAAGTATTGTTAGCAGGAGTGAGAAGCAATTTGTTGCTTCAAAGACAAAACATGTCTTTGTTTCTTTGAAAATTTTCGTTTCAAAGACAAAATCAAAGACAATTTCTAACATTAGAATTTTTAAAGCGGAACTTTCAGATAATAGCAAGTTGCCATGCATTCATTAAATGCATGGCGACTAGCTTGAAAATGTATGTCATACCAAAAAAAAAAAATACTTGTGTCTATTGGAATCCGTCCTGTTTGGAGACTGGAACTGAGGCTAGAGCGCAGACATCTTGTCTGTGCACATGCACCATCAGTCCCGGACTCCATAGTGTAGACTGCTTTGCACCATATGGTCACCGGAAGGGACTGACGGCGCAGGCTCACAGACCGCACTAACCTGCCCGTCAGTCCCGAAATGGATTCCACTAGACTCAAGTATTTTTTTTTTTGGTAAGACATATATTTTCAAGCTAGTCGCCATGCATTTAATGAATGCATGGCGACTGGCTATTATCTGAAAGTTCCACTTTAAAGGCAATGTTCATCAAGATGTTCTTACCATAATTTTTAATTCTATAGACACATTTTCAAACGTGATGGATATACTTCTGAAAATATTGTTCTTCTTTTACCACAAACTCATGATCTGGCAACTTTTTCATTATGACAACTTTTTGAACATCTCACCCTTAGACTATGACCTCTTGTCCTAACATTCCTACTCCTGTGAAATGTACTTGCATCTGTTCTTTGTGTTATATTCCTTATGTATTTGATTGTTTCTTTCATGTCCCAGTTCTCTCTTCTCTCCCCCAAGCTATACAAGTTCAGATCCTTTAGTCTAGCCTGATCATTTTTATCCAGTAAACCATTTTATTAGCCTTTCTAGAGGTATCTCTAACACATTGCTTCTCTCCTTTCTTTCATTCAAATAATTGTGTGATTGTTATTCCTCCCCTGAGCTGCAGTTGGTTTGCTTCACAATCTCTATAATTTTTCTTATTAAACCATTTAGAATCACCGGGGTTTACAATGCTTTGGGAAGCATGGCATTTTCTTAAAGGGATAGTAATGTTTCATAATAAAAGCAGCTCTAATTAATCATTATAGTATTTGGACCTTGTAGAGTGTTATTTCAAATCTGTTGTAGTTCAAGAGTAATTCAATGACAAAGTATCCCCCTCCTGCCCCTTTTACTGATGTAACACTGCTCAGCCAGAGCAGAAGGGAGGTGCCCAGGTAGATTGCAGAGAGAGACAATCTTCAATTAAGATAAGGGAAAAACCTGAAAAACTTGTCAAGGAGGGCAGGGCTTTCATTGTTCTCATAGGAAGAAGATTGTCCACTGCTGTTATCTGTCTGGTCTTACAATCAGATTCCACATCTGAGGGGAGGTGACTTACACTAGGTAAAAGGGGCAGGAGGGGAAACTTTATCCTTCAATTACTCTTGAACCACAACTCTAACAGTATTGATATAACACTCTACATGGCCCAAATACTATGAAGATTTATTGGAGCTGCTGTTTTTGTAAAACATTACTATCCCTTTAAGTGGTTAAATCAGACTCAAGCGACATGTTTTCATTTGGTACAGGTAGATTGCAGAGAGGGACAATCTTCAATTAAGATAAGGGAAAAACCTGAAAAACTTGTCAAGGAGGGCAGGGCTTTCATTGTTCTCATAGGAAGAAGATTGCCCCCTGCTGTTATCTGTCTGGTCTTACAATCAGATTCCACATCTGAGAAGAGATGGCTTACACTAGGTAAAAGGGGCAGGAGGGGGAAACTTTATCCTTCAATTACTCTTGAACCACAACTCTAACAGTATTGATATAACACTCTACATGGCCCAAATACTATGAAGATTAATTGGAGCTGCTGTTTTTGTAAAACATTACTATCCCTTTAAGCGGTTAAATCCGACTCAAGTGACATGTTTTCATTTGGTACAGACATTTTAAAATACTTGCACCAGTTTTGAAGCAGAAGGTTTGATTAGTTACTAAAATCTTCTGAGAGAAAAACTGAGTCAAAAACCAGTATCATATTTATCAAGAAAAATTTTACACTGGAAGCATGGCAAAGATGTTTTGACACACATGAATTATAGGAGTGCACATGAACACTGCAAAAAATAATCCAGTGGGTGTTTGTTCTGCTGAGTTGCTCTGTTTACTGAAGTGCGCTGTACACCTCAGTAACAGTTCGATACAGAAAGATTTATAATGGTTTACAGGAAAAGAAATATCAGGATAGACTAAAGGATCTGAACATGTATAGCTTGGAAGAGAGAAGAGGGAAAGGGGATATGATTGAAACGTTCAAATACATGAAGGAATTCAACAAAGTGCAGGATGGAAGTATATTTCAAAGGAGTATAAATGTTAGGACAAGAGGCCATAGTCTAAAAATAGAGGGACTCAGGTTTAGATGTAATGTAAGAACGTTTTACTTCACTGAGAGGGTAGTGGACAAGTGGAATAGCCAACCAGCAGAAGTGGTAGAAGTTAATACAGTGACTGAATTTAAGCATGCATGGGATAGGCATAAGTCTGTCCTTAACTTAAGAGAAGACCAAGGACCAAAAAAGGTTTGAGGTTTTTACTGTAGGAAAAATGGGCAGACTAGATGGGCCAAAATGGTTCTTATCTGCCGTCAAGTTCTATGTTTCTATAATCTCAGAAGTGATGTCAAGCAAGAGGCTGGATTATAATACCTGGAGAAAAGTTATCACTGAATTTTTGGCCAAACCAGAAAGATAAGTGGATCAAGCCAACTGCACTACAGGGGAGAAAAAATGTGCTTTGATTTAAAAGGGGCTTTTACACTCCTGAATATTTTTGCTATACTTCAATACCACTGTAGTATTTAACAGGTTAAATTTACCATTTTAAATTTATGAGAATTCTGGAAATGTTTATTTGTCCCCTACGGTGCCATTGGTTTGCACCAGAGGGCCATTTTTTCAAAAATTCAAATAAGTATATTTGGAGATAACCCCACTTATAAACACACTACTAGTAATAGAATCCAGCACTATGCCAGGCCATAACTGGAATAAACTAAATTAAAGTGCTATGTGGTACTTCATAAATTGGCTGTTGGTGACAACATCTTTTATAATCTTTCTGAGAGTTGCTTCTTGGTAAATGTCTAGGCAGTCTAGTAAAAAGCAGCCTATAGGATGAGATAATCTGTTCTATTCACACTTCTGTATTATGTGATCTGAAAACATGCTAAGATATATATACAAACTGTGATACTGACACATTAAAGGGATAGTAATACTTAATTTTATCTTTATTTATTTTATGGTTTGAGAGATATTCACAAGCAAAGTTTCCCCCCTCCCGCCCCTTTTACCTAGTGTAAGCAATCTCTTCTCAGATGTGGAATGCAGTCCATAGACCAGACAGATAACAGCAGGGGACAATCTTCTTCCTATGAGAACAATGAAAACCCTGCCCCCCTTGACAAGTTTTTCAGGTTTTTCCCTTATCTTAATTGAAGATTGTCCCTCTGTGCAATCTACCTGGGCACCTCTCTTCTGATGTGGCTGAGCAGTGTTACATCAGTAAAAGGGGCGGGAAGGGGATACTTTGTCATTGAATTACTCTTGAACTATAACTGACATTACTGAAATAACACTCTCCAAAGTCCAAATACTATGATGATTATTAGAGCTGCTTTTATTATGGAACATTACTATCCCTTTAAGGCTTATGTACTAAGGAAAACTGGGTGATTATACATTAAGGTGAGATGACTTCTCGAGTGTGATAAACTCTCCAATTATCATATTATTCGATGGAGCCTATGCATTACAATTTCACAAAGGGGAGAGATGTTAGAACATAATCTCTACAGAACAACACTGGAGAAGTGATGTCACTGGAGACATTATCTCCTCTTTAACAAACCTTAGTGCATCTCTCCCCTGAAGTAATTCTAGGGAAAATTAACTGCACCATAGAGGTAAAAAAAATTTGGATTACCACAATTGTTTTTGAAAATTGTCAGTTGAAAAGGCTGTAGTGATCCAAGAAAAGCATCACATATTCTTTATAATACATCTTTCATAATTTACTAACAGCAGGGACCTCAATCCTCTTCACTTTATTTGTATAGCCAGATTTTAGAGATATCACAAATCAAAACTTTGGTGGCACCCAGACAGGGGCAGGAAATCCACTGTTATCTGCACTGGTTTATACGATTGTACTTACCAGAGTATTCATGGATGTGAGAACCATTCAATTTCTTATTCATGTATTAGTATATTAATGTCAGTGACCCCCACTTCTACTTGTGGATATTTTGTGCTGGTTGGTTATTTTCTCTTTATAGAGAAATGACCAATCATAGAGGGATGAGCTGATTGAACTGCATGGGCGGCAGTGAAATATATCACCCACATGTCTGAATGTTCCTAAACATTATAGTGTGGAAACCACTATTTTTATGGGTACCCACAATTGTTTTTGTAATTTTTAATAATTATTTGATTGTTATTACCATGGAAGGCACCCCCTTTTGTTGTGTTGGTACACTGAAATGGGGTTTTACCTTGAAAGTGCTTTGAGTCTGACTGGGAAAAAAGCTCTGGAATAGACACTGTTATAATTAATATTATATATTATTATCTCCAGTGCATTCCTTTCCAGTGCATTTGAGACCTCTCTGGCATGCAAGGGGTTATCAGCTGAATTGAAATCAATGGAAATTTGAGGAAGGTTTATTTGCCCTTATAGTTAAGTTAGTTAGCTCAATAAATACTCCACTTCTGCTTAGTATATCAGCCACATTAGATGTGAGGAATTATTATCACACATGAAGATGTGTTTTCTAGTGGCATAAAAACACACAACACAATGTGCACATTATGTGCATTGCTAATGAGCTGAATAACATTTAAGCAGCAGCACTGGCCTGAGTTTTTCACAGATTAAATTATATAGGTCAATTAACTAAATTATGTTACTTGTCTTTTTAATGTACTTTTGACACATGGTTTGTCATTTGGGCAGCAAGCTTCTGTAGATATATTTAGTTAGTGAAGATACGCCATTTTACAATGGGCGATGTTAACCACAAACAAAATGCAGTTTTAGGTGCAGCAAAACTGGGTGATTGTTCCTGTCTTGAAGTTAACCTTGGTGATTAACCATAGTTCAAACTATAGAAACCACCACACTGATATTTTTTTAGCAAACTATGATAGGACTAATTAAATTTGCTACAAAGCAGCTGATTCCACAGAGATAAGCAAACATTCTCAATTGGTTTAAAATTGGAATTAAAAGAACTCTATTAATGTGTAATAAATTCCACACATGGCTTGTGAGCAAACAGATAAATTGGTTCATTTACTATGGTATTATGAGAAAAATATATCACAATTCTCTGCATCCAGTTATACAGCTATTGCCTGATGTATGTGACATATCAAATGTAAAGAGATAGGGCCTTTTGCATTAGGTTAAAGTGAGCCAACACTGGAGCAAACCAACTGTAGCATAGGGGACAAATGCCCAACTGTTTACTGATTTAAATGGTGCATTTGACCCCTTGAATGCTAGAAAGATCACCAAGGCATTGCATCAAAATGTGCTGGAGGCCTATTTAGCATTCAAAGGGGTTAACATTCTCACTTAAATTAGAGGCAAAGTTTATTCATCCCCAGTGATGCAGTTGGCCTGCTTTAGAATTGATGCACTTTGCCTTAGAAAGGTCCATAGTATTTGCAAAAGTGTTAATATATTCTTAATGACAGTATAAAGTTTACCAACTTGAGTCCAGAAAGCAACTGTTCTTATAATGCACTCTATGAGAGAGCTGTAGTCATTGAGCTGACTGCACAAATCCATCAGAGCAATTCTACCAGTGTAACCACACCACCTGTGACTGCACATATGGGTATGCACAAGAATGATCGTTGTAGTGCATACTAGTGAAAACATTCAACCGTAGAAACTGGAACAGATGACTTGAAAAACCATATTATGTTAGTGGTTCTTTAACCTTTTAATGTACCTTGATGTGCCAGGACCGTCACACCGGTCTCGGCACTGAAGGATCAGTGACAGTCCTGGCAGTTCATGGAATTCTGGGATGGCAGCTCGGCTTCACGTCGTCTGCCATCCCAGAATGCACTGACGCCCATGCGCCGGTTGTTAAGAGGTTAAGACTATAGTTTATGAGATATTTAGCTTTATTTACGCAAATTAGCCATTAGTGGCTAGCACAGCCTGGGGTGTCAAAGAATAACATTCCACTCTCCCTGGTAGGAAGTGGCAGTTGGGAGGAAGTACTGGCTAATTCACATAAACTGACATAAGTAAAGAAAATATTGCATAAGCCACCTTTAAGTAAAGAATGGCTTACATAAATATAGGTAATATTTATGTATTTTTTCCAGTTAAAGGAGAAAAGTAATTGGCAGTCAACCATAGAGCTAGAAAATTGACTTCATCTCCAGTTTTTGTACAGAATTGTTTTCATGCATCCCCCTTTGTACTATGACCCTTCCTAATTAACAGGAACAGCACTACCTACAAATGACAACAACAGAACATTGCAGTTTCATTAAGAAGAATAAACTAATGTATTAATGAGAGTTATATCAATTGTGGAGCAAACATCCTGCACAATAGAAGACAAATTAAACAATTCCCCAAATTCCCATTGATTTAATTGTGGCTTTTAAACCCTTGCAAGGTAGAGGTCTAAAATGCATTCAATGGAGATGTTTTTATTTGTTGCCTATGGTATAGAAGGTTTGCCCCTGTATTGCTTTTTACAGCTTCACTGTCTAGTCTGTACTATAAATGTCCAAATATCAGTGTGTAAGTTCTCTTTCAAATATGGCTCTCTCAGTATATCATATTCAGCAATGTTAAAATCACATCAATGTATGCTGATGTATCTGTTTCAAGTATCCATATCGAGATCCAGGTGAATAATTTGGAGCCTTTCATCACAGATTCCCTTTTTCTAACCTTTGCCACTTAAATAATAAACTTGTAAAAAGAAAAGAAAATGAAAGACCCGTACAACACTTTCTTAAAGGGACCTGATAAAAATCAACACTCACCAGATAATACTCTATTAATGTATTTTTTGAAAAAAATCTAAAGGTACCAAGTTGACTTATCTAACTTAGTCCTAAAACCGTCACATCTTTGTGACATTGGGCCGTAGAGATCCCCTGATGAAGTCAGATTAGTCTGACGAAACGCGTAGGGCGATATGCGTTTGTTCTTTGGTGTCAAAAGTATGCTCATATTCTGCTATTAACAGGCTCCAACCGGATGTGGGTTGTTTTCCCAATCTGTTCGAAGAGAGCCTGTTTGATATGTAAACACATCGTGGATTAATTAGCTCCGGTGTGTAAATGGGGGATGGTATGGTGTTCTAAGTTAAACGTTTATATACTAAGGGATCCCCATTAAAAGGAGGATCCATATTATTATGAAAAATATTCTTTGATCCCCACTAAAAGGAGGATTTCAGTTTTGACTGGGTAATATTTCAATCCTTGAAGAGAGACAGCAAGGAATAAAAGAGAGAGAATATACGGACATATTATCTATCCGCAAGGAGAGACCAGTTCAATACTTTTACAATCAGGACTCATTCTTGTCCTCACTTTACTGCTACACAGATGACTAAAACTTTATATCTTTATTAAACCTTCTACTATTAAAAACAACGTAACCCATTGTCTGTTAGACTTATCGTGCTCTAAAAAACTCCATCTTCCAGGAGTATTTCGATCCCCATGAGAAGGAGGATCTGTATTACCATTTAAATCTACCTATACGTAGAAAACAGAACATAGACTATGAAGAAAATGGCTTGATCCCCAATGAAAGGAGGATCAGCCAGACAGGTATGCACTGAGATCGAGGAATAGATTCACTGTCATAGAAAGTAAAAAATATATATTTTTTAGACAATCGCTTGGTCCCCACTAAAAGGAGGATCGGTTAGTATCAGGATATTATTTGGAGAACATGTGGTAGCGACTGAGGTATCTATTTATAAAAGCACACAGTGAAAGAGTTGTTGGACTACAAGTCCTCGTTATTTGGTTGCATTGTAGTTACTCTGGGCTCTATAGTTATTGGTTTAAGTCTATACAATCGACTTTGTATGAGCTTTGGAGTGGCGTTTGCTCCAACTGAGTAAGAAATTACACATAAATATTGAGTAAATGCCGTGTTATATAAAATAAGATTGTGCATTATCTGCTGATGTAAGGCAGATTATAGATACTATTGTGGAAAAATATAAATACAAATATATCCGATACTAGAAGTGGCAGCTTATTCCTCTGATGGATTTATCCATGGGGGTATGAGTATTTTGAACTACAAAATTACATCACTACCGTCGATAAGTGGTTTATACTACAGAATCACGTTATTAAGGCTAATCTTGTAAAACACTGTTTGGTGAAATATACACATAGGGCCATATGTTCAAAGAAGTAGCGAAATAGCTTTTGTCGTTTGTAACGACTTTACAAAATACAGTATCGTTGGGATCATTAATATTTTCAGAGAGTGTTGGTTGTGATTGGAAATATGGTGTTTGTCCTGACTGAAATTGAAAAAATGTCTTAACTAAAGACAAAAATTCTCACATTCAGAACACATTCCCTCCACTTTTTTCTTAACGTACAAATTTTGTCTTTTGAAAGATATTTTTTTGTCGTTAGTTACAACAAATTTTCTTTTCCTCTATATGACACTGGAGAATAGTTTAGCCATACCCTAGCCATGCCCCTTTGTCTGTCAATTCTGGAGTTGTGTTGTACACAACGGGCATTACTAGTTTTTTGTCGTATACTCTATAGAAAATATGTTGTTCATGCATTCAATTACTTATTTTTGTCTTTCATACGACAATTTTTTGTCGTTATCCCTTTGAACATACGGCCCATAGTATCCCCGAGCAAAAATATCACACTTTAGAGCAGATTTGTAAAGTTGATATTGCTACTTTGTGTTTATTCAAAAGAAACAAAAATGTATTGAGACGTTCCCTTGAAAAAGAGACGAATATTTTCTAATTAACAATACTCGATACTAAAGGGTTAAAAATCATTTTGAGACATCTATTTTTGGTTAAGGTTCATATATAGTGCTGTTAAAGAAATATAGCAGAAAGCAATTACGGCCCAATGTCACAAAGATGTGACGGTTTTAGGATGAAGTTAGATAAGTCAATTTGGTACCTTTACTTTTTTTTAAAATATATTAATAAAGTATTATCTGGTGAGTGTTGGTTTTTATCAGGTCACTTTAAGAAAGTATTGTACAGGTCTTTCATTTTCTTTTCTTTCCTCTTTCGCTTCAAGTTTATTATGTATATTAGTTGAGACCTGCGATACGATAGTCCTTTACCCTGAAGCGACAACATTATTTGACATTGTCATTTAAACTATTTTTTAATTTTAAACAATAGCTTCTGAGATATTTTGCTTTTTTTACTTCTCAGTTGAGCGGATCAGTGTACATTTAGTGTAGGTTTTTTTCCTGTAGAGTAAAACAAGAGTTCTTTTATTACTGGGAGATACATTTCTCCAGTTATTTAATTTAACATTAGTGGCCACAAAGTTAACCTACACTTCACCTGGTGTTCAAACAATTATTCTGTTGAATTCAACAGGAGAGAAGAGTCACTGCCAACAGTTCCCTATAGAATGTGAAAGCATCAACGCTTCCTGTCAGTTTGAACTTTCATGACACAACTAAGCTAATATGTATTTCCTGACAGTTGAAACAGTTATAATATCTGAATATATCAACTGCCAGCATTGGGATATGGTATCTCTGTTTTACCAAACAGGAAAATTCCTATAACATAGGTTTTTACAAAAACAAAAAAAAAAAAACACAAACAAAAGGCTTTCTGTTGCTTTAAGCAAACAAACTAATATTAGGTGGCAGGATGTGCAAGTTGGTAACGCTATCACAAAAAAGAAAAACGGGAGAAATGAGAGAGAAAAAAATCACTATCCTCTCCACAAAAAATAGACAATTAATGGGGCAACTGATGATACAATATAAATTTTAACCCTCTGGGTTCCTATTTTTCGCAGGTGAAATTATTTAAAACTTAAACTTTTATTAAATCATTAAAAGAAATTTACTACAATTCACATTAAATTAAAATTCTCAGTAGACTCTCATAGGACCTATCTGGCTTAGTTACACTTGTCCTGCTGTAATCTATACTAACATTTCTATTAGTATGTAGATATATAACTGGATCACTGAATTTGACCCAGTAACTGCTATATGTAAATCCCCTTGTACTCCAAAATTACTTCTACCTACTGTTACACATATCCATCTGATGAAGTAAGGTAATCACTAATTGCTCAATGTACTTCCTTTAACAAAATAACCATCATCTCCCTCCTTCTCCCAGGTGTCTAACCTCAACTTAACAAGTACAGTCGTGCTTACACCCAAGAGGTTAATACTACCTCTGTACTGTGCACTAACAATTATCACTCAATGCTAGTGAACAAATAAACACAACATTAACCCCCGACATCCAACTACCTCAAAAGCAAATTGAACCTATAAATACCAAATCCCTGCTAATACCACAGTATACGTGAATGATAATATCCTATTTAAAGGGATAGCAATGTTTCATAATAAAAGCAGCTCTAATTAATCATCATAGTATTTGGACTTTGGAGAGTGTTATTTCAATACTGTCAGAGTTATGGTTCAAGAGTAATTCAATGACATAGTGTCCCCCTCCTGCCCCTTTTACTGATGTAACACTGCTCAGCCAGAGCAGAAGGGAGGTGCCCAGGTAGACTGCAGAGAGGGACAATCTTCAATTAAGATAAGGGAAAAAGCTGAAAAGCTTGTCAAGGGGGGCAGAGCATTCATTGTTCTGATAGGAAGAATATTGTCCCCTTCTGTTATCTGTCTGGTCTATGGACTGCATTCCACATCTGAGAAGAGATTGCTTACACTAGGTAAAAGGGGTGGGAGGGGGAAACTTTGCTTGTGAATATCTCTCAAATCATAAAGGTTTGAGAGATAAGACTTATATCGTTCTTCATGTTTTTTTAATGCCTACAAAATAAAGATAAAACGAAGTATTACTATCCCTTTAACTTAAAACTCACAGACAATTTCAGTACTAAGGAGGGTAATATTAACACCCAACCACTGAACTGCCAGAAAGCAAAGTCAATCCAATGTCATGCTGCTCCTGACTGCTCCTCCTACCTTTAATTCTATTGGCGGCTGCAGGCTTTATGTACCTGGATCTACCATCAAACCTTGCTCGATTTTAGCACCAAAAGTCTGAGAGAAACCTTTGCCGCCGAGTTCCCGTGTTTGCTGATTCCGTGTACCGAACCCTGCTTGAATACCGACTTAGTCTTGTCTACTGCCCCTGGATCTTGAACCAGCCTTGCCTGACCACGTCTCTGTCTGTCCCTCTGGCTCCTGATTCGATTCCGGCTTGACCCTGCTATCCCGGACCACGCTTCCCCTTCGGAACTTTCTGCCTCGCAACAAGAGTCCCTCCAGTTGCTCTCAAGGTTTGGTTCCAGTCTACTCGTTCCTACACCTCTGGGGCTCTGAGTGGTGTGGGTTGCCATCACCGGCTGCTCCGGCGACTGCCCCGGCCAGTCGAGGGTGTAGGACCTCGTATTCCCATTACCTGCTTCCAGTTCTACTGGGCCTCAAGTCCAACCCCGACATCTGGTTGATGTAGCTTCCATGTTCGAGTAGAGGATCTGTGGACTCGTACTCTGTCGACCTCCGGTTCTATCTTGAACCTTTCCATTCATCTCGACCCCGAACCAGCGGAGAATAGAGGACTCGTAGTCCGTCGACCTCGAACCTTATTGATACCCCAAGACCTCGAACCTTATCGTTACCCTGAAACCTTCGATTAAGGGGAACTCTGTCCTGTAGTCTGACTTCCATTCGATACGGTCTTGAACCTCCTCGAACCTCCAAACTCCCTCAGATTCAGTCTCGAACTGGTTTATCCTGATTCGTTTTCATACTATCCTCGCTTGACCCTACTCAGAGACTGACATCCAACACTTAAGTGATACCGATTCTCAAACTAAACTCACCAACACCCACAATTCGTCTATGTTAAAACTAATTTAATGGTTAACACTAACCTTCATCTATTTGAAAAAAATGGAGAACGGATATACACCGGTACTCTGCTTGCCTTCTATATTGAAATTAACAGACAATCCGTGATCTACTTCTACTACAACCCTCAGTGTGAGAGAGATGATAAAACATTCTATACATACAACTGTGAATACCTGGATACTTATCATAAAATGCACGAGGAAGGAGAAAACACACCTAGCGGCAGCCAAATTCCTATCTCTGATGCTCTACTAGCATCCATCGCTAACTGAAGCCCTTAGTAGGACTGCCGCAGGATTCACAGTCACATAACACCTGGTGCATTAAATGAATCACCATATAGTTATAACTAACAACTAAAGGGGATTATCTACATTTCCACCTAGGTTCTAATATTACTGGAGAGTACTACTAATTAAAACTTGTAACAATGTCACTCATAGATCTCTGTTAACAGCTAGTGCTTTTTATCTTTTGACATTGTCTTTAATTAAAACAATGCCGACACGCGTTTCACCTAACGGCTTTCTCAAAGCTTTGGCTATTTTTTGTGGAGAGGATAGGGATTTTTTTCTCTCTCATTTCTCCCATTTTTCTTCTTTTTTGTAATAAAGTGTAACAAGTGTAGATAAGGATGCATGGCCATGAAGGAAAAAATGAGTCCTAAATAGCATGACCTAGATGATAATATACACTTTCTTTGTGCTCTAGTTCTAATTTTGTATATATATATATATATATATATATATATATATATATTAAAGGGATAGTAATGTTTCATAATAAAAGCAACTCTAATTAATCATCATAGTATTTGGACTTTGGAGAGTGTTATTTCAATTCTGTCAGAGTTGTAGTTACAGAGTAATTCAATGACAAATTATCCCTCTCCCGCCCCTTTTACTGATGTAACACTGTTCAGCCAGAGCAGAAGGGAGGTTCCCAGGTAGATTGCACAGAGGGACAATCTTCAATTAAGATAAGGGAAAAACCTGAAAAGCTTGTCAAGGGGGCAGGGATTTCATTGTTTTCATAGGAATAAGAGTGTACCCTTCTGTTAACTGTCTGGTCTATAGACTGCATTCCACATCTGAGAAGAGATTGCTTACACTAGGTAAAAGGGGCGGGAGGGGGAAACTTTGCTTGTGAATATCTCATAAACCGTAAAGGTTTGAGAGATAAGACTTATATCATTCTTCATGATTTTTTTAATGCCTACAAAATAAAATAAAGTTAAAACTAAGTATTACTATCCCTTTAAGCAAGTTGGTAACGTACAGCGCACACAGGCACAGTTGGCAGATTTGAACTAACTGATAAATAAAAATAACAAATAAAGTTTAATATTCTATGGATCAGTGTTTCTCAACATTAGTCCTCTGGGTACATAAACAAATCATCTTTTCAAGATATTCCTGCTTAATCACAGATTAATAATAATTGGCTCAGTTACTGTAACTGATCTACCTGTGTGGTATAAGTAACATCCTGACAAACCAGCCCTGTTGGTGTGCCCCAATCACAGGAGAAGAGAATCACTGCTACAGACTACTGCTATATACATTTTGAATACAAAATGTCTAACTTTAATATTGGTGACTTTGGGAGCTCTTACAAAATCCCCTATTTGTTAAAAGTGACAGTTCTACTATAACTAGAAATAGTATGATGTTCCCTGGTCTGTAGTGCATTAAAATTCTACTGGCATTAACATTCCTGGACTTCCTTACAAGCGCAGGATGTATTTCACAGCTATAACTGTTATAATATTACGCTCAACTCAAATATTTCTCGACAAGCTGAAGAATACAACTTCAGTTTCTTTTTTTTTTTTTTTTTACAGAATCATAAGGATGTTGGGAAAAGCTTCACTAGACCCACATCCCTAAACAGCAGTGGCTGGTTGGGGATGATGGGAGATACCGTCCCAAACAGATAGCGGTCCACCAGTTCATACTTATATGTGCTCAACTACATAACATAATGAATGGGAAACAATCATAAAAATATAATATTATATGTTACATTTTTAATGAGACAAATACTTTATATTTCCGTGGATAATTTTGAAAGGGCTTTCAAGCTCACCTGCTAGCCATACTTTTTTTTTTTTCAAATATATTTTATTATCAGATCGCTCCATACACAACTCATATACAGAAAAATACATGTAAAATCGTACAATACAGCAAAGACATGTGGGCATTTGTAAGAATGAAAAGAACATATGCATATCAGTAGGGCGTACAGAGTCAACCTGAGGTTTTTATTGTTATTCCAACCTCCAATAACCAAAATTCCCAGAATATAACCTAACTTAAATTATTCTATACTCCCCTACCCCGATTCCAATTCCTCTCTCTCCCGAACCTGCAGCAACCCCCCCCCACCTGCCCACCAACCAGCAATATCACAAGATCTCAATATGCACAAGGTTCATACACAACTTCACTCAGTAATCATGCACCACAGCCATCCACGCAACAAGCAGGTATGACCTCAATCAACCATCACCAACAATCTGCACGTCATCAAGTGCCATATTATTCGCTCTATGCGTCCACCAGTTCTGCCATCTTTCCCAGATCTTGTCAAACTTATTCGGATTACCCTGGTGTAAGTAAACCAGTTTATAATGTGGAATACACTGTAAAACTAGGTTTATCCATGCCCTGCAATTGGGAAGTCTGTTTGACATCCAGTTCAAGGACACCACCTTTCTCGCCATCACCAAGAGCTCACTCAGTAGAGATCTATCAGTTGCATCCTCAATCTCATCGGGGAAGATAGATAATAAACAAATTTTTGGAGTCACAGGGACAGATCTCCCCAGCACCAGGACCACAATGCGCATTATTTCTTTCCAAAATCTCCCAACTCCAGGACACTCCCAGATCAAATGCAAGTATGTGCCCTGAACATTATCACACCGGAGACAACAGTCAGTGCCAGAATTCCCCATTTTATACAGTCTGACCAGCATATAGTAAATTCGATATAGGATATTCAACTGTATCATCTGGTGTCTAGTCGATATTGCCACCAGTGCTGGTCCTGCCTTAGCCAAATCCCATTCCCAATTCTCTAACGGACCCACGTCCATTTTCAATTTGTTCCATGAAGGGAACTTCTGACACCCCACACGAGATTCCAGCCACTGGTAAATGAAAGAAAGAGGTCTCGAAGGCTCGAGAAGCATCAATCTGGCAAGAAGCGGGAACACAGAAATCATCGGGGTTCGATCACCCCACTGAGAACGAAGAGCATGTCTAATACATAAATATGAGTAAAAGAGATTATGCGGTACATGGAATTCGTCATGCAATTGTGCAAAGGATTTCAGCTGACTATCTTGGTATAACTGTCCAAAGTTATTAATCCCAAATCTAGACCACAAGGGTCCAAAGTCGTTATCAAGTAAATTACATAATCCCGCGGCACCCCATAAGGGGATATCCGGGTCCATTGCGGTGTATCCCAACAGCCCTCAGCTCCACCCACGCCTCGTATAAGGTTGTTATCAGCGGAGTCTGAGTTTTAAAAACTGCGGGGCCTCCATGTAAGAACTGGGGCAGCGTATAGGCAGGCTAGAACAATAATGTATCTATCTGAGTAGTCTGGTAGTGAGGTTGGGGAGAAACAAAATCCAACACATATCGACATTGCACCGCCAAGTAGTACCTATAGAAATTGGGCAAAGCAATTACCCCCTCACGTTTAGGTCTCATGAGGGAAATTAACCTAATTCTAGCCCATCCCCCCGCCATATGAAACATGAGATAATTCTGTCTATTTCTCGGAAATATTTTTTTTAGGTATAGGGATCGGCGTGTTTTGAAAACATACAAAAATGTAGGCAAAAAAAAAATTTTAATAAGATTAAATCTACCAATAACATTTAAGGGCAGGTGAAGCCATGCAGTTGTTTTGTTGTTATAGTACTGAATGTTGGGTATCAAATTAATCTCCAAAAAGGAGTCCGTTGTTGCTGCCACCCTAATCCCCAAGTAGGTACACTCATCCACATATGAAATCGGGATGTTAGTCGGACAGGACTCCCGTGACTTACTATCAATCGGAAGCAAAGAGGACTTAGTCCAATTTATTTGGAATCCAGAGTACGTACCAAAATCGTCCACCAATTTCAATGTGGTCTCCAAGGAGTTCCCATCATCATCCAAAAAAAGCAGGATGTCATCAGCGTATAGTGCAAGCTTTTCCTCTCTGCCTTCCACCCTGAGTCCCCTAATCAATGGATTCGCACGAATGAGAACAGCCAGGGGTTCCAAAGCCAAAGCGAACAGGCCAGGCGAGAGTGGGCAGCCCTGCCTGGTGCCACAATGCAAGGAGAAGGACTGTGAACACAGTCCGCGCGTCACCACAGAAGCCCTGGGATTGCTATATAAAATATTGCTAGCCATACTTTAGCTAAAACAATAGTTTGTGATATATTCAGCTTTATTTATTTTATGCAAACTAGTCAGTAAATCCTAGTTGGATCTGACAGTTGGAAGTATCTATACAATCTATACATTCTCAATAACAGGAATTACAGATGGTGGATGATCTAAAAAAAAAAGGTGGACCTTTGAAATATGGTGAAGTAAATTTTAATATGATCCTCAATATTACTTTACTACGGATATTTCTGTTCTTAATCAGAAACCCAGTCAGTTGAAAGTATTGCTGTAGCCAGGGGAATCCCAGATTAAGTGAACAAGGTGTCTGAATTACATCGAATGATTGTTTCTCCAAATGTAAAACTTCAATGGTGCTCCAAACTTTCTTAGTAGTCATCCTGATGATTCCAGGAACGTAAGTCATGTCATTTATGAAGATAAGTGTAGAAGGATTTTCCTTGAGCTGCAAAGGTTTCATCAAAGAAATTGCTAACTTCTCTAGAATCTATGAAGGTTTGCATAAGGACAGAGGAGGTACCCCAAGTAAACGATGACAAAAAAACATAACATGATGCAGACATTGTGGTGGAGGTATAACTAATTCCTCCAGGTATGTCTCCCTGAAACCTCTAAAGAGTTGACCTTTCCCTGTTTTGACTGACAGCTAAAGTGGATCTATCATATAAAAATAAATGTGCCTATTAATTAAAATGAAAAGGCTATTTAACATTATTTTATTTTTTGTAAGATGCACCATTTTCTTTATTATTTTTTTAATATTACAGGTTGAACTTAGTTGACCTTTTTCACGGCCATCTGAGGCCCAGCATACTCAGATAAACCACTATGTGCTAGTGTGTGTGTGTGCATGTGTTTGTATAACAGTTTATGAGACTGAAAAAAAGACATCCATCAAGAACAGTCCATGCAAAATCACCCATGTTGATCCAGAGGAAGGCAAAAACAACACACACACAAAACAAAATGGAAGCTGTTTCCATTTAAGCCCCAAGTGGGTAAAAAAAATCCTTCCTGGCAGTCAGATACTTCCCTGTGTATGTTGAAGACTTCATCATTACCCTTTAATTTCCTTAGGATGATAATGCTCACCTCTAAGTATTTCATCATAAAGAGGAGATAACTTCTCCACTATTATCAGTTCTCCAGTTTCTATGTTGTTCTATGGAGCCTCTGCACTAAGATGCCTACCATTTGAAAAATCTTTGTACACAGACTCTATAAACTAACATAGAAAATGGAGAGTTCGTTTCACTGGAGACGTTATCTCCACTTTATCATCTCTTTATCACACCTTAGTTAATCTCCCCCAAGATGTTTTAAAGTGACAGGTCAACTTCAATGCTAAATATCCTTGAAGAACATAGCGGGGACACAGGGAGTTTGAATGCTTCCACAGCTTCTCTTCATCAGAAAGAAGTTTTCATCTAACTATTCCTCTTTGAGGGAGTAGCTGGGGGTGGAGTCTGACAACTGGAAGCAAGGCAAATGTTAGTGTATCGTTGTGGAACATCACATCCTGGTAGATGCCCCACTAGATTTAAGCCCATATGGACAGAGAAATGAACAAATTACTCTAGAGATTGGACAAGCTCATCTTTCAGATAAAGAGGATGCTGACAAAAAAAGCAGCATTACTTCATTCAGAGCCAATATCCTGTTTAGCAAGAACTGTGAGTGATATTTGTTCAGTAATAATGTCATGCTAGTTTTTAAAAATCTGCTGGTAGGTGGATAACATTGTTCCACATTCTCATAATATCTACCTTACGTGGGCAATCCTGACACCATCATGCCATTTTTATTGCCCACTAACTGGTATATTTATGGCTGCTTATTGATTGGACACCAAAGAGTGTGTTACTGCTATAAAGATGTAGATAGAACTTCACCAGCAATTAAGACAACTGTTTATAGCAACTTTAGGATAACAATATTTTAAAATGGGTTTCCAGTTATATAATGTCAGAATATATATCCTACATTAATTATGCACCATTATATAATGCCTTTCTAAGTCTTTAGGTAACGAGAATGATGATACCCATTAATACCCATTAGACATAATGCAAGTTTTTGATGTTTCTTGTTTATTGCTGCTGTGCCTTTAAGAAACTAATTTCACATAAATCTGTTGGTGAAACTAAGCAATTCAAATTTAAATTGAGAAGAGGTAAATGTTTCTGTACTTTTTTATTAAGCAATATAAAAAAATTGATAAATACTCTGATAAAAAGAAGCAGATCTTGCTCTGCCACATGCTTCATATAATAGCCCTCTAGATGC
The DNA here is from genome assembly GCA_037306005.1 of Rhinophrynus dorsalis. Taxonomy (NCBI): domain Eukaryota; kingdom Metazoa; phylum Chordata; class Amphibia; order Anura; family Rhinophrynidae; genus Rhinophrynus; species Rhinophrynus dorsalis. Next base: position 274,699,345 of record CM074718.1, on the reverse strand, counting down.
CACTGTGATCCAGCTGTCATCTGAAGCCTTCACAGTGAAATCTGATAGATGGATCCTTTGCACTCATAATGAAATCACAGTTAATGACATTGACCACTGGCTCTTCTAAAGAATATCCAATGTGCCAAGCTTCATTTTTCCCATAATCCCTTCAGTGCCAGAGAGGAATGTGATTCATTGTAAGGCAATAGGCCGCATCCCTTTCCTGGTAATGAAGTGGTAAGCTAATGCCCTCCCTTGCTGTGTAAAACATGGCAGGAAATGTATGCATATAATGTATATGCAGTAAGATGATGATTTAACCCCTTACATGCAAGAAATTCCAGCATCAAAGGGGTTAAACATAATTTTTTATTTTGGAAAATTGGAACAATCAACATATAAGAAACCCTTAATTTTTAATTTATAGACTGACACACACACATAAAATGTATAGTTGTTAGACAATTGCAGGAAAAATATCAGTCAACCATTGAACCATCTGAGAATATACCTAAGAGAAAATGGTTTCCCTTTTGAGGCAAAGCAAAAGTGCTTTTGATGTTATTGCTTACTGACATAACCTATTGATCATGTAAGGCTAAAATACACTACTAGTGTCTACTGCAAACTAATGGATAAGGGGCTGATATTACATTTTAAGTTGTGAGTAACTGTCTTTTTTCACAGTCAATATTTCATGATAATTTCACCTGAAACATTCACACTTTAATATAATAGAACAATTCTAACATAACCAATAGGTTATATCAGTAAGCAATAACATCAAAAGCACTTTAACAAATCTAAAAATCTTAAATTACATAAATAAGTTTTGAATTCATGGTTATAAAACACGGGATTGTAAATACTAAACTACCCTTAATCTTTTCAAATGGCTTTTTCCATGAGTCTATCCCCTTCTCTGTAAACTAATCATAATTATTTTGTGTCTGCTATGTTCCAGCATTTTGTTCTGGAATTTCTGTACAATGTTGAATGTTTTTTACAATATGTTAAAAAAACTTTATTTATTGAAGTGTTGGTTCATTTAAGACTGGTTGTGCTAGGTAGAGATGCATCAATACCGCTTTTTTAAGACCGAGTACGAGTACCGATACTTTTTTCAAGTACTCACCGATACCAATTACCGATACTTTTTTTGTGGTCATTTGCCAGTTTTCCAAGTACCTATATGCTTTAGGTACTTGGAAAACTGGCAAATGACCGCAAAAAAAAGTATCGGTAATTGGTATCGGTGAGCACTTGAAATATATACACACACACACATACATACATACACACACACACACCACCTCTTGACTCTTGATTCTCCCCTTTTGACTCTTTCTCCTCCTCTTGATTCCCACCTTTTGCTTCATTCTCCCCCTCTTGAGCCCCCTCCTTTTGCCTTGGCTTTTTCTCTCCCTTTTGATCCCCCTTTCTCCCCCTCCTTGACTCTTGATCCTACCCTTTTGCCTCTCTCTCTCTCCTGATCCCCCACCTCCTTTTGCTTCTTCATGGCCCCCTCCTTTTGTCTCCTGATCCTTCCTTCCTTTGCCTCTTTTTCTCCATTCTCCCTCTTGACCCCACTCTCTGCCTCTTTCACCACCCGCTACCCCATCTTGCCTCCCTTACCCTCCTCTGCCGGGTGCTCGCTGTTCTCTCGTGAACCCCGACAGAGGTCAGCGTCGGAGCGTTGCCGTGGTAACCCGCGGCAATGCTCCAACGCTGCAGGAGAAAGAGAGGTGACCTGGGAGCATTGTGAGCAGCTCCCCGGGCTCCCTCTCTGCAGCACCGACCCGGACACAGGGTATCAGTGCTGGCATCAGCCGCATTTGTGCGAGTACAAGTACTTGCGCAAATGCTGGTATCGGCACCGATACTGATACCAGTATCTGTATCAGTGCAACCCTAGTGCTAGGCCTTCATTTGCATTTGGCATATACTGGGACTGTCTGTGGCTCCAAGTCTATTCCTTTAACTAAAACTTTAAGGCTCATGGGATATGAAGGACACTGGGTGTTATGCATTAAGGTGTGATAAACAGGTGATAAAGTGGCATTGGAGAAGTGATATTACTGGAGAAGTCATCTCCATTTTATCACCTCTTTATCATGCCTTAGCGCATATCTCCTATTGTGAATCAAGGAGGGGAAATGCACTAAGGTGTGATAAAGAGGTGATAACGTGGATATGACTTATCCAATGATATCACTTCTCCAAGTTCTATATTATTCTATGGAGCCAATGCACTAAGATTTCTCCAACTTTGGCGATCTTAGTGCCTAGGCTCCATAGAATAACATAGGAACTGGAGAAGTTATCTCTGCTTTTTACCTGTTTATCATGCCTTAGTGCATAACCCCACATGTGATGCACACGTGGTCATTAAAGGGTTAAGGAGTGCAGCTATGATCCATAAACTCCCAGTTCTGTCTAATACTTGGATATTTCCACTTTTTTGGAATATATTGACAGCATAACCCCTTAACAACTGGCCTATGAGTGGAATGTGGACGACTATTAAGGACCATGGGTCATTTTTTTGTTTTAATAGATTATGGGGTCGCTGAGCAGCATGCAGCTGCATGGCGACCCCAGTATTCCATGATGTGCCAGGACCATTACCGGTTCTTAAGTGCCATGACGGTCCTGGCATGTCAAGGGTGATTAAAAGGATATTACTGTTTCACAGTAATCTTTATAGTATTTGGGCCATGGAGAGTTATTTCAATACTGTCAGAGTTGTAGTTCAAGAGTAATTGAATGATAAAGTATCCCCTTCCTGCCCCTTTTACTGATGTAACACTGCTCACCTCAGAGCAGCAGGGTGGTGTCCAGGTAGACTGCAGAGAGAGACAATCTTCAGTTAGCATAAGGGAAAAAACTGAAAAAGCTGTGAAGGGGGGCAGAGTTTTCAATGTTCTCACAGTAAGAAGATTGTCCCTTGCTGTGAGCTGTCTGGTCTCAAGATCAGATTCCACACTTGAGGAGAGATGGCTTACACTAGGTAAAAGGGGTGGGAGGGGGAAACTTTATCATTCAATTTCTCTTGAATTACAACTCAGACAGTATTGAAATAACACACTTCATGGTTCAAATACTATAAAGAGTAATTGGAGCTGCTGTTTTTCTGAAACATTACTATTCCTTTAAGGGGTTAATGATATTGCCAATACTGATTACTAATTAACTCATGGACCATGTTAACCACACTGTTAAATAATCATAGCTGGAAACTCTCCGGATCTGGCTTGAAGTCTCCGGTTTTCACTCTGCGTTACAGGGTCTCCAGGGCAGAGGCTGATTCTCTGGGGTGTGGGCAGTTTCTATTGAAACTCTGCCCATTGGTGCTCCTTCCCACCTAAGTTCCTCCCATTTCCCTCCCACTTCTCCTCCTTCCCCAGCCTATTCTAGGCACTTTTTACTAGTTTTAGAAGCCACCCCCCACTCTTGATTAGGCTCTGCCCACATTTGACTCAAATTGCATCACTTATCCTACCCAACACCACCACAGGACTCCCCCTCTGGGAGTTGAGACAGAGGGGCACATATAAAAAACACAAAAAGAAAAGTAATTTGGAGGCAGGTCAATCACACAAATACATTTATTTTGATTTAAATTGGACTTTTAACCTCTTGAATTTTAAATAGATTTCCAGCTGAGGCCTGGATTACATTGCAATTGGTAGATGTATCACTTTTTATCTACACGTTTCCCTATAGACGTCAACATGTATCTATGAGAAACAATAAATGATAATCCTTATAATCTGCAATGCAGTCCAGGCCTATGTGTGACCTGACCATTAAAATTTATATGGTTATAACACAGTAAAGTAAGGACTGTTAATAATGTTAAAGGGCAACGGCTGTATTTTACTAATTCTACTCCTATGACAGTTTACAGTAAAAAGCTTAGGTTTGCGCCGAGTAGCCCAAATTCCTCTCAGCTGTTTAGCATGTTGGAAGCCTGGGGAGCTGGGCTAAACAAGAAAGTCTGTGACTTCAGCCATAGGCTTACCTGTTACAAGTGCAGTCCCTGCATTGTCATTTTACGAATCCCTGCAGTATTACTTTTTATTTGATAACAAGTTGAAAGGCACGTTTACATGGGCCACAGTTCCACCCCTCTGTAGGCATGAGCAACTGAGGGTGGCCGCCCGTGGCTGATACGGAGCGAAGCGCTCCGAATTCAGACCGGAGTCCTCTCTGTGCAACTCCGGTCTGAATTCGGAGAGCCCCGCTCCGTAACAGCCATGGCGCGGGCAGTCTGTACTGCGCATATCTAAAGCGAGTGCAGCCATCTCTATGGCTTCTGTCAAATCTTAGCAAATTGTTATATAGGATATCAAATGAGGTATAAATAATCAATTATGATAATATTTAATAGTAATGTAATGACTAATATAATAATAATATAATATAACTTTTATTTCAGTCAACAATGCAAATCTCTACACGGGGCTGCTAAACTCAATGTTCTTTTCTATACATATATATATATCTCCTCTATTATAATTCACTAAGGAAGTTTGTCAGAAGCCATCATGCACAGTAGAGACGGCTGCAGTCATGCACAGTACAGGCTGCCCACGCTGCGGCTAATATGGAGTGGGCGCAGAAGGTGGGCAGAGAGGAGTACTGTCTGAATTTGGAGCGCCCCGCTCCGTATCAGCCGCGGCACGATCGAGCAGTCAGTACTGCGCATGACTGCAGCGCCTCCAGTGTTGGTCCGTGTATACGGGCTTTAAAACTAGTATATATATATATATATATATATATATATATATATATATATATATATATTTGTAGGAAAGGATGCACTCACGATAATTAGGCTACTGCCTGGGTGCCGGATACAATAATAAACAATAGAACCAGAATCAGCACTCTCAGGAATCTTTTTCTTGATGCAATAGGAGATTTATTCAGAGATCAACGTTTCAATCCCAGCAGAGATCTTTAACAAGGTTCTTGATAAAGATCCCTGCTGGGATCGAAACGTTGATATCTGACTAAATCTCCTATTACATCAAGAAAAAGATTCCTGAGAGTGCTGATTCTGGTTCTATATATATATATATATATATATATATATATATATAATGGGGTGGAAGTACAAATTCACTAGGACAGCTTCACTGGTATTAGTCTCTAATCACAGTGGCTATGCACTACAGCATATGGGCTCTGTAGTACATACTGGTAGACAAACCCCTTATGCCTGTCTCATTGAATGCACAAGGAAATGGAGTAATATGATAACAATTCCTCTATGCCATGTTTAGTACACAATGTTAAACAAGGTGTATTGTAAAGGAAAACCCTGAAATGCACATAAACTGACCCAATATCTCCCCTTGGTACAAGCAGTTTTACCCCTCTTCGTGCCAGATAGGTATCCAACACATTGCATTGCAATGCGTTCGATACCTCTCCGGCACTCAAAGGGTTAAATGAAGGACGACTGGAGTAAGTAGCTTAGTAAATTGACATTAGGCACAGGCAGGGTCTTAAAGTTGATGTCAATGCCTGATTTAGAGTGGAATTGTCATTTTCACCCCTTTGTATAAGATGCATATACTTTGCATTACTAAAATATAGTAGGTATAAGGATTGCCAATTAAAACATGAAAAAACACATATGTTGCATTAATGCTTTTTAAGCCCTTAGATGCTTCAGAGGTTTTGAATGCATTACTTTGCAGTGTCCTGGAAAATGGATATATTGTATGTGTCTGTGTGAAAGGGTCAGAGAACTCAGTCTATTAATAGTGTTATTGATTCTGAACACATCTGCCTAATATTGCATATTTTATGACACAACTTTATTGAACTACACTCATGATTTGATATTAAAGCACATTTTATCACTACTTATTGAATCTTATTTTATGTATGTCTGTAAACACTGCCAATGAAACTTCAAATGATTATTTGCAAAGAAAAGAAAAGTATGCCGAATTTTTCAGACATTTAAAACTTCCCAGGACAACAATTAAAATGTATGCATAGTAAATGATGACAAGTTAATAAGCTTGTTAAGACAGCAGTTAACAAAGTCTGTTGTAAACATATCCCTATAGGTTCTAAACTCTAACAGCCGAAGGCCCATAAAAGTATATTATTGAGTCTGTGTGAAGTCCTACACTATCCTAAAACAGTAAAGGAACAATAATCAGTACACTTTATAGTGTATTATTCATTAATTTCTTATTATTGATATTTTACTGTAGTGCCATTTTTCATTTCAGGAAATTGGACTTTTTATTCTTTATTTAAGTGTGAACCATATAATACTACTAAGAAGCTCTTACTTTTTAACAGGATAACTTATCTAGGTGTGTGCCTTTCAAATAGCAGTCTGTTATATCTGTGTACATTATTATTATATTTGATCTCTGTTGCAATATACTGCTAATTAGTTTCAGTTTATCTGTATTAATAAAAGGAGAAGGCTGGTAGGGTGCCAGATTCTCCATCTCCAGCCACACACACCCCTTGGCTAACAAACACGCCCAGGGGCGGAAGTAAGGAGGAGACATTCATGTCTTCTCCATACTGCCTTACCAGCAGAATACAATGGGGGGGGGGGCTACTCCTGTGAATATCTCTGCAAGGAGCTACCCCGCCCATAGCATCCGCCTGAAAATAAAGAAAAACATGGCAGATGCTACAGGCATAAACTACTCACCGGCCGCTACTAAAATCCCAATACTCCACTCTCACATAGCACTGTTTGCCCACATATCCAGCCTCAGACCGGACCCAGCAACGTAAATCCCAGGGAGGTTTATCTTCACTGTCTACTCTCTCACACACAGCCTGGGAATGTTTTCTCCGCACCTTCCCTCCCTGATTCACAGCTGGGGAAGTTTCCCCGCCCCCTCCATCACACACAGCCCAGGAATGTTTCTATCCCTTCACACAGGACAGGACACAGAGCGCTTGTGGAGGAGGCTAAGGGCCCAGGCCACGATACTATGTTTCAGACAAGGAACAATGTCTGTATGGTAGCCCTATACAGGAGGCCCAAATAAGTACCTGACCATGTCATTTTGACTCTCGATGTGGTACAAGTTGTACTGAACTGAAGCAACACACCCTCTCCTTCTGTGTAGACCTGGCACGCTCTGTTTGTGTAATGTGCATCCAGGTCAAGTGGCAACCAGCAAAGCTCAATCGACATAAATTACCCCACTGTGCCGCTTTAATGTGGACTTAATAACAATCATAGAACTTTATTAAATGACTGTTATATGTAATTGGTAAGCTCTTATCTCAGTAAAACCAAAGATAAGAATGCATAGGGCCTCTATATAATAAGCAATAAAAAATACCTCCCGAACAGCTTTCCCCACCAGGTATACCATCCCTCAATTTCTTCAACAGCCTTTAGCTATATGGCAAACTGTTTTAAACATCGGTACAGAGAATCTATTACGTATTGTGAGCTATTAAATTATAATTTGAGCCCCTGAGGAAGCTGAAAGGGTTAAGTGGCACTCAAAGGGTTAACTATTTTTCTAATGTGACTTAGGGATGGTTTAACTGCCAGGGGAACCTGTTTGTTGAGGTAACTTTAGTATCTCATCTCGCACACAGGTGTAGGGCTCTTTGAATATTGTTCCTACTTTAAGTAATACCTTCTCTGTATCTGTTATTTACTTGAACATATTTAACAGTTGCTAACTTAAAGAGCTCTCAATATGTAATAGATTCTCTATACCATTATTTAAACCAATTTGACATACACCTAAAGGCTGTTGAAGAAATTCATGGACGGTATATCTGGTGAGGAAATCTGTTCTGGGAGGTATTTTTCAGTGCCTGTTGTATAGAGGTTCTAGGGATTCTTAGCCTCGATTTTACTGAGATAAGCCCTTGACAATTACATACTAACGTTCGTTTGATAAAATTCTATAATTGTTACTTAAGTCCACATAACAGCGGCACAATAGGGTAATTTATGATAATTGTTTTAACTGAGAAATGTAGTCCAAAATATCTTAAGTATACAAAACTAATTATTTAAGGTAATGAATACATCTGCTTTCTCTGTGTGTGGATACACTACCCCTTTGACTAATGTGTTCTGTTGTCTTTAAATGGCAGGGAGAAAGGGATTCATTCTCTTTTATCCATTTTATATGATACTAGCAAAAGGGGCACAGCGTTGCCTGTGGGGATTAATTCCTTTGCATGCTTCAGGGGTATTCATTGAATTGGTGTATATGTAGATGTAATAAATATGCAGGTAGGTGCAGCGCATAGGTATTCAATCTGCATACACACCTACCTGCATATTTATTACACGTACGTATACAGCAACGATATGAATACCCCTGAAGCATCCAAAGGACTTAATCCCCACGAGCAACGCTGTGCACATTTTGCTAGTTATATCATAAAGGCAATTAACCCAGGTGAAGAACTCATCACTACAAAATACTGTTGTTTGTAGAGAGGAAGTGTAAACTAAAGGTAGACATCAACAGACATCATTATATACTGGCAGTTACCGATACAATGCAAAAATATATAATCATATATATGTCTGACTGCTGTTACTTACCTAACTAGGTAAGTACTTCTTTTACATTAAGAGGCACATTCAAACTTTAATTTGAGTTTCTTGAAACTGATGTTCATTATTTTTTTTGTTGCTTTATGTAATATATACTAGTGTAAAAGCCCACCAAGGTAAAGGCAATGTTAACCCTTTGAGTGCTTTGCAATGCGTTGCGTACCTCTCTGGCACTAAAAGGGTTAAGAGGCCGCTACCTCAGTGCTCCACGCGATGCAGTCTTGCATTGCCTCACTCACGATAAGGGCAGTCTCTACTGTGCATGACTGCATCGTGACAAACATCAAATTATTATATAGGATATAAAGATATAGAAGGGAGCATTGCAACAGTTAGAGGAATAGTAATAATTAAAATGTAAAAAAAATGTTGTAGTGTTTATTCCCCCAAGGAAAACAAGGGTATTCCCATTGCTGAAAGCCATTTTATTCAAAAGTTATTACAGCTCAAACTATAATTTTTTTACATGCAATATCACAGTGGCCTGAAATTGTACAGTGGTGGTGTTGCTACATCATCCAATGGAGTTTCATGGTCAATTGACCAGAGCTGTCCATAAGATGGTATAGCAACAGCGCCACTGTACAATTTCTGGCCACTTGATACTGTACCTAGAAAATTCAAGCTTGAGCTGTAATAACTTTTGAATAAAAAACCTTTCATCAGTGGAAGAACCATTGTTTTACCACTTCCGTATAGACTGCAGCCCGATGCTCTGCCTCTGCTCTCCTCCTTCCTCCAATGATGGAGGCTTCTGTCAGTAAACTGGAGCAGTCTCATTGGCTAGATATCGATCTCTGCCAATGAGACTGCTCCAGCTTACAGACAGAGCAATCTCATTGGCAGAGATCGATATCTAGCCAATAAGACTGCTCCAGTTTACTGACAGAAGCCTCCGTCATCGGAGGAAGGAGGAGAGCGAGGCAGAGCGTCGGGCTGCAGTCTATACGGAAGTGGCTGCAGCCCAGACTTTTATAAGCCTCTGTCATTGGAGGAGGGAGGGGAGCAGAGGCAGAGCTCTGTAACCGCGGAGAACCGCAGAGAACTGCAGTCACCCGGAAGTGGCTGCAGCAGATACTTTTGTAAGTTACATTTAAACCAAACTGAAGCTTAAAAAATAATAATAATAAGGTTTTAATGCTATTGGATGTGTCCCCTAACTATTTAGGGGATGTTGTGCATAGGTGATACATCCACTTTAAAGAGATTAAAAACTACCTATATATTATGCTAGCCATTTGCTTCTAATAGAAATAGATTTTTGAGAAATTAGCCCCTTGAGGACTGGAGGTTTGTGTAACATATTGCTTCACTGATGGCGACACTGTGTGGCACTTTATGCTATTGTGTTTCTGTGCTGGGTCAAAATTACCACACACTATGCTATGAATGAATCAGGTGCAACCTACAAATTGGGAAGATTTTTAATTGCCCAGTTTGTGTTAAGTTTGGTCTTGAACATAACTAATTAACATGCCCTGCAGTTAATTAACATTAAATACCACCAAAATATAAAGGTTAGCTTGTCTAAAAACTATTTATTTTACAGACAAACATGTAGTACAAAGCGTAGATTTTTATTATTTGTAAAAAAAAAAAAAAAAAAAAAAAATGTGTAAAACCAACAAAACTTTATTTTAAGATGACAAATGACTGACTTACCCTTGTTCAAGACAGGACATCTTTAAATCCTGGTGCCAACATGGCCCTTGTGGACAAGATTGGTCTCCCTTGTTCTATACTAATTATTAATAAAACCTCTGATGAAAATTGGAAATTGCTAAGTTCCATAGGTGTCAAAGTGAATTTCATAATCCTAACACCAGATATCAAACAATTTAAACATACACTTTAAAATATTCTGACTGTATTGAAACTAATTATGCATAATGTACTTTTCTATAAAAGGTATCCAAAACTCTTTTTAACCCCTTAACGTCCAGTGACGTTCCAGGACTGTCACTGCTATTTTTCCATTAAGGACCAGTGACTGTCCTGGCACGTCACGTACTTTTTAGTCAGAGCTCCTGCAGGAATGATGTGAGTAATATCAGGGACTTAAGCTGACCGCTCCAAGACCAGAGTGATCTCTATCAGTCCCCCATTCGGCATGCCAGCACACGTGATCAGTCACGTGGGCCAGCACGTCAAAGTTTCCTATCTGGTCCTTAAAGGACCACACAACCCGGGACTGCTGATCCTTAAGGGGTTAACATATCTACTCTATCTGGAAACACAGTCTCCCTAGGCAAGGTATTCCACATCCTTACTTCCTTTACTGGAGATCTACTTTCCTTTACTTTCATTAAAGGTGTAGAAATGTTTCACAAAAAAAGCAGCTCTGATTAATCTTCCTAGTATTTGGGACACGGCAGAATTATTTTAATACTGTCCAAGCTGTAGTTCAAGAGTATTTGAATGATAAATTATCCCCCTCTTGCCCCTTTTTACTGATGTAACACTGCTCCCGTCAGAGCAGCGAGACTGTCCGGATGAATCGCTGCAAGGGACAATCTTCAGTGCACATAAGGAAAAACCTGTCAAGTGGGCAGGGTTTTCCTTATGCTCACAGTAAGAATATTGTACCTTGCTGTGACTTGTCCGGTCAAGAGACCAGATTCCACAGATTCCTTGCTATTGGAATTGAATATACTGTACTTTGGTATATAAATCATGTTCCCTAAAATTATGTACTCCTTTTATTCATTTTGTTGCACGTCTCCCTACACTTTCCAGTTCAGTAATAAATCAACCCTGCAAATAATACATTATTTACTGGAACTCACTAAGGTGTCCAAGTAATTTCAAAGAGGCAGTAGTACTAAGGAGAACTGGACCAATCCATCTGCACCATAGGGGACACACCACTCCCCTATGATTACAAAGCAATGGATTGGAGACAACTCTAGCATTCAAGGAATTAAAAGCGCCATTTAAAGGGACAGTCTCAGCTAAAAGCTACTTTGGTTATTTGAGAGCGCTTTCAAAATTACCTACATGTTGTATTAACCATTTTTATTTATTTAGAAATCTAGTTTTTTGGTTATTTAGATATATAAATCTAGGCACTTTCTATCTTAGTTCTACATAACCTCCCAACTCATTGATATTTAACTTTTAAAGTGCTGGGGACTAGGAAATACATTGTTGAGCAGTGCCAGTGACTGATGGACATAATGTAGGGCTGACAGGAATTACCTGCACAGCATGCCTTGACATATTGATTCTGAAAGCTCTTAAAGGGATAGTAACACTTCGTTTTAACTTTATTTTATTTTGTAGGCATTAAAAAAACATGAAGAATGATATAAGTCTTATCTCTCAAACCTTTATGGTTTATGAGATATTCACAAGCAAAGTTCCCCTCCCCGCCCCTTTTTCCTAGTGTAAGCCATCTCTTCTCAGATGTGAGTCTGGTTGTATGACAGTACAGATAACAGAAGGGGACAATTTTCTTTGTATGAAAACAATGAAAGCCCTTCCCCCCTTGAAAAGTTTTTCAGCTTTTTCCATTATCTTAATTGAAGATTGTCCCTCTCTGCAGTCTACCTGGGCATCTCCCTTCTTATCTGGTTGAACAGGGGGGGGATACTTTGTTTGTGAATATCTCTTAAACCATAAAGGTTTCAGAGATAAGACTTATATCATTCTTCATGTTTTTTTAATGCCTACAAAATAAAATAAAGTTAAAATGAAGTATTACTATCCCTTTAAGCACCAAAGGTTGTTTATCTGAGGTCAATAAAAAGAACTCTTTGCTGAAAGAGCTGAGGAGAATACAAGGGGGCATCGTTGAGGAACAGAGTTTTCAACTAAAACAAAGGCTTGTATTTTTTTATAGTAAGGGCAGTAAAGTTGTGGAATTCTTTGCTTCCGGAGGCTTCTTACAGATACTGTAGTTGCTTTAAAAAAAGTAATGGATACCTTTCTAGCTCAGAATAATATTGAGACTTATGATAGTTGGTTTTAAAGCAGATAGGATGTTGACACAGGGAAATTTTCCTGCGAGTCAGGAAGGAATTTTTACTCACTTGAGGCCTAGCTGAAAATGTCTTCAATATGTTTGTTTTTTTTGCCTTTCCTTGGGTATAGCATGGGCTTGAGGAACGCCTGTCTTTTTTCAGCCTCAACAACTATGTTATCATGTTACTATGTAAAGGTATTTTAGGTGAAAATGATACTATAAATCAAAAGAATATTTCATTTATTCCTTATGATGCATCTGGTTTGCACCAGAATCAGTCTAGTTCTTCTTCAAACATTATATATAAAAGAGGAAAGAGACAGCGCACCAGTAGTCTAAGTGTAGTATAATGTGATAAGTTTAAATAAACAAAAGTATAAATATTTATTTGTATAGCATAAATGGGCAATCACTACATCAAAAAGATATAAAAAATAATAAATAAAAAAGGTAAAAATCTAAATGATATACAGTCCGGTAAGAGAAAGAGGTGGTGGGGAAACAATATCCAACAATCCACTGTCTATTGGGAAGCAGGCTTATACTGTGCTGGGATAATAAATATGTGTATAACTGGTCACCAGATTCCCCTTGAACATGTTTGCATCAAACAACAGAAGATCACTGCATGTCTTGTCGCTGTCTGTTCTAGGCTCCCATCCTTCTCCAGATACCACTAATGAGGTCCAAGTCCTGTAATTTACAGCTGTGCTGATCATAGGTTTCAACCTATTATATTTCCAAATTATCCTGAGGAAGGGGCTATAAGCCCAGAAACGCGTTGAGAAAATATAAGGATTTATCTACATTGTAACAAGTGGTAACAGCCGTTTGGAAAGAGGAATCCCCGACAGAACAGCAACAGATATACGATCAGCACAGCTGTGAATTACAGGACTCGGACCTCATTAGCGGTATCTGGAGAAGGATGGGAGCCTAGAACAGACAGCGAAAAGGTATTGTAATGTTTCTCTTGACATGAAGCTCAGATCGTTCATCATAATAGTTATGCTGCCTGATGCTCTTACTCTTCAAAACTTGATAGGCTGTAATTATATGATGAAGTTTATCCCTCCCGCCCCTTTTCCAGATCACAAGCCACCTCCCCAAAGATCTGAAAGCTGGTCATCGGACCAGATAGATCACAACGAGGGACAATCTTCAATCATTCAGTATAAGGAAAACCCTGCCCTCCTTGATGAAGGGGTGCATGTTCTTCCTAATACTGACTGAAGATTGTCCCTTGTTGTGTTCCGATGTAGGATCCTTGACAGAAATGCTTATGTCGGGAAAAGGGGCAAGATGGGTAAACTTTTTCTGACAATTACAGCGTAACTAGCAAGTTTTGAAGAATAGGAGCTTCACACATTAGTACTATTAACTATGAAGAATGATCCAAGCTGCTTGCCAAGGGAAACGTAACTAACCCTTTCAATGCCCCTCCTCATACCATAATGCATTCTGTGCCTACCTTCCTGTGGTGGAATTATGACTGTTCCACTGCTGCTCTCAGATGCTGTTTGAGATGGAACATGACACTTTGGCAGGTCATGTGGTAGCGAGATTACAATAAGTGTTTCCTGCCATTTGGCCTGCCCTGAACAGAACCAGAAGAAAAACCCCTTCACTCTACTCTTCACTTTGCCACACTCCTCACTCTTGCCAGATTGCCACAGAAAATCTGAGTGTGACTTTCAGTGAAAGCAAGAGTATAGAAACTGAAAAACACTATGGGACTTTGAGTGCGCTCAGCTGTGCATGGACCCACCAGCACTGCCAGTCCAGACCAGACTGCCCCTGCTTGTCTGTTCCATCCCTGTTCATTAGTAATGGTGCCTCTGCCAGTGGGCCCCCTTTTGAGAGTGGGCCCTGAGCAATTGCCCACTTTGCCCATTGGTTAAAATGGCCCTGCAGACATATCCACATTATTTGGCTAATAGCCACATTAATAAAACATAGATATTTCAGGGTTGCTTTTACATCTCAGTTGCAACTAGCCCCATTCATGACCACAGTAACTACACCCACACATTTTAAATTACCCTACATCTAGATTCATCTCATACTGTCCGACATAAAAAAATACACCTTGTCTATAACAGACAAACACAAAACAGACATATTACTCACCGGGGTATTGATTCTATGACTCTATGACCTCCAAAAAAATAAAAATAGGCAACAGTGGCTTTACAGTCACAGTCTGGCATTCTGTTATCTGCTCAATAAACCATCTTTGTGCAGTAAATAGATATAATGTTCCAATAGATTCATCAATTTGTCATTCTATTGTATTTGGTGTTAACGCATGTTACGTTGGTACACTTCCTGCCGTAATTCTTGCACCCACAAAACCCAATATGTAGAAACCCCAATACATTACAAACTAAAGTCACATACAAGAAAGCATTAGAAAAAGACTCATTCAGGTGCTATGAGGCATCACAAATGGAAACATACAAATCAGCCCTGTAAATACCCATTAAACAATATACAACAAGCCCCCTACAGCCCCTGAGCAGCTCACATTCCCATTAAACCCTGAGAGTACCAGAGGGGTGGACAACACATCCTAAAGCAATGTATTGCACACCCCTTTAGCTCCTACTGATTGAAATGGTTAGTAATGTCCAACTAAAACTTATTTGCATTGTGTAGAGCTTAAGTAGAATTGAATGCAAAAAAAAGTGTCTCTCAAACCGCTATGGTTTGAGAGATACGTGCATTCAAAGTTTGATCCGTGTCGGCCAACAGGGAGGCTCTGCAGCAGAGCCGCAATCGTGTTATTTAAAATGAATGTCTTCATTGGAATGGTCTAAAAAGTGTGCTTGCAAACCAGGGGGTATTGCTGTATCACACCTGGTACGCTGGTGCTGGGTTACTCATTATAGGACAATACTATTACCTGCAATATTTTATGTCCGCTCTTCATGTTCTGGTATATATTTATTACTTGTTTGAAAATTTGCTTTAATAAAAAGTAATTAAAAAAAAAAAAGCTGCACTTACATATTTATGCATTTTGGGAATTTTTAATTGTCCTCTATGGCATTATTCATTTGCTGCAATTCTTCTTAGTCTTCATAGTATATCATCAACCTCATTTCATGGTACAACATGTTGATAACTACACCTATAACTGATAAACTTCACTTGAAAATGTCTTTATAATAGAAATTAGAATTCGTAAAGCAAGAAAAAAAACATTGCGTAACAGCTGCAGATGTTTTCTGTTCTGAGTGATGATTTTTCCTCTGGTACCTCTTTTTTATTATTGCTAGGGCATCACCCATAGAATGTAAAGTCTCTTCTTTCCTTCTCCCTATCTCTCTCTTTTTGAATGCACTTCCAGATAAATGCCAGTCATTTGGCCATGGCTAACTCGCAGAAGGAGCAGCAAGCACAGATGGTACTAATGCATAAATGTAATCTAGCAAAAGGATGCCAGCGCCAACCTAGAAAATGTTCCAAATAACTGCAGCGCACTTACAGGCATATAGCAATTGGCAAGGTTAAAGCTGAGATTTGTGAGAGCTTACCATTCCCAAATCAACAATGGGAATTCTAAAACAAATGAGCATATTTTATTTATTTAGTTTCCCTCTTCACGTGCAACACAGATATTCGGTTTAAACATTTTGCAGGTAAGCAATATGGTGGAGAACATTAACAGTATGTCAAATGAATGATCATTAATACGCATTTTAGAGGTTACAGTTGTAACTAGGTGATCTGTTTTCTTAAAGAAGTAGCATCTCTTAAAAATACCCTCCACTTACCTTCTGATGGGTAGGAAATCCTAATGGCCCTTATGAATTTGCCCTTGTGCCTTTGTTCCAGAGATTACATCTTTTAACATTCCTGGATGTCATGGTGGAAGACATGACAGATGATAACAGGACCAACACAAACTTTGCCTACTGCTTACCCTTTAAATGAATTGCACATCCTTCTGCTCATTAATCCCTTAAAGGGATAGTAATACTTCGTTTTAACTTTATTTTATTTTGTAGGCATTAAAAAAACATGAAGAATGATATAAGTCTTATCTTTCAAACCTTTATGGTTTAAGAGATATTCACAAACAAAGTATCCCCCCCGTTCAACCAGATCAGAAGGGAGGTGCCCAGGTAGACTGCAGAGAGGGACAATCTTCAATTAAGATAAGGGAAAAAGCTGAAAAACTTGTCAAGGGGGGAAGGGCTTTCATTGTTTTCATACAAAGAAAATTGTCCCCTTCTGTTATCTGTCTGGTCATACAACCTGATCTACATCTGAGAAGAGATGGCTTACACTAGGTAAAAGGGGCGGGGAGGGGAACTTTGCTTGTGAATATCTCATAAACCATAAAGGATTGAGAGATAAGACTTATATCATTCTTCATGTTTTTTTAATGCCTACAAAATAAAATAAAGTTAAAACAAAGTATTACTATCCCTTTAAAGGGATAGTAATACTTAAAATGTAAAAAAAAATATGTTGTAGGGTTTATCCCCCTGAGTAAAACAAGAGTACTCCCACTGCTGAAAGGTGTTTCATTCAAAAGTTATTAATTTTCAAAGTTGAATTTTTTAGGTGCAATATCACAGTGGCCTGAAATTGTACAGTGGCGCTGTTGCTACACCATCCTATGGAGATTTATGGTCAACTGACCAGAGCTGTCCATAGGATGGTGTAGCAACAGCGCCACTGTACAATTTCAGGCCACTGTGATATTGCACCTAAAAAATTCAACTTTGAAAATTAATAACGTTTGAATGAAACACCTTTCAGTAGTGGGAGTACTCTTGTTTTACTCAGGGGGATAAACCCTACAACATATTTTTTTTTACATTTTAAGTATTACTATCCCTTTAAGGTCAAGCAGTCCAGGGAAGTTACCTTCCCTTAAAAACCACTTTGATCCTTGCCGACACAACGGTACACGTGAACTGTTATGCATACTGGCGGACCACTTTGGTGCCTAAGAGAGACCGTTCCAGCCTTGAAGTGGTCAATTTTAGGCCCCGTTTTTACTTATAGAGAAAAAGTATGTGACTTGCTATGACCATCACCGGTTCTTAAGGTTATAAGGACTGTTATGGTCATAGTACATCATCTGGTCCTTAAGGGGTTAACCCTTTGTGTGCCAGAGGGACGCAAAATGCATTGCTTTGCAGACCCCTCTGGCACTCAAAGTGTTCATGGTTTAAATAGGCTAAAATATTATGTCTGCGTCAGACTGCCAGCAACCGGCATGTCTGTCTCCATGGACATGACATCCAGAACTGATTGAAGGCAATGGGGGTTATGCATTAAGGGGTGACAAAGAGGACATAACTTCTCTAGTGATATCGCTTGTCCAGTTCCTATTTTATTCTATGGAGCCTATGCATTACGATTACTCAAGTGGGAGAGATGTTACTACATAGGCTCCATAGAATAACATAGGAACTGAAGAAGTGATATCTCTGGATATGTTATCTACACTTTATCACCGCTTAGTGTATCTCTCCCATTATCTCTTCAATAGACACAAGGGCAAAATTCATAGGGACCAGTAGGATATTCTTGCCATAGTAAGGTAAGTGTGTATGTGTATGTGGGGTAAAGGTTAATATTAGGAAGTGTTCTACTCCTTGAACCCCTTCAGTACCAAAGGCTTGGAGAATTTCTTTGTACACTGCTAGGCAAACACAGTTTCAGCATTTCTAGTATCCATCTGTTCAGGTATGAGTTCCATTGGTAACTTTCTAGTTATATATGGAAAACAATATATATTTTTTTCAGAATTAAAGGGGAACTTTCACCCCGCAATAACTAAATCTCCCCTTGCTGCTCACCTGGCGACTAGCTGCTTAGTAGCGCTAGTCGCCAGAAATCTTACCCCGTTCTCAAGATTTCGGCGTTTTAAAAGAGCAGGAAGCACGGACGTCTCTTCACAGTGACGTCCGTGCGCCTGCGCTGTCAGTCCCTTGTCAGTCCCTTGTGCACCGTACGGTGCACAAGGGACTGACAAGGGACTGACAGCGCAGGCGCACGGACGTCACTGTGAAGAGACGTCCGTGCTTCCTGCTCCTTTAAAACGCATATATTTGAAGAACCGGGTAAGGTTTCTGGCGACTAGCGCTACTAAGCAGCTAGTCGCCAGGTGAGCAGCAAGGGGAGATTTAGTTATTGCGGGGTGAAAGTTCCCCTTTAAGTCAGATTTTTCATGGCATCTTAAAAGAACTACATTTTATATTGTGCAACAAGATTTGATGTCATAAATACTTATTTTGCCACTATCCTAAACTATATATCAAAAACGTTTATGTTTGTAGTGAAATTTTGAATTATTTTTAACTCCTTAAAAATGTATGATGTGCCAGAACCATCATGCCGGTCCTGGTACATCATGGAATTCTGGGATCACAGTGCAGCTGCATGCTGATCTGCGGTCCAGAATTCATTGCCGCCCACACCTGGATCACGCCTTCATTGAAGGTTTGAAAGCCCTGAATCCCCTATAAGCATCATCTGCACTGACCCCTAATTAACCCTTTAAGTGCCAGAGGGGTGTGTGACACATTGCAAAGCAATGTGTTGTGTAGCTCTCTGCCACTCAAAGGGTTAACCAGAGCACAAAATGTTATATTCAGCTTTAGGAAGTAAAATGCACATTCCATTGGTTACATGGTAAAACTGCCCTACAACAGCTCAATAACTATATATAAACATGTATTGTCTTGAAACCTATGTTGCAGGTGGTTTGCTCCTGAATAGCTCATTTATGTATTATAAATAAGGCCATAAGGCCAAATGTGTTTTTAATATTTTAAGAGTAAGTATCTTTACTGAAAAAAAATCTTGGTATTTTGGTACTAGAAAGTTGTGTTTATTCTCAAACAGTTTTATAGTAGCTTTTTTCCCCACCATTTTGTCTACAGAAATAGCCATACCTTGGAACTCTCCAGCTCTGTCCCGGAGACTCCAGTATTTGGAGCTAATTACCAGGTCCCCAGGGATAGAGGCTGATTCCCTGGCTGTGGTGAGTCTCCTGGGTAACTCCACCCACTTCTCATTTGTTCCTCCCACTTTTTGCCCTATTTCACCTACTTCCCACCCAATTCTAAAGTGAAACCCCACCTTTCCGCTTCTCAATCCTTCCCACCCGATTAAGGCTTTATGTCATGATTTGCATCAATTAGACATGCTCATTTCCAACCCATGAGCCATCTTCCAAGAAGAAAGTGCTACAGTATGGAAATAGCTGTTATCTATTATGTATTATGTTCTCATAATAAGCAATTTTTTCCTTTGGTATGAGAGTTCTAAACATTTTTTTATAAACAAATGCAGAAATTGACTACGTTTCTACAGTTTACGTATACATTGTTAAGATTAAAGGGTTAGTAAACCCCAGAAAAAAGTATCGGCAAAATGATGGGTACCGAATGCCCTTATTCTTATCTCTCAAACCTTTATGGTTTGAGAGATATAAGAAAATAAAGTTACCACTGTATTTTTCACTTTCAATTTGTCCTTATGAGGCCCCGATTTTCCATTCCTCTGCCCATCCAAACCTCTAGCCATACTGCTGCTCTTCGGTCAATGCATAGACCAATGCGCATTGAAACTATGGACTTTCAGGACCTGACAGGGCACTAACTCATTTTCTAAATTGCAGGTGTCCTCAAATGATGCACATTGAAACTAAAGTAGTGCCCTGACATACATAGTAACATAGCTGATGAGGCAGAAAAAGACCTGCATCCATCAAGTCCAGCCCACTCCAAAAACACCCCAGTTGATCCAGAGGAAGGCAAAAAAAGCACCCTGGAGTAATTTCCAATTTAGCCCCAAGTGGGTAAAAAAATTCCTTCTTGACTCCAAATGGCAGTCAGATAATTCCCTGGATAAACATCCTATCTGCTTTGAAGGCATCTATCATAATTTTCAATGTTGTTCTGTGCTAGATAGGCATCCATTGCTTTTCTGAAAGCAGTTGCATTATCTGCAAGTATGACAGGGCATTAACCAATTTTCCAAATGGCAGAGGTACTCAAAGGACTGAAGAGCAGCCGAGGAAACGGGCGGAAAATGTAAGCATGACACCTGTTGGTTGGAACTCTCGACTGCCTCCTCTGGTGTTTAGAATGTATGGGTAGCCACAGGGAAAGTGGGGGGCTCATAGGGACAAATTTAAACTAAAAATACAGTGTTGAGGCAGGGGAGGGCGGGAAGGGGTATATGGGTTGATGGGAGACCAGCTTTTTTTTTGTTTTTTTAACTCGTTATGATACGCACCCTCCACTTCACATGAGGTGAAAAAATTGCAGAGATAAAAAGGGTGCATAATAACCAATATTTTACAGTATGCATTACAGTTAGAATTGTTATGAATTTAAAAGGGTACGGACACTATTCATTTTTAGGTGACAATGTTCATTTAAAGAGCAAATATCATGAAGATAATGTCCTACAGACAGATTTGCTCCCCTTAGAACAGATCCGCTGATGAAGCTGGGGCTGGGTGTGAGCCCAAGTAAACCAGGGGGGAGCCTCTTTGCTGGTCCAATGAGAGACTGAATTGCAAGACTCTAAGGTTTCATATTTCAGTCTTGTTGGGCTGATAATGAACCTGTGCGCAAAATCTGAAATGTTTGAGAGCTATAATATTCCAGGTTGCTTTTCCAGCGCACTGTCAGCTGAAGGGGCAATTTTATGACCATCTGAACAGATGGTGTAAGCCATTCAGGGGATGCACAGCTCAGTCCCAGGCTTTTTACCAACTCCCATGTCTTCCTCCCCACCTAGCATAAAGCAATGAGTGGGGAGAAGATGAAGAGGTTTGATAAGTCAGCTTCAACAGACAACCCATTTAAGGGTCAATGGGGTCTCCTGGCCATAAGTGCCCTTCTTTGGCCATTTGAAATATTGGGAGGTAGGCTTGTATTCTTTTAGCTCTATGCTCCAATGAATATAAGAGCAAGATATGTTTTGCTCCCAAATCTTCATCTTGTTTTTGCACTGATAGTATCTTATGTTTCTAAAAATAATATACTTAGGAACATATGCATAAACAGAAATACTGGATGGAGATAAACCATCCACAACATATGTATCAAACAAAAATCCCCTGCGACGTAAAAAAATGGATTTTAATTACTTGGTTTTAAGAGAGAGAAAGGCCTCTCTAGCATCCCAAGTGTTGAAATTTACATTAAATTAATGTTCATTTTAATTTATTCTCTATAACACAGTTGGTTTGCCCTAGAAATCATGCACTATTGTCTTTATAAATAAGACCCTTAAACTGTGTGTATTTGTGTATGTCTCTCTATCCCTCTCTCTGTGTTTGTATGTGTTATGAGTTCATTTTGAGAACTTTTTTTTATGTATTAAAAAATAAAGTATTAAAGAAAGCGTGTGTGGACACTGCAATCTTCAAGTGAGTTTGCGTCAACTTTCCCAAAGGGTGATACAAATTAAAATTAAATGACCAGGCTAATGTACAAGGAAATGTTTTTGGTAATATATGCAGCAGAAAAGCTGATCAAAGAAAATGTCTTTCATATGTGTCATGGAGGAAAACCCAGCAATTGTTAATCATTCTAAAGCTATTCGACAAGATTTATCAAAACATACACACACACACACACACACACACACACACAAGCAAAAAAAAAAAAAAAATCACACATATTATATACAGTAATGTACAAAAGTCTTAGGCAGGTGTGAAAAATTCTGTAAAGTAAGAATGTTTTAAAAAATAGACATGTTAATAGTTTATTTTATGACTCAACAAACCAGCAATAAACTACCAGTTACTTTAACATGGGCAAAAAATCCTAATCGTCGCCATAAATCAATGTTGCATGGATTGATTTCCCAAAATGAATCTTTAATTAGGGATAGATACAATATCTGTGGAGGAAAACATTATTCTCTGTTGTTCAGGACCCCAATCTCCTCCCATGAAATACTTCTTAGGAAGGAAGACTTCAGTGGAGGGATTTTCAGGTCCTGGGGCGTATGCAATAAAGGATGATGCTATGTAGAAGTGTCTGGAAATGTGTGTGTTGATCACTTCGCCATATAAAATAGGGCACACTTCATCATATGGACTAAGGGGAAGTGGAGATAATAAAATAATCTGTATGCAGTGCTGGCATTGTGGGGGCAGTAGCGATGATGTGCTTAAACTTCAGCATCATCAACCTTAACCCATTTAGTGTCCACACATTGGGTTATCAAGTGCCACAATATCCTCTTTCTCTGTCTCTGAATGGTTTGGTGGTTTAGGGTTTAGCAAAATGTCAGCGTAGCGTGGTTAAAGACACCCCTACCACCTCAGAGTGCATGTTATGAGTGCTACCGAGCACCCTGTGGGAGATTTAACCCTCTAGATGCCAAAGGGGCACACACAACACATTACAAAGCAATGCATTGTTCACACCTCTGTCACATAAAGGGTTAAAGGAACAACTGCTCACAGCACCAAGGATACCAACCCTACACACACACAGGGGTCCTAGTCCCCAAAGACACAACACCACAGGATTCAGAACCAGCGCTCCAGGATCTGCCATTCACAAACAAATTCTGTAGCTTAAAGAACAAACACATTTTTATAATGAAGTCTAACTGGCGTTCCAACAGTTCTGTTGCATGTTATTGGAGAGGGGATTCTCCATAGACATCAACGTGACAACAACAGCTTTGTGAGTTTCAACATTTATCATATTTTTAATAAAAAATTCCCAGAAGGATACATTGAGATTATCTCCCATTTTCAAGCATGCCCTGGGAGTATAGCTATTATTACCCAATTTAATGGTTCTCATTTTATCTACCTCAGAAGGATGAAAGGCTGAGTTGACCCCCTGCTGGGACTAGAACCTGTGACCTTGTGGCTTGAACATATTC
Source organism: Rhinophrynus dorsalis (assembly GCA_037306005.1). NCBI lineage: Eukaryota > Metazoa > Chordata > Amphibia > Anura > Rhinophrynidae > Rhinophrynus > Rhinophrynus dorsalis. The sequence goes on along the minus strand of CM074718.1, from coordinate 274,675,916 downwards.
TACAGCTGGTGCACTAACCAACTGATCCATCTCACCCAAAAGGACTCTGGTCAATAAAGTATTACCAGCAATGAACAAACTTACATGAACTTCAATGCACAATGCATTGGAGGCCTCTCTAGCACTAGTGGTTAAAATTACCAAAAGGGAACAATTGTACAACTAAATGGGAGTCATTTTGCATATATGGAGGCACAACAGGCAAATGAAAAAGGAGCACTTCAATATTCATATTATGGGAAATGTAGAATCTGCAGAATAATCAATAAGTTGCAATAATGTTTGCTACACCTGCTTGTGGCTCTAGACTACTCCAAAGGGCTGTACATTGAGGCTGATGTAGAAAGAAAAAGTAAGGAATTCTGGGACAAGCCAACATCATCACAGGGACCAAATAAAAATTCTTAAACTTCCCTTAAACTTGAATGGGGCTTTTAACTGAATGGGGCTTTTAAAGGGATAGTAATACTTAAAATGTAAAAAAAAAATGTTGTAGGGTTTATCCCCCTGAGTAAAACAAGAGTACTCCCACTACTGAAAGGTGTTTCATTCAAAAGTTATTAATTTTCAAAGTTGAATTTTTTAGGTGCTATATCATAGTGGCCTAAAATTATGGTACCGGGACCAGAGCTGTCCATAGGATTGTGTAGCAACAGCGCCACTGTACAGTTTCAGGCCACTGTGATATTGCACCTAAAAAAATTCAACTTTAAAAATTAATAACTTTTGAATGAAACACCTCTCAGCAGTGGGAGTACTCTTGTTTTACTCAGGGGGATAAACCCTAAAACATATTTGTTTTTACATTTTAAGTATTACTATCCCTTTAATACTCTGAATACTGGAGAATTCTCCAACGCATTGGAAGCAATGCATTTGAGTGATATCTAGCATTCAAGGGGCTAAGAGCCCCATTTCAATCATTGTTATTTGTCTTCTAAAGTGCATTCTACTTGCCCCTGAATTTTGCCATGTTTCTTAGCATATCATCTTCCTTAACCCCTTAAGGACTGGCCGCACGCACATGTGGCCGGCACTTAAGGACCACAGCCCTTTTTTATTTTCTCTTCCGGTTCCAGGGGGTCCCTCAGCGGCTGCACTCCGTTCGGAATTCCATGATGGTCCTGGCTCGTCATAGGTCATTAACGCAAAACAACCCATGACGTGCCATGACATTCAAGGGTCGTTAAGGGGTTAAATTTAACATTTTTTGAAAACATGAGGTGCAAATTATTAAAAATTGTTACTACAGGTTAGGAAAAGCAGATTATTCGTAAAAACACTTGTATGCTTTACAATGTGTTGGAGATCTTTCCAGCATTCAAAAGACTGAAACAGTGTGAAGGAATATCAGCGCAGCTGCAAAATTCAAAATATCTGCTCTTTAAGGTGAAAATAGGTTATGTGTTATGACCTACTGTTCTTCTATTCCAGATGACAGACTGTGGCTGCAGGAGAAGCCACAGAAGTATGCAAGAAATTTGTACCACATTATACATTTTGTACATTTTCACTACATTAATAAACATACAAGTATAGAGTGAGAGTGTAAAATCCTATATAATAATTGGCTAAAATGTGTGTAAGGATGCAGTCATGCGCAGAAGATACTGCTGCATGTGCTGCAGTCACGCACAGCAGAGACTGCCTGCGCCGCGGCTGATACAGAGCTGGATGCTCCTTCGGTATCAGCCGAGGTGTGGGCAGTCTCTACTGCGCATGAATGCCCTGCGACCGGCTGGCAGTGGCACTGTGGCCCGTGTAACGGGCTCTTCAACTAGTAGCAATATAAAAGAATGGTGCAAACTACATATTTGGTAATATGGCATTTGGTAAGACATTAGCATCGTGGCTTTAAAAAAGTATATATACATTGTCTGAATATATAACTAAAAAAATGCATGTAGTCCTTGATCTTGCTGTGTTGTGGGCAACCTGAGGCCCTCGAGCTGTAGAGGAATTAAGTTGGTGGGATGATGGAAATTGTAATCTTCAACAGCTGGAGGGTCTCAGGTTGTACAGCACTGGTCTAAATAGACAGACCAGTAGCACATCTTCATCCTGCCAACTATCTCTGTATTTTACTCTGGGCCAGATGCCAGTTGCATCTGGGGAAGCGATGGTTGGCTAAATGGGTGGGACGTAGCCTCACTACAGGTAACTGTTTCAGTGAAGGCGAGAGAACAACATCCTGCATCTTTACAGTTATAAATAAAGCTTTTGTAAAGCAACAGAGATAATCTGCTATTAAATGATGTGCAGTGGATGATGTACTAAGAACTGGGACAACGCTGGGGGAAAACCACTTGTATCATAGGTAACAAATAAACATTTCCCATATTCTGACTGATTTAAATGCATCATCGAATCCCTTGATTGTGGGACAGGTATCCATTGCATTCACAAGCAATGCATTGGAGACATCTTTAGCATTCAAGGGGTTAAAAACTGCAGTTGAAATCACTGGGGATTTTTAATTTGTCCCCCTATGGGGCAGTGAGTTTTCCACAGGATTGCTCATGTTCGACTTAGTACATCAGCCTCGCAGTGCTTGTAATCATAAATAATAAAGTTATTTTCTTTTGACCGGCATTAGTGAAAAAATGAATATTATATTTCATGTTAAGCACAAGTAATATGCAATACTGAGGCTGGATAATCTGAATGTTATACCATTATTACAATTTATTTATCACACACTGAAAAAAGATTATTCCAGTACTAAAAAGTTAATGTGTTACCATCTTGGGTCACTAGATGGCACATTGAGCAGACTGTAGAAATGTGCATGTAGAATAAAGGCCATGTCCACTGCAACACAATCACACTGGGTTACAGTAGTAAATTAGCATAGAGTTTAAATGTAGGGCTGTTTTTAAAAGGGATAGTAATGTTTCACAATAAAAAACAGCTCCAATTAATCTTCACAGTATTTGGGCCAATACTGTCAGAGTTGTAGTTCAAGTGTAATTGAATGATAAAGTATCCCCCCCCCCTTTTTTACTGATGTAACACTGCTCACCTCAGAACAACAAGACTGTTCGGATAGATCTCAGAGAGGGAAAATTTTCAATTAGCACAAGGGGAAAAACATGAAAATCTGTCAAGGGGGCAGGGTCTTCCTTATGCTCACAGTGAGAAGATTGTCCCTTGCTGTGAGTTGTCTGGTCTCTAGCCCAGATTCCACATCTGAGGGGAGGTGGCTTACACTAGGTAAAAGGGGCTGGAGGAGGATACTTTATCATTCAATTACTCTTGAACTACAACTCAGACAGTATTGAAATAACACTCTCCATGGCCCAGTGAAACATTATTATCCCTTTAAGGGAATGCAAAGAGTGGGCACTGGGCATCCTGCAGAGGGGGTGCTGTCATGCTGTCCACCATCCCTTTAAATAGTCTTGATTTGTTAGCACGCACATTCACCACTTCAATCACAGGCTTACAGTGATAAATACGGGAGCTCGGTAGGAAGCAGGATTTGTGCTTTTACTCACAAAATGTGGATATGGGAGAGAGAATACAGACCAATATTGGGTATCAGTTTTAGAGACGCTGCATTTCTGTCAGAACAAATTTGTAATAAATATGACTACATATCTAAGTATATTCAACAAACCTGTGGAGCACCTGGGATTTTCAGCAAAAGCAATATTTAAATTGTGTGGGATGCTAGGTTGGGATCCCATTCTGTCTACTTAAAGGGTTAGTAATGTCTTTATATAAAAAAAATTAATATTGCAGCAATTACAAAATTAAAATAAACAATCCCAGTCCCATCTCTCAAACCTTTATGGTTTGAGAGATATACGATGCTAAGATCCTCCCCTCCCGTATTCCTCTGACACTTAATCTTTTGAGTGACAGAGGGGTATACAACGCTTTGCTTTGCAATGTGTTGCGTACCTCTCTGGCACTCAAAGGGTTAAAGGGTTGAACTACTGTAAAGTTCCATAGATCCAGAGAACTCCCCTTCACAGACAGTCCAGAGATGTCTGTTTATGGGCATCTATAAACAGCTATATGCACAGAGAAGCAGAGCGATTTTAAACCAAATCAATTGCACCACAGGGAACAAATAAACATTTTAAAAATCAGCATTGATTTAAATGGGATTTTTGCCAACAATAATGCTAGAGGGGGTCTCTAACAATCAAGGTGCTAAAGGTCCCATTGAAATCATTGGAAATTCTGAGAATTATTATTTATGCCTTGGAATTGCTCCTGTTTTGTAATATGTAAAAAAAAATTATTTTCATCTCTGAATATTTAAGAAATCATTTGTGCGTAACTTGCATCATTAAGTTTAACTAAATCAAGATTTTTTTTTTTTTATGGAAGTAGCACCTCTAAACAACGTTCCCCGACCCTCACTTTCTTTATTGTGATGAGAAATATTTCCTAGGAATGTTGACCTTGTGCTTTTGTTCAAGAGGTAACATCTACAGACTGTTCTGGATGCAATGTCCAAGGAATTTGTGTCCTGTAGTCCTTCTAGTATCAGTCATGTTTGCCTTCAGAGGCATAACATCCAGTACTGACTGAAGATGTAGGGGAGATGCATTAACATGTGATAAAGATGTGATATAGTTAAGATAACTTCTCCAGTGATATCACTTCTCCAGTTCCTATGTTATTCTATGACGCTTATGCATTAAAGCGGAACTAACACCGCTAAGAAACTTTGTAATAATTCCCTATCTGGTGACTAGCTGCTTAGTAGCGCCAGAATTATAACCTCTTTCTGGAGAAATATGCAGCCATCTTCAGCTGACAGGCAGGATGGAGCGAGGACATGTTGTCCTAGTGACGGCAGCGCGCCTGCTCTGTCAGTCCCAGACAGCTGTAGGAGGCGTTGCTAGTAGCCATTCGGCTCCGGAAGGGACTGACAGCGTAGGCGCGCAGACGTAACTAGGGCAAGATGTCCGTGCTCTGACCTGCCTGTCAGCCGAGGATGACTGCATATTTTTCCATAAAGAGGTAATAATCCTGGCGACTAGCGCTACTAAGCAGCTAGTCGCCAGATAGGGAATTATTACAAACAAAGTTTCTTAGCGGTGTTAGTTCCGCTTTAACATTTCTGAAGTTGGCGAAATCTTAGTGCATAGGCTCCATAGAATAATACAAGAACTGCAGAAAGAATATCACTGGAGAAGTGATCTCTACACTATCACCTCTTTATCACTCCTTAGCGCATAACCCCTGTTACCTCTTGAATCAAGGGAAAAATGTATAGGGTCTGCTATGATTTTCTGGTTATAGTACATAAGAAGGTGTTATATTATAATAAGGGATTACTTCTCCTTCTAGAACACCTTTAATTTTGTCTCCAACAAAGAATGAAGCGATTGGACCAAATTTACCTACTAACCCCCACTTACCTTACTATGGCCAGAAACTCCTAAAGGCCCCTGTGAATTTTGCTTTTGTGTCACGTCGGACTCCATAGACAAGACATCCAGAACTGATTGAAGATGTTGGAAATTATGCACTAAAGCGTGATAAAGAGGTGCTAAAATGGAGATGACATTCTCTGATATCACTTCTCCAGTTCCTATGTTATTCTATGGAGCGTTTGCGCCAAGATTTCTCCACCTTTGGAGATGTTATTGCATAGTGTCTATAGAATAACCTAGGAACTAGGGAAGTGATATTACTGGGGAAGTTATCTCTGCTTTATCACCTCTTTATCACACCATAGTGCATAACCTTTAGAACAAAGGAACAACAGCAAGATTCAAAGCAGCCATTTTGATTTTCAGGCCATAGTAGAGTAAGTGGAGGAGTAGGATGAGCTTGGTTTCATTTAATGAAACTGTGCCTGTAAATTGCTGGAAATAGTAGATAATTTATTATGCATTCAGTGAAAGCTGTCGTTTTGAATACATTCAAAAAAATACATTCAGCTTTACATTCCTTGAGATGCTTTATAAGCAAGCATTGCAACATTTTTTTAGAAGCAATTCATTATGTTTTTAAGCATTGCATATTATTTGTAAGCAACACATTTTTCTGTAAGCCGTGACAATTTCTACTCGCATGACGGCTTCTGACAAACATCCTAGTGAATTATTATATAGGATGACAATCATAACTGATATTTGGTTTAAACTGCAATGTTAAACCTATTGAGTGCAATGCACTGCAAATGTCTCTAGCATCCAAGGGGCGAAAATGAAAACTTCTTAAATTTGCTCTATAGAGAATGGGCAAGGTGTTAAGGATATTTCTAGCATCCACTGGATTAAAGAACAATTTTCTTTGAATTTGTTCCTTAGAGAATTTAATAATTCCCTATGGGCTGTGAGCTGGCACTTACTCTTCCGTATGTCCCACTGGCCACCAGTTAGACAGTCAACCGTAATGTAAAATACCACTATTGATTTAACTTCTCTAGCTGAAAAAAAACAAAAGACTCTGATTTGCTGTAAAGTTTTCTACTCCACAAACTATCTTTGAACTGTATTCAATAAACTAAAGAAGTGCAGTTCTGGGGCAAATCAACTTCACTGTAGGTAGTGTGTGTATTGTGTGTGTGGAGCAGTAGGTTTACAATTCCCATTGACTTAAATTGTGCTTTTAAGTTACTGAATGCTAGAGAGGTCTTCAACAAGGAATGAGTTGGAGGTCTCTTTAACATTAACGTTAAAAGCCCCATTTAAACCAATTTGTATTTGGGGAATTGTTACTTATCCCTTAGTAGTGTAACAGCCCGTGTACAAAGGTCCAGGTGATGTTAACACTTTGAGTGCCAGAGGGATAAGCAATGCATTGCTTTGCAATGCGTTGCGTACCTCTCTGGCACTCAAAAGATTAAGAAGCTGCTCCTGCTCAGCGTCCTGCTGCCGACGCAGTCATGCACTGTAGAGACTGCCCGAAAGCACAGCATGCTCCCAGCATTCCTACACCTCCCAGCATTCTGTGCATTCTGGCAGTCTCTGCTGCGCATGACAGCTTCTGACAAACATCCTAGCAAATTAATATATAGGATGGTTCGGTTAGTTTGCTCCAGAACTGTACCTCCTTAGCTTGTTGAATGTATGGATCATAGGCCTCTAACGCCTGAGAGTAAAATACTTCATATCACCTTCCTGTCGTGTTTAAATTACCTCCTCATTAAGGTTGTGGACGAATAGGTACTAAAAATAGGGTGTGCACAAAAAAGAAGCAATTTCCTGGATCTGTTTGTTTTCCTTAACCACTTGAAGACCAGAAGGGTGTGCAAGCATTGCTTTGCACACCCCTCTGCATCCACAAAGAGTTATATGAGTAACCAACCTCAAACTAATATCGTAAAATGCATTTGTCTCTACCTTTCTCTACACTTACACTGTTCCACCTTTAACTCTTTGAGTAATGGGGGCATCTCATTACAGAGCAATGAGTGGCACTGGAAGTCTCCAAATGCATCAAAAAGCAATACATTGAAGACCTCTCTCTGTCTGGCAACCTACTTGCGGCTTGCCGAACTTTGCCGACCAGAGACAGCTCCGTCCCACTACCCATCATCCTCCCATGACTGAGGCTGTCTGTCACTAAAGTGGAGCGATCGCATTGGTTAGATTTCAGTCTCTGCCAATGCGATCACTCCACTTTAGTGACAGACAGCCTCCGTCATGGGAGGATGATGGGTAGTGGGACAGAGCTGTCTCTGGTCGGCAAAGTTCGGCAAGCCAGAAGTAGGCTGCCGGACACTTTTTAAAGTTTAATTCTTGTGAATGTAACTGGTTTTTAAATATAATGAACACTATTTTCAGTGTTTTAGAGAAATGCTCTAACTAATGAGCATTACATGCAGTTAGGTGAGAGATCCCCTTTAAGGTTTTAAACAATACAGGGTTACAGATGCTTTGTAGAGTGAAACATCGGGTGGGAGATCCCTGTCCGAAAGCTTACAATCTACATTACATTAACCCCTTCAATGTTAACAATGTCTCAAGAGAACTATAAAACAAAACATTCAGGAGGTTAACCCATTCAGTGACAGAGGGGGTACACAACACATTGCTTTGCGTACCCCTCTGGCACTTCAAGGGCTAAAAATCCCATTTAAAATAAAGGGAATTTTTATTCGTCCCTTATAGTGCACTTGAATTGACCCAAAATGGCTTCAGTCTCTCTGAATAGTCGGCAAATTCAAAATACTAATACTTTGATGTTATAATGACCAATTTTTGCACAAACTCAGTAAAAGGAACACAGTTATTTAGCTTTATTTTGGGCAATAGGCTGTAACTTGGCTGAAGTGTAGAAGCTTCCATTATAAATCTTCACCAACTTCATGGCATGTTTAACAATCGCACTATAAAGTATCAAACGCTGGTCTAGTCTTTCCTCTCCGAACAATGAGAGCGAGGTGGAAATATATAGTTTTTTGTTACAGCTAAAACACTGTCTAGCCCACAATATCCAATCAACCTTAACTGTGTACGATGTCAAAAGCACTTACTGCACAAGCGAAGATCTGTGTTTCTTTTGCCACACACAATAAATCTTTAGTGTCTTCACTTGATACGCATCAATCCACTTGATCTCAGGAGGCACTCTCTGTCTCTGTATGATTCTTTCCATCATCTAACAAGGTCACTTTTTAGAAGCTTAAGAAGTAATGCTTTGGATTATATATTTGCTTTAACCCCTTGGGTATGATTGGAAGTTGAATCACTTAGCAGTATTGCTGAGCTGTTTATGACTTCAGAGCAGTTGACATCTTTGAAAAAATGCTACACTTAAATTACCAGTCTGCATCACCAACATATTATATTTATAAATTAGGACTTTTCAAAATGGTGATGTGTTTTATAGTCATGTCAATGGTTTGGCCCTTACTTATCATGACCACAATATGGCCTAAAACATTGCCGGTGTATGTAAGATAATACAACTTGAAACTATTGTAAAGAACTGTGAGTGATTCCTTTGTATTTACTTGAAGTGGGCACTAACTCTTACAGTGTAATATCACATGATGAAGTAGAAACAATGTATAAGATGAGGCATTGTGATAATATATTTGTATCTAGAACATAAGTATGCGTTTTAGATTTAGAGTATGCAAAAAATCATTTTACATGGTATGTACTAATTAGAAATATACTTTTACGTCTCCCTCCTCCAAATTAACCCAGAGGATGCTTCAGATGTTAGGACATGGGCATCCAATGTGCGGCACATGGACTAAATGCACCTTGCCTGACCCCACGGTGCAACCGGCCCGAAAGTTTTAAAAAGCTATTTACAGCTAATTAACTAGCACGCAACTAGTAGGTCAGTAAGACCTAATCCCATGCCTGTCAGTACCATACACCTCAAGAATAGATGCCTATTAAATAGTAGACTTGTGCACGGCAAAAAATTTCGGTAAAATTCGATTTCAGACAAATTTTTTTTTTTGGTAGTTTGGAGGATCTGCATTTCAGACCAGACCTGTACGACTCGGATGAAATTTGTTGACATTCTGAATTATTCAGCCTAATTTAACATACTTTAAAAAATGACTCTCCCTTGCGGTGGCAATAAGGTACTAGGCCTGCCTACCTGCCAACACAACTGTGAGACTGGCTGTGTCACTCTGAAAACTATTAAAACAAAGTCCTAATATTTTTTATATTTTGCACAGGAACAAAGATGACTCTCCCTTGCAGTGGCAATAAGGTACTAATGCTGGCTGCCTGCCTATGCTACCTGCCTGCCTACACAACAACTGGACACTCTCTATCTCCTTCTGCTCTCTCTGAGCTCCAACAACTGACTAACAGGAAATGCAGGCTGTCTGGGTGTCTGACGTGTCTTTAGTCCAACCCCCATCATGAAATGAAGAAGCTAATTAGACTAGAGAGGGAGGGAAAGTATGGAGGGAAAGTATCGCGCGGGTAGTCGTCGCCGAATTTCCGACGACATTTTGGACCAGGGCTGTTCGGATTCAGTTTAAAAAAAACAAGCGACTTTTTCATTTCGGATGGCCCAAATGACGCCGAATGACCCTTATTTGTCCGAATTCCGAAATCGGCCAAACCGATTTGCACAAGTCTATTAAATACTAGTATTGTCATTGACTTAGTCAACCATAAAATAAATCAATATTTAGAAATAGCTGACAGGCTATAACGCACAGGCATTATCAATGGCTTTCTACTCATGTTGCTCACGAATGAAAAAACTTGGACACCCCTGGGATAGCAGAAACTTTGACTTTCAGATATTTAGGTTCTCTAAATTTTTACATTTTTGTAATGATACATATTTAATTGTTATGTACTTAGAGATACAACAGGAAAATGTATTCTGAAAAATTAAATAAACTAAAACTATAGTTTCAAATTGACTTTTAATCAACAAGAACAGTTCAAATTGCTGTTATAATTGTGCTGAGTGAAACAGTGTAGTTATTATGTGAATGCTTCTCAGCTGGCTGTCAGTATGTAGTCTTCAGAACTAAGAGCAGCTTTGTATTTCCTTTGCTTAGTAAGAGTTCAGGACCTTCAGCTAATTAAAGTATCTGGAACATGATGATGAAATACTAATTATATGTATGTATTTTCATGTCAACTTCCAACTGATTTAATACATAGGGGGTGTATCCTACGGATGCAAATTATTTCAGTACAGTTTGACCATGATGCCATGATCAAATTTATGTTTGATGCTAATTTCCATATTTTACATGGACAATGTAAAGTCAACATATTTGAAATGAATTCTGGCCTAGCCATCAGTATTATATGCAAGTGGAAAAATAGTATTTCGTTATGAGTGTTGGTATTTATAAAGTATTCTAGTTACATTTATAAATGTGGTGACAGTAAAGAATAAGAACAAGTCAAACATGGCCTTGGTAGAAATTCTGTCGCTATATTGTAGAGACGGCCGGATCAAAAGGGACTGACAGCGCAGGCGCACGGACGTCACTGTGACGAGATGTCCGTGCTTCCTGCTCCTGTGAGCATCGGTAAAACGCCGAAATCTTCGATATCCGGGTAGCGCTACTAAGCAGCTAGTCGCCAGATGAAGAATCAATGAAGGTTAAGTTATTGCGGGGTGGTAGTTCCCCTTTAAGGGAAAAGTAGCAGTGACAGTCCTGGCATGTCACTAGACGTTGAAGCGGAATTACCATATCAACTAAAGTTGCCCTGCAATACTTAGGCAGGGGGTGACTAGCTTAAGAATCATTATTTTACCTCTCAAAAGTACCTGCAAATAATGTTATCCTTAAGCTTCCGAGACCGATGGCCAGGTTACTGCAGACTGTGCTCCTGCACCGTCAGTCTCTTCTGGAGCAATTTGGGCCAGTTCAATGCCTATGAAGGGTGACGGGGACTGACAGCGCAGGCGTGTATTCAAGATGTCCGCGGTGATGCCTGGCTTCCAGTCTCGGAAGCTTAAGAATAACTTTATTCGGGGGCACTTTTGAAAGGTAAAATAATGATTATTAAGCTAGTCGCCACCTGCTTAAGTATTTCAGGGCGACTTTAGTTGAGGTGGTAGTTCCGCTTTAAGGGGTTAAAACTATACTTTATGAAATATTTATTTTTATTCATGTGTCAGTTTATACAAATTAGCCAGTCATTTCTGGCAGGAAATGGCAGTTGGGAAGGACAGTGGAATGTTGGCATCTGAAACACCAGGCTGTACCAGCCAGTACTGCCTAATTTTCCATTAACCAACAAATACAAATAAATAAAGCTAAATATCTTTAAAAGTATATTTTCAAATAAACAATGACACACAGTGCATTGTAAAATGTTCATGGTTTTAAAAACTCTTTTTAAATCAATGGGAATTTTGACTTTTTTTTATTTGTCAGCTATGGTACATTTGGAATACTCCAAAATTGTTCTTGTTCTTCAAAGTATATTAAACTGAATGTGTATATATAACTATGGACAGTCTAGTAGCTGCTGTCATTCCAACCCTAGCTGAAAACCAGCATAAAATTAAATAAATCAACTGCAGAAAACACACTACATCTTCACTTTCTGTTTGTCACTTTTGCTACTGAGATGGCTTTTTGGAAAGTCTGCTACTGTAAATAGAGGCTGACAGGTAGTAATTATTCAGATTCAATTCAACAAGAATGTCTACAATGAGGTGTCAGTTGCAGGTCATTAATGCTGACAAAAGCTGGAGTCAGCTCTAACAGCTGTCCTCTTCCCGGGTGGGCTGACCCCACCTGCCACCATCTAGTCTCCCAGGAAGTAGGACTGGACACAGCACTGGGCTCGTACAGCAGGTACAATCTCTATGAATACTAATAACTGTTCTTCTGAGCTATCCAAGCAGTAATCCTTTATGTCTTGAGACTACATTACGAGCAAGGAAAAAAAGTCACTAGCGAAAGCTTGACAAATGTTTGTTAAAACCCCTAGTAGGGTATCATTAGTAGGCCAAAATGGCAATATAATAAGTGCAAATTTATTTGTGGATTGTGCATGTGGGGAAATGAAATTAGTTAGGATGGAAGGGAGCATCCACAATGAGGCTTTAGCTTCAGTATATCAAATGCTGATTCCAGCTACTGTGGCTGCTTGTACTAGGAAGAGCTGGGACAATTCTGGTGCAGCTTAAAGGGATAGTAATACTTAAAATGTAAAAAAAAATATGTTGTAGGGTTTATCCCCCTGAGTAAAACAAGAGTACTCCCACTGCTGAAAGGTGTTTCATTCAAAAGTGATTAATTTTCAAAGTTGAATTTTTTAGGTGCGATATCACAGTGGCCTGAAATTGTACAGTGGTGCTGTTGCTACACCATCCTATGGAGATTTATGGTCCCGGGACCAGAGCTGTCCATCGGATCGTGTAGCAACAGCGCCACTGTACAATTTCAGGCCACTGTGATATTGCACCTAAAAAATTCAACTTTGAAAATTAATAACTTTGAATGAAACACCTTTCAGCAGTGGGAGTACTCTTGTTTTACTCAGGGGGATAAACCCTACAACATATTTTTTTTTACATTTTAAGTATTACTATCCCTTTAAGTGACTAACATACAAAACAAAAAACATGCCACTGATTTAACCCTTTGAATGCCAGAGAGATAGCCAACACATTGCTTAGCAATGCATTGGATACCCGGATTAAACACATCATTTAAATCATTGGGAAATTTTAAAAGCTTACTACATACCTCACAAATGTCCCTCTTTTGAAAGGACCGTCCCTCTTTCCCACCCTGGTGTCCCTATACTTTTAGAAGATCAGACTGTGTGGTGTGTATATAAGTACACACTGCTCCACAGTAATACAATTCACATTAATGTTTGTGTAAACTACAGTATCTATATTTATAGAATGTGTAAGTAAAATACTTTGGTCTTATGCTAAATAATTTATTCAGCTACACAAATAAGTGTCATTAAGGCATGAAATAACCTAAAAAGACTTGGTAATGCCCGTCCCACCAGTCACTCTCCCCAGAAAAAAAAAACCCTAAAGCAAAAGTGTCCCTCTTTTGCCATTTGAAATGTTGGGAAGTATGCTACTATGGTGCAACTGTATTATATAAGAATTGCTGCAGTTCTATGACTTGACTATACCGGCTCTATATGCAGACAACCCAGTGCCAGTTATACGAAGGATGTATACTTGTCATACTAGAAACGGTAAAATGTTACAAAGGAACACTCACAGTGGGGAGAATGTGCTAAAACAAGTGCTGAAATTGACCCTACCCTTGCCTAACATTAATTTGCTATATTTTGTAGACCAAAATTCTCCTTAATACCACTTGTGCCAAGCGAAAGAAAATGGGACAGTCTTACACCTTGTTTAAAGTGTTACAAATGCACAAATGAGAGCTATACAATGTTAAAATGCTCCCTTCCCTCCCCTTTCACTGATGTCAGCTGTAAGCTAACGACAGGAGATCCTGGTCCTGGACCGGCAGGCAGCTCTTCAGCAGAGCCGTAATTGCGTAATGTAAAAAGAAATACTTCACTGGAACAGTTTACAAAGTGTGTTTGTAAACCAGGCACACTTTGTAGACCATTCCGATGAAGTATTTCTGTTTACGTTGTACTATTTTGGCTCTGCTGAAGAGCTGCCTCAAGTCGGCCGACTTGAATCTCCTGCTGTTAGCTTTACAGCTGACAGCAGGGATAGGGGAGGGATGGGGGAACTTTAGCATTGTATATCTCTCAAACCATAACGGTTTGAGAGATGGGACTGGGATCGTTTAGTTTATTTTTGTAATAGCTGCAATATTACATTTTGTTATATAAATACATTACTAAACCTTTAATGCAATGTATTAAACATGGGATACAGGAAATGGCGTGTGTATGCCATTTAACAGCACTTACTATGGGGCTGGTATATAAGGCCTCCTGGCATTAAAGTCCTAACAATGGTCAGATATGGCTTAATGAATAGGAAGAGCTGAAAAATACCTATAAATCCAAATTTTGTGGGGTGCTTCAGCTGTGCTGGCCACACCTACATTCTGAGTTAAGGGTGTGGACAGAGCAATCCCATTGTCCTTGCGCCAGTTTAAATACCCTATTACAGGCTATTATTTAACCGATTGGAGGCTAGAGAGGTCTCAAACACAGATCTCTCTAGCAACCAAGGGTTTAAAGGGGAACATTCACATTACAAAAACTGTCCATGGGCTTTAATTATCACAAATAGATTATTGTTTTTTTGTTTTTTATTTTCGCTGCTATTGAGGATATAAAGCCTTAAAATCAGGCACTTCGCATTCTGTGGCACCCTGTATGTGCGGCACAATGCCTGCCGCACATTTGTAATGTGAATGTTCCCCTTAAATAGCTGCTTTTTGTGCTTGTTTGGTATAGACTAAGGGTAATTTCTGTGGCTGAGAACAGTGGATGGGACTGTGGGTGAGGTCATGTGAGGAATGGGGGTGTGGTCATGAGCAGAACTAAGGCACCCAGTGTGCCTTGCTTAGGGACATCTCAGATATGAGCCTGGCTCTGACAATGGTGAAGATTGCTAGCCGGTATGCAGTACAGAGCACGCAGTAATGCATACCCTGAAATGCAGCCACTGGTATTAGAAGCAAATAGCAAAGGGGCTACACGGATGTATATGTACATTTGCATAATATATAAATAAATAAATTAGTATAAATTTCTCAAATTTAAAGTGGAACTTTCACCTTGTGTAAAGTCACCCCCCAATAATTAAGCATATGGCGACTAGCTTCATAATAGTTCTATTAGATCTCAGAAGTACCCGATTCTAAGGTAACCCTTGATCTTCGAAGAGTGACGACCAGGTTAGTACCGTCTGCACGCCTGTGCCGTCAGTCCCTTCTGGTGCCTTATGGCACACTGCAATGCCTCCTAGAGGAGACGGGACTGACAGCACAAGCATGCAGACTTCTCTAAGACAAGATGTCTGCGCTGATGACTGGCTTCCTGTCTCCGAAGATTAAGGATTGCTCTAGAATCGGGTAGTTCTGAGATCTAATAGAACTATTATGAAGCTAGTCACCATATGCTTAATTATTGGAGGGCGACTTTACAAAAGGTGAAAGTTTTGCTTTAACCCTTTGAGTGCCAGAGAGGTACGCAACACATTGCAAAGCCTTTTACTCCAGAATTGCTGCTGTACGCAACACATTGCAAAGCCTTTTACTCCAGAATTGCTGCTGTATTAAGTGGCCGATGTATTAAAGGGATAGTAATACTTAAAAAAAAATATGTTGTATGCTTTATCCCCTGAGTAAAACAAGAGTACTCCCACTGCTGAAAGGTGTTTCATTTAAAATATATTAATTTTCAAAGTTGAATTTTTTAGGTGCAATATCACAGTGGCCTGAAATTGTACAGCGGCGCTGTTGCTACACGAACCTATGGACAGCTCTGGTCCCGGGACCATAAATCTCCATCGGATGGTGTAGCAACAGCGCCACTGTACAATTTCAGACCACTGTGATATTGCACCTAAAAAATTCAACTTTGAAAATTAATAACTTAAAGGTTTGAGAGAAAAGACTTATATCGTTCTTCATGTTTTTTTAATGCCTACAAAATAAAACAAAGTATTACTATCCCTTTAACTGCATATACTGCTGGTATAGGCACGTATAGCATGGAATACAGAGCCTGATATACTACGGGTAATTGGAACAGTAAGGGGTGATCCATCAGCATCATAGGGAATATTTAAAAATCCCCACTGAAGTTTAAATCTCCACTTAAATCAATGGGAATTTTGAAACTTTATTTTATACATTATGGTTTGGTTAATTTGCCCCAGAATTGTTGCAATTCACCATACTACATCAGCTTCAATGATCATTATGTGTTTCATTCAGCAGTAAAGGGTTAATAACCAAGTAGATACTTAGACTGTATTTGGAAAATATTTTTCATAATCTCAAACATGATAATAGATCTCTCTTCAGAGCACTGTCGTTTGATACAACCAATGTTCTCCCTAGAAACGTTCATGATCTCAGCTGTTTAGCCTTCATTAGTTTCTGTTTACATCATGCTCACAGAAACGTCAGATGCCATCACTGATTTCATTCTCTCTCGTCCTCCTCTGCAAACACAGTAACCCTTCCAAACCAAATGCCCCTCCCTCTCGTGTCTTAATTATTGCCTTTGTCGCTTTGCCATCAGATTTCTGCTTATATGTGGAAAGACAGGTGGCAGCATTTAGCAAATATGCAACCAGAAATGGCTGATTTGTGTGGATTATTGATGGAGGGCATCAATACACACATTTATGATGCATATTCTTTAACCCTTTAAAAAAAACTAGTAAAATCTAATAACCCTGACTTGACTTATTACAGCCAAACAATCCTAATGCCTGTACGAATTCTGCACTTGTGCTTGTTTTCAAGAGATGCCACCTTAAATCAGTCCTGGATGTCATATCCATGGAGGAAGACATGACAGCAGCTAGCAGGATCACATGACAGAAACTCAGCCCACTGTACTTAATAATCTTATATCGATAAGGACCAGAGGGGTATGAAATACATTAATTATCAATTAATTTGTTCTAAAAAGTATATTTATAGACTCTGCCTGCTTCAGAACATATTGATGTTATCTCTTCAATAAGGCTACAAGGGCAAAAATCATGTGGGCCATTAGGATTTTCTGATTATAGTAAGGAAAAGAGGAGTGTGCAATGTATTGTTTTGTAATGTTTGAGCAGCTCTTTGGTCTTTAAAAATTTAAGCAATCTTAAAATTAGAAATAGGGTTGCCAAAACTTTATTCCTGAAGGGTCAGATTGTGAAAAGGACAGTAATTCAGGGACAATATGCTGCTGCATAAAGTAATAGCATTAAATACAAACATGAGCAACAGAGACTTTATACAAACTCATATATGTAATCCATAGATAGGTTAGGTTTGTAGATAAGAGCTTCATAGATACCTTTGCACTGGCCATACAGATATATGCTAACAGTACATGGGATCATGAAAAATAATAGTCCATTGTTTTAACTTGATGTAATATTGCTATTAAAGATAATAAGGGGCAGTAAACTCTTATTATGAAAATATTTATAATGTAGGCCTTTTTCTGTTGAGTAAACCAAGGGTAACATTTTGTCTAAATACAATTCTAAATAAAAAGGGTACTATCATTGCTGGGAGATGCTGTAGTCAAAAATTATTATGACGCAAATCTGCATTTTTAATAGTTTGAGCTCAATATAGTTTCACAGCCGGGTGACATTGTTGCTATCAACGCCTGTGAATTTTTGAACGTCAAAGTAAGTTTTCCATAGATGGATGTTGCAACAGTATCACATTGCAGCAAACGATTTTGAACTCAAGAGACAGCTTAGCTACAGTAACTTTTCAAAAGTAGTATCTCCCAGCATTAGAAGTAACCTTGTTTTACTCTTTTCCAGGAATGCCCTACAACAAGGGGTGTTCAAACTTGTCCTCAGACCCCCACTCCCCCAATGGTGTAAGTATGAACACAGTTAAATCAAGCAGTAGCACAATCATTCACAATAGGAGACTGCCAATGATACAAAAGCCAGCCTCAGTACAAAATGCTGGCAGACTGACTCGAGCAACGGCCTGACAGGGCAGAAGGAGAGCTCTATGATGGTGCATAAGCCTTCTACTTCCAGCAAAGGCGGAAAAGGCAAAGGAGTAACAAATTAGAAACTTTTCAATATATTGAAACATAAGAAGAGGAACTTTTGAACACTCAACACATGGAAAATTAACATCTGTATTACATACAAGATGCCACAAATAGCAATCCTTTGAGCACCCCTCTGGTGATCAAAGGGGTAACAGTAGCATCTTGGGGGGGAATATTTTATTTATTTTAAATTACAAAACAGTAATTTTTTTTTCAGAGAGGTAAGAAGAAAGAAGATCAGAGGAAGAAAAGAAGAGTGAAGAAAAAAGAAGCCGGCCGCTGGACATCAGAATCTGCACCAAGAAAAGTGTGTCCTAAACGTTCAGTGAGACCACCACATGAAATAGGATAGCAAAGGTAACTATTTTTAGTTAATATTCAGTGGGTGAAAATCTCTCATCTGTTGAACATTTTTGCTCGTTTTTTGGTGTTGACCGCACAGTTGATAGAATAGTAACATGTGCTGTCAAAACCATTACCGCCTGTTTTAAAAATAGTGGGGCTAACAGTATCGAGCACTAAATGAGCCAACTGGTTGTTATCTGTTTCTTATATGTTTCTATGTCCCTTAAAGGGATAGTAACGTTTCATAATAAAAGCAACTCTAATTAATCATCATAGTATTTGGACTTTGGAGAGTGTTATTTCAATTCTGTCAGAGTTGTAGATCAAGAGTAATTCAATGACAAAATATCCCCCTCCCGCCCCTTTTACTGATGTCACACTGTTCAGCCAGATCAGAAGGGAGGTGCCCAGGTAGACTGCACAGAGGGACAATCTTCAATTAAGATAAGGGAAAAACCTGAAAAGCTTGTCAAGGGGGGCAGGGCTTTCATTGTTTTCATTGTAAGAAGATTGTCCCCTGCTGTTATCTGTTTGGTCTTACAACCAGATTCACATCTGAGAAGAGATGGCTTACACTAGGTAAAAGGGGCGGGAGGGAGAAACTTTGCTTCTGAATATCTCTTAAACCATAAAGGTTTGAGAGATAAGACTTCTATCATTCTTCATATTTTTTTAATGCCTACAAAATAAAATAAAGTTAAAACTAAGTATTACTATCCCTTTAAACAGCCAGTAGCACAAATAAATGGGAATGTGTAAAGACACAATTATTGTAGCTAAATTATGACAGTTACAAATAGATGTTTTGCTTAGGTGTTTTCTAAGTGCAGAAATTAAAACCCATGACTACCGTTGGTCACCACCTGAGGGACTTCACATTCTCTCTGCCTGACACAGTTTTTAATCAGAGGAATACATGAGTAATTTGTCATAGCGCACTATGTCTAATATCAAATACCGTAAGTTAAAAATAAAGTACATTGTATTTTTTAAAAAAGAGATAAGCAATCAGATTTCCACCAAGGATCTCATATGTGGCCCTCAGCTCTCCCAAGGGGCTTGTACATAATGGATTTAAATTACGAATAGGGTGTTGAAAGAATGAGATTAACCCCTCCCGTGCTAAAGATGGCTCTGATACATTACTTTGCAAAGCATCAGAGACATAGTTATGACCTAAGAGGTTAAGGAGAAACATTATCAGTATGAAATGGTACTGTTTAGGGAAATGTGGTGCCAATTCTGGAGCCCAAAAACTGCACCATAAGAAATAAATTTAAATTCCCCAAATTACCATTGATTTCAACCTTTCAATCCTTTTGAATGTTAGAGAGGTCTCCATCAAATTAGGGGTTATGTACTAAGGTGAGATAAAGAGGTGATAAGGTGGAGATGACTTCTCCAGTGATATCACTTACCTCGTTCCTGTGTTGTTCTATAGAGCCTATGAAATAAGGTCTAGATTCTGTTGCAGGTGCTTATTTTTTCACTGCTTTTATCTCCAGGTTTCCCTATAGATTTAATTAGGAAAATGTTTGATAAAACAGGTGTTAACATTTATCACCTGCAATATAATCCAGCCCTAAGAGCTCTAAAGTTGGAGAAATCTTAGTGAATTGGCTACATAGAATAACATAGGACCTGGAAAAGTGATATCACTGGAGAAGTTATTGCCTCTTTATCATCTCTTTATCATGCCTTAGTGAATCTTCCCCATTGCTATGTCAGCAAAGTTAAAAATATCAGTTAATTGTTAAAATATTTGTTCACATGTAATACACCACTGAAATGATTTATTTTACAATTTTTTATACTAAGGTCTTCTGTGAATTATTATTAATAACTGGTACAATGAAAGTAATTGACAGAACTGAACAAACAAATTTGATGGCTGTTAAGAACAATTCAACCCTTATATTCTGCCCATTTTCCTGCTGTGAAAACCTCAAACCTTATTTGGTCCTTGGTCTTGTAATCTGGACAGCCTCATGCCTATCCACTGCCCAGTTTATTGACAATACTTTTTACAAACAGCTGAGCTATAGCGTACGGAGTAAAACCCCCAAAAGGACACATTTAATAAAACAAGAGTTCCTTGGATAATGCTAATGTCACACATCTGTCAGAATAGCTAAATAATTAAGATGTATTAAAATGCTATTAGAACTATGTTTATTTAATGTGGTTCATGTGCAACATCACCTTTAAGAACAATGATTTATGGTATATTTGTAAAATAACTATATATATATAACCACATTAAACCATCATCATTGATTCATAGTTATACATTTATATTGCCTAGAAACCTCTTGAGCACTAAACAGGAGAAATAAGGTGTTTTTTTTTTTTTTTTCGTATTTATTAACAGCATCAGATGTGCACATCTGAATGCCACCTAATTAATAAGATAGATTAAAATCTCTTGACAATCAATTAAGATTAACAACAGAAGTCATTCCCCACCCCCTGAGCCCTCTCTCCTGTGCCATGAAAACCAGGGTTGTGAAACTTTAATCCTGTTATCTACAGCCTTCTCCATCAGCAAAGCCTACAGATTAACACAGCAGACATTATCGAATTTACAACCAGCCGCTCGGACATCTGCCCTACTTTCAAGCAGTTAATGGAAAGGGGACTAATCTGGTTAAGAGCTGTAGGACTAGTTCATAAATCTTGGAGCAGCAGACAGTTAAAGCTGTCATGTCTCCCTTGGAAAGCAGGCACTGAATTAAACTGTCAGATTCTGCCTGCAGTTTCTTGAGGGTAGCCAACCTATCCAAAAACTGGACTAATGAGGTACAAATGAGAATCACGTTAGGCAGACAGGCTGTTAAGCACTATACAGGGTTTGTCATTATGCATATAGACTCTGTTGCTGCACACTTCATACGCATTGTTATCATGCTTAATCTCTTTCACTGCTAGAGGTATATTAATTCTATGAACCAAAACATTTTCATAAAATATAACAATTCATGATTGGATCTATTTACTAAAACACAAACTAGGTATGATGTGAAAAATATTCTCCTTTTTTTGCTTTTACCCAAACTATGTTTTTTCCTGTTTTACATTTTTAATGTTTCCCACTCAGGGTTACAGCCGTGATTCTTAGCACCCCTTCTGCCCCCCCCCAAAAAAAAATCCAGCCCCCCTTAAATTAGCAATACATTTTTATTATGTTTTAGGGCTTTTTCCTGCCTCCTTTAAGCATATTTACAGCTCTAACTATCATAATAAGGTGGCATTGCTACAATCATTCTATGGAGAGAAGTATCCTACCTCTAAGCTCTCCAATAGAATGCAATGTAAGGGAGATACCAGGTATTGCTGTGACTAGTAGTTAAAGACAAACAGACAGCTTGAGCTGTAATACCCTTTGAATGCAATATTTTCCAACTGTGGGAATACCTTTATTGTTTTTCCATTATATTAATAAAAATGGCATGGTCACTAACATAGTATATTGTATTTACACATGTTAAGGGCATAAGTCAGGAGTGTCCAAGTTTGATACTCAAGGGCCACCAACAGGCCAGGATTTAAGGATTTCCCTAATTAAGCATAAGTGAGTTAATCAGTGGCAGATTCATTTTGAATGGCCCACCTGTACTGTTTTACTCTAGTCCTAATGGATGAACTCTCATTTTTACCTCAGCACTTAGCATAAACCATTCATTGGATAGTTTGTTGTATTTACCTTGTATATAGTTATAAATGATAATCATATCACGTCTTATCTCTAAGGTAAACAAACCCAGTTTGGCTAGTCTCTCTTAATAACTCAGCATCCAATCCCTTTATCAGTTTTGTTGAATCTGTGCACTTTTTCCAATTTAATAATGTATTTTTTAAGAACTGGCACCCAAAACTGAACTCCATATTCTAGATGAGGCCTTACCAAGGATTTTTATAGAAGTATAATTATATTAGTATCCTGTGCTTCTATGCTTCTCTTTATGCAGGCTAGGACCCTATTTTCTCTTGCAGAAGCTGAGTGACTCTGCAGACTGATATGAAGTATATCGTCTATCAGTAATCCTAAATCTTTCTCTAATGAGGATTCACCAAGTTGTTTCCCTTTTAGTGTATATGTAGCATGTTTGTTTCTACAGCCCAAATGCATAACCTTACACTTATCTACATTAAATGTCATCTGCCACTCAGTCAGTTTATCCTTCTGCAGAGAAAAAACATCCAGCTCTGTGTGTATTTCCTTTTACAACTTAGTGTCATCAACAAAGATTGAGACACTACTTTCAATTCGTACTTCTAGATTTAATAAACAAATTAAAAAAGCATTGAGCCCAGGACTGAACCCTGTGCCACCCCACTTATAACTTAAGACCAACTTGAAAAGTTTCCATTTATAACAACTCTCTGCCATCTATCATTTAACCAGTTCTCAAGCCATGTATAGACATCACCTCCCAAACCCAAGCCTTTTAATTTATGCAGTAACCTGTTGTGAGGCACTGTATCAAAAGACTTTGGCAAAATCCAAGTATACTACATCATCAGCAATTACCTTGTCCAATTACTACTTACACTTTCATAAACTGCAAGTAAATTAGTCTGACATTATCTGTTCTTCATAAAACCATGCTGACTCCTACTAATAATATTGTTTGTCTTCACATAGTTCTGAATACTGCCACTTAGTAACCCTTCTAATACTTTACCCACTATGGAAGTCAAACTCACAGGTCTATAATTTCCTGGTTTGGATCTTGACTCTTTTGGAACAATGGAACTATATCAGCTTTTCTCCAATCACAGGGCACTATTCCTGATGAAAGTGAATCAATAAATATTAACTATAATGGTCTTTCTATTACTGAACTAATTTCTTTAGGTACCTTGGGTGTATACCATCAGGTCCAGGTGCTTTATTCACCATAACCTTTTTCCAGTCTCTTTTGGACTTTGTCCTCAGTAAGCCATGATGGAGGAAATTCTGTGGTTTTGTCTATTTGCCCATAGGCTGTCATTCTTGCTTCCTTTGTATATACAGAAGCAAAGAAAGTATTTAAAGGTAGTAATACTTCGTTTTAACTTTATTTTATTTTGTAGGCATTAAAAAAACATGAAGAATGATATAAGTCTTATCTCTCAAACCTTTATGGTTTATGAGATATTCACAAGCAAAGTTTCCCCCTTCCGCCCCTTTTACCTACTGTAAACAATCTCTTCTCAGATGTGGAATGCAGTCCATAGACTGGACAGATAACAGAAGGGGACACTCTTATTCCTATGAAAACAATGAAATCCCTGCCCCCCTTGACAAGCTTTTCAGGTTTTTCTGTTATCTTAATTGAAGATTGTCCCTCTCTGCAGTCTACCTGGGCAGCTCCCTTCTGCCCTGGCTGAAAAGTGTTACATCAGTAAAAGGGGCGGGAGGGGGACACTTTGCTTGTGAATATCTCTTAAACCATAAAGGTTTGGGAGATAAGACTTATATCATTATTCATGTTTTTTTAATGCCTACAAAATAAAATAAAATTAAAACGAAGTATTACTATCCCTTTAAGGTGTCAACCATAGCTTTATCCTCACTAATCAATTCACCTGTTTCAGCCTTAAGAGGACCAATATCAAGCTTTTTGTTATTAATATACTTGTAGAATTGTTTAGGATTTTTCTACATTGCATTGCTGAGTAAAATCTGATAGTTCTAAAAAAGTAATTATTTTATCAGATTAATGAATAAAAAACCCCACACAAGCCCTGTAATTTTTACTGACTTTTCCAGAATTTCATATAGAGTAAGTTCATATGGGAGACTTGATCACATCATTTTGAACACATGAGAAAACACATGCGTCAGGAATGTAACTACAGGGAGGTGCAGTAAGTGCAGAGGTGCCTGGTCCCAACATCCAAGGAGATCACAGATGTCCCAGGGTCCAACAGGTTCTATTTATGCATCTGTGAATATATTTTTGTGTTAGGGGGCTCAAACATTAGTTGCATCAGGGGCCATCCAATGACTATTTACTCCACCGTTGGGCAAAGCAAGCTAGAACAATACCAGACGTTTCCTATTGACCTAAATGTGGATTTCAAACTTTGACAGAGGTGTCCAAGCAGTGTTTCACAATTGGAATTTGGGGAATGCTTATTTCTCTGTGGAACACTTGATTTGCTACAGATTGCTTTTATACATAAGGCCCGTTGTATCTTATGAGGCATTTCACATTAACGCATGTCACATGTCAACACAGTTTGCTATGTAGTTCAGTCAAATTTGTAAAGGGGTACTGAAATGGATTTGAATGAAAAATGCATTTTCAGTGCCTTTTAATTAGTCATTTATAGTGAAAGCAAGGCATGCTGCGACAAAAGGAAAAGTACCTTGTATAGATTGTATTAGATTTGAAAAAAGAAGCTAAAATGTATAATTCCTCTAAACATGGCCTTAACCCTTTTTGTTGCCACAGGGGGTGTCCAATGCATTGCAAAGCACTGACACTCAAAGGGTTTACCCCATGAGAATCAGAGAAGAATGTAATGCATTATATTGCAATGCATAAACCAGGAGAGTGTGTACACATCTGTGGTGCTCAGTGGGTTAAGGAGATTATTGTGCACATAAAGGCATATGTACAAAAGCAGAACCGAAGCATTTCCGGTGGCAAAGCAAATGCGATGAAGAGAGCAAATAAACAGTCCACTGATTTAAAAGGTTGATTTTAACCCCTTAGATGGCAGAGAAACACTGGAAGTGGCAGCTGGGAGTGAGAGTGAAAATGTAGTATCTGTCAGCTAGTACTGGTTAATTTGCATAACTATTAACTATAGTTTTAAATAAAGAATAGATAACATCAATATACATGATTCTGAAAGTCCATTCAAAATCACCCAAGGTGTTACTTCCACTTTAAAAAAAGGATGAGAGTGTGGGCACCACAGGGGATACATTCTCAGATTCCCATTTTTATAAATGGGACTTTTAAACCCTTAAACCAGATTGGTGTCCAGTGCAATACTACGCAATTGAGTGCCAAAGCAATGCATTCCGTACCCCTTTGGCACTCAAAGGGTTAAACATTAACAAGGTGTCTCTGAGTGGCATGCATCTCTGTGGGTACCCCTGAATTCCATGACATGCCATGACTGTCACTGCTCCTTAAAGGGATAGTAATACTTAAAATGTAAAAAAAAATATGTTGTAGGGTTTATCCCCCTGAGTAAAACAAGAGTACTCCCACTGCTGAAAGGTGTTTCATTCAAAAGTTATTAATTTTCAAAGTTGAATTTTTTAGGTGCAATATCACAGTGGCCTGAAATTTTACAGTGGCGCTGTTGCTACACCATCCTATGGAGATTTATGGTCCCGGGACCAGAGCTGTCCATCGTGTAGCAACAGCGCCACTGTACAATTTTTTTTTACATTTTAAGTATTGCTATCCCTTTAAGTGCAGAACTGCTGTGATGGTCCTGGCACTTCATTAGTCCTTAAGGGGTTAATGATGATGCAATGTGTGTTCCGTTATGCATCAAAGTAAACATAAGCTCTCATACCGATCCTGACGTGGAGGAAATGGAGGCTAATGTGGAAGTGCAGGACATATTCTGCTGCGGTGGATTCTTCAAGTCTCCTCCATTAAATATGGGTTTATATACTTTTATCAATTACTAGTTGAAGAGCCCGTTACACGGGCCACAGTGCCACTGCCAGCCGGTTGCAGGGCAGTCATGTGCAGTAGAGACTGCTTGCGCCACGGCTGATACAGAGCTGGGCGCGGGCAGTCTCTACTGCTCATGACTGCGTCGTTACACACTTTTTAGTGAATTATTATATAGGATGGGACAGAGCATAAAGAGGTATTTTACTGCCCATAAAAAATGTATATACCCAGTGGTTCTACTTGAGGGTCTACTTTTTACCAATAACATACGTGAGGTATTTCATTACCATTCAATGGATCTTATGAATAAAGGCAATGTTGGGCAGGTCTGTGCAAACAAACTGCAGAATAGGTGACAAATAAAAATTCCTATTGATTTCTATTCTAACCCCATGGATGTTACAGTGGTCTCCAAATCACAGTGGAGAAACTTGTTAGAGGCCTTCCTAGAATTCAAGGGTTTAAAAGACTCAATTTAATCAACTGGTGTTTGGGGAATTTTTATTTATTCATTATGGTGCAACAGACTTGCTCCATTTTGTCTCTATACATAAGGCTGATTTTCAGCCAGGTCAGAGACCCTGTGCCTGTTGTTAGTGACCTGGTACCTTTTGTCGGTGACCTGGTACCCTTTGTTGGTGACCTGGAATCTTTTGTTAGTGACTTGGTACCCTTTGTTATTGACCTGGTACCTTTTGTTAGTGACCTAGTACCTTTTTTTAGTGACCTAGCACCTTTTGTTAGTGACCTGGAACCCTTTGTTGGTGACCTGGTACCTTTTGTTAATGACCTGGTACCATTTGTTGGTGACCTGGTACCTTTTGTTAGTGACCTGGTACATTTTGTTAGTGGCCTGGTACCCTTTGTTAATGACCTGATGCTTTTTGTTAGTGACCTGGTACCCTTGGTTATTGACCTGGTACCTTTTGTTAGTGGCCTGGTACCCTTTGTTAGTGACCTGATGCCTTTTGTTAGTGACCTGGAACCCTTTGTTGGTGACCTGGTACCTTTTGTTAATGACCTGGTACCATTTGTTGGTGACCTGGTACCTTTTGTTAGTGACCTGGTACATTTTGTTAGTGGCCTGGTACCCTTTGTTAATGACCTGATGCCTTTTGTTAGTGACCTGGTACCCTTGGTTATTGACCTGGTACCTTTTGTTAGTGGCCTGGTACCCTTTGTTAGTGACCTGATGCCTTTTGTTAGTGACCTGGAACCCTTTCTTGGTGACCTGGTACCTTTTGTTAGTGACCTGGTACCCTTTGTTATTGACCTGGTACCTTTTGTTAGTGACCTGGTACCCTTTGTTATTGACCTGGTACCTTTTGTAGGTGACCTGGTATTAATGATTCTTTACATTTTTGAGGCACTTTGTCCACTAAGAATAAGGTGACTTGGTATCTTTATTTTTAGAAAATGATTTTTGCATAAAGCATAATGGCCCATATTTATAAAAGCAAACTGGGGTTATTCTGCAGTAAATTCACTGCACGACAGGGGACAAATAAAAATTACTAACTTCCCATGAATGTGAATAGAGCTTTTTAACCCTCTGAATGCCAGCAAGGTCTCAGAGACCTCTCAGGCATTTAAGTGGATAAAAGCCCAATTTACTTTAACAGGGATTATTCTTTATCCCGTATGGTACAGCTGGTTTACTCCAGAATAACTCCAGTTTGCTTTTATAAATACGGGCCGATGGGGAAGATTTATAAAAAGTGTTCTTGTTCGTGTTTGTGAACGACTCATTAGAATGAATGTTGGTAATTATAAAGTATTCTAGTTACGTTTATAAATGCGGTAACAGTAAAGAATAAGAACAGGTCAGGTTAAATATTTGGTGAAAATCCGGTCTCTAAATTATCGCAAATAGCGACATTTCTTTATGAATTTCCTGAGCCACTTTTTACAAACTTCATTACTCCATTTTAAAAAATGTACTACACGGCGTTATGTTCTCCTAAACTGTCCTTAATACTTTTATAGATACCAGGGACAATCTTCCTAGTAGAGAAGCTTTGTTAGATTAAACTAAATGTTGGTTATAGATTATACAGTTTTCATTTTCAGAAGCTAAATTCTATGCACATATTGAAACTAGATACAAGTGAAATACATCAACTTCTGATACATGAGCAATTGGGTAATGACTAGTTCCTTGAAACAATAACCTGAAGGTTAATATGACCTCAAATTGAGAATAACTCTTTAGAGACTTATATCATGACAGCAGTATTGAAATCCTTTCTTACTCTTTTATACCCTGTTCCATTACAATCACTTTTTGATAGGCAAAAGTTCTTGGTAATGCATCATTTATAAATTACCTTGTTAGTGTATAAAACAAAATACTGCTTTGAAAACAATACAAACTCCTGCTGCGGACTTCAGCAAATTTGATGGAAGCCCATCAAAAGAGTTCATGGCTTAATGGAGGCTGTTTACGTGGGGACTTCGATCTGTACCTGCTGTCCCCTGTCACTCCCTGGAAACTTGGCGGCAGATGTTGTTGCCTCTGAAGTGGCTTTCTGTCCTAGTCTCCTCACCACAACAGAGTCAAACTATATTAGATCTCTTTATTTGTGCCTCAGGCAAGTTTGGGAGCACAGCTGTGTCCACCCCCTTTTTACCTTTGGTGTTTAAGCCCCCCAGGCAGCAAGTGTGAGACCAAAACTGTTCTGCCACTCTTAACTACATCTGCTGACAATCCAGAAGCCTCGCTGCAGGCTGGTGAAGACCCACGCCTCTGCTCTGAACAGATGTCAGAGACAACCTGCTAGCTTGCACCTGTATCAGCTTCCATAACCTTGCTGTTTGCCAGCTGAAAAATGTATGACTCCCAGGAATTCCATCCTTAATCAAAGGCCTATCCTGATTTCTGACTCAACTGTGTGCGGCCTTCTCAAACACTGGGCCACACTGGAAACAAGTATTCAGCAGGGAAAGAGAATGGAAAGAAGGAGGGGGTGGCAAGGAGACAGCACAAAGAAAGAACACATAAACCATCAATCCCTTTGATTCTCCTTGTTAAAACTTCAATTAGTATTTTAATTAATTTATGGATCCTCAAAATAAATATACACACACACATGCACTATATATATATATACACCCAATCAGCACATGCACATTTTATATGTTTGTATGTGTGTGTGTGTTTGTTTGTGTATGTGTGTGATTTACAATTTTGGAGCACCCCAAATGCATTACAGGTGCCAAATGAAAGCTCTCAGTGATTCATATGAGACTTAAGAACACTAAAACCTTGAATGAACTGTAATTCATGCTAGCGTCTGTAAAACCTTTCTATTTGGTTTCTGAGGTCTAAAATCTAGTCTTACATATGCTCTGTGGAATCAGCAATTTCTGCCTTTTGTAGGTCTTCATGTAACACATAATCTTGATGTTAGTGTCCAAGATTGTTTGTAAATGGGCTGAGATAAGATATAACAGCATTTCTGGATATAAGAGCACTGTTCACAACAAATTAAATAACCAGATCTTATCTTTCATTACAAGACGTAAAATAGATAATTATATAAATGCTCCCTGACAAGAACGGTTTACTGACACAATAAAAAGCAAGTTTAGGATTATATTTTAGGACTGTAATATGTGAATAATTCATTTTTATATAAGCTAGGTGTAAAGTTTGTGATCCTTAAAGGTGTATCAACCTATTTCATTTTCAGGTTTTAGCTTCTTTAACTCCTTGAATGATAGAGGGGTCTCCAACACATTGCAAAACAAGTCACATTTAAAGGGATAGTAATGTTTCACAATAAAATCAGCTCCATTTAATCTTCATAGTATTTGAGCCATGGAGAGTGCTATTTCACAGCTGTCATAGTTGTAGTTCAAGAGAAATTGAATGATAAAATATCCCCTCCCACGCCTTTTACGGATGTAACACTGCTCACCTCAGAGCAGCAAAGTGGTATTCAGGTGGATCTCAGAGAGGGACAAACTTCAGTGAACATAAGGAAAAACCTGTCAAGTAGAGCAGGATTTTCCTTATGCTCACAGTAAGAAGATTGTCCCTTGCTGAGACCAGTAAGGTCCAAGGACCAGATTCCACATCTGAGGGGAGGTGGCTTATACTAGGTAAAAAGGGCAGGAGGGGGATATTTTATCATTCAATTACTCTTGAACTACAACTCTGAAATAACACTCTCTATGGCCCAAATACTATGGAGATTAAATGAAGCTGCTTGTATTGTTAAACATTACTATCTCTTTAAAGCTAGTGGAACTGTTGGAGTTTGTATTTGATTCCTGTGTTGCAGTTGGTATGCTCTGGAATTGCATGTAATTAGTATCCTCAGTACAGCCCTTGGTGTATAATTGTTGTGTTTACTAAACTCAGATACTGAGCTGATTTTAGAATCCAATAAGTTAACCCTTTAAGGACCAGGGGGGTGACCAACCCATGGCTTCACAATCCTTTACATACTTCTCTGGTTCTTAATGTGTTAATAAAGAGAGTTTTCTTGGGGAAGGGATACAACATTCTGTCAGATAAACAGAAGTTGGATTCCTATCATCATGTGGGTGACACCCTAAAGACAATGATTTCATTTTATGTTTTATCCATCTGTATTAAGCTTAACACTTTCTCAAGGCAGTTGAAATGATGCCAGATCATTTTTCTACTCTCTGCCAAAGCATGACAGATACCACAGCCTCTCTTTCAAGTGCATGCCACACTGAGAACACTACTTCTATTCCTGCTGCTACTGAGACTTTTGGTTAACAGTCTGCAGAATCTACAAAGAGCATGTTTTAGCTGTGAAAAAGAAGAATAGTTTTGACAGACATGTTTTTTAACGTTCTTCGGTACATATGCCTGCATTTGCATGCAACTGTACTATTTGCTGTGCATTTAGTGACAAATACATACAATTCTATTCAGGGAAAAATATGCACTGATAATTTATGTACAAATTAAAGGGTTAGTAATGTTTCAGTATGAACAACGCTGCAGTCCTTCCTTGTAGTGCAGACTACTGTTCAGTTACTTCAGTAATGCTGAAATCGCTCTGTATTCACTGAAATAAATTGTCCCCCTCACGCCCCTAATACTTATGCCATTCTTCATGCCTCCAATCTGGAAATGGATAACAATGAGAGGTAGTCTTCTTTCATTATAAGGAAACACTTGCCGTCCTTCCACAAGGGGCAGGATATTCCTTATATGGAACAAAGGTAGATTGTGCCTCGTATCTGTCCGGTCAAGTGACCGGATTTCAGATCTCAGGGTATGTGGTCAGGAAAACTGAAACGGGGCATGAGGGGGAAAATGTATTGAATCACTGTATATTACTGAATATTATTTCAGTGAATAGAGAGCAATTTCAGCAACAGCGCCACTGTAAATTTTCAGGCCACTGTGATATTGCACCTACAATATTCAAGTTTAAGCTGTTATAATTTTTTAATAAAATATCTCTCAGCAGTGGGAGTACCCTTGTTTTACGCAGGGGGATAAACACTACAACATTTTTTTTACATTTTAAGTATTACTATCCCTTTAAAATTAAATAAAATGAAGAATACAACTTTATGGACGTTTAGAAAGGTGCAGCTTGTTATAAAAAAGTATAATGAATAATCAACATTAGCTCCACAGGCACACATTACTATAGCCTTAATTGTATAATACATTTTCTACCCTATACCTGGGTTGCTTTCTCTTCCTTTTCCACATTCTCCTTTCCATTTCCCTCACTTTTTTATTCTACTTTATGTACAAAAGCTCAGCTTTGGTCCTTGGGGGAAATACCAACAGGTCAGATTTTAAAACTATCCCTGATAAAGTACCTGTTAACAAACAGGGACATCTTGAAAACCTACACTGTTGGTGTGCCCTGAGGACTAACTTTAAGGAACACTTTACTGGAGCATCAGGATTTATTAACCCCTTAAGGACTACATGACGTATTATGACCGTCATGGTCCTTAAATACTTAAGGACCGATGACGGTCATAGTAAGTAACATACTTTTTACTTACAGCGCTCCACCGGGAGCGATGTAAGTAAAAATGGGGCCTAAAATTGACCGCTCCAAGACTGGAGCGATCTCTTTCAGGCCGCAAAGCGGCGTGCCGATACACTCAACAGGTCACGTGTACCGGCGTGTCGGCAAGGACCAAACGGTCCTTATGGGATAGAAACGTCCCAGGACAGCTGGTCCTTAAGCGGTTAATGCATACTGGCACACATACTTCCATCGTTAATGCCAGCAAGTTGTGAACAAATGCTCTATAGCATACACAGGGATATGGATTTAAGTTACCCTACCTCACTCTACTTGGCACAAGCAGCACACAGAGAACCATTTTTGGAATGGCGGCCTTAGACAAGACACTCTACAGGGGTTATGCACTAAGGCGTGATAAAGAGCTGATAACTTGGAGATAACTTCTGCAGTGATATCACTTCTCCAGTTCCTATGTTATGCTATAAAGTCTATGCACAAAGAACTCCAAAGTTGAAGAAATCTTAGTGCATTGTCTCCATAGAATAACATAGGAACTGGAAATGCGATATCACTGGAGACATTAGGGCCGAGTTATCATCTCTGTATCACACCCTAGTGCATAACTTCCTAGGTCGTGAGGTCTGACCATGTCTACACCGTAACGCCACACAAAACCCCTCACACAGTGTCACCCACTTTTTCATAGCACAAAAAAATACCCTTGGCCTAAAAGAAAAACAAAAAAAGCCTTAACCCCTTGATTGCTAGAAAGATCTCCAATGCATTGCTCAACAATACGTTGGGAGTTCTCTCTACTATTCAAATGGTTAAATAATAGCTTGAAAAAGGGTATGTGAGAGTGGCCAGCAAAACTGAGGTGCCCCAAGCTCTAGGCTTGCCTACTCTGCCTATTTATAAATCTGGCACCTTAAAGGGGTAGTAATGTTTCAAAATAAATGCAGCTCCGATTATTCTTTATAGTTTTTGGGCTTATAGAGCAGTATTTTCATTCTCTATGATGTGTAGTTCAAGAGTAAGTGAGTCATAAAGTGCTTGTCTCCTGCCCCTTTTACCTATGTAAAGCTGCGCAGGAAGATCATCCGTACGGATCCAAGCGAGGGACAATCTTCTGTTTGCATAAGGAAAAACCTGCCCTCCTCCTTCAATGGGGACAGGGTTTTAATTATGCTCACAGCCAGTAGATTGCTTAATGGGACAGCTCACAGCGAGGGACAATCATACTCCACATCTGAGGGGAGGAGGCTTACACTAGGTAAAATTTGGTTACTCTGGAACTGCACATCATAGAGAATGGTAATACCGCTCTACATAGTCCAAAAACTATAAAGAATATCTGGAGCGGCATTTATTGTGAAACATTACTATCCCTTTAAGGAAGCCTGTAGCACTTGAAAATCTGTTCAGCTCCTTCTTCCAAGGCTCCAGTTAGTTAATCCCTTAAGGATGTATTGCATTGCACACCACTCTTGTTCATAAGGGGTTAAAAGAATATAAATTTCCTTTCAATAATGAGTTGGGTTTTTATCACAATTAAGCTTTGATTTTTGCATCTGGTACACCTTGGTTTAGTTCAGTTTGTATCAAGGGATTAACTTCTTCAGTGCTATGGCATTTTCACCCCTTTGTTTAGTTTCAGTGTTGACTATCACAGAAAAAAACATTTTAGCCTTTAACAGTCATGTATACAATAACGTAATTGTTTGGTTACTAGAGGTAATCAACAAATAGCAAGTAAAGTGATATATAAACTGGAAAATTTAACCATACACCATAAATGAACCCCTTGAGTAACAGAGAGGCATTCAACACATTGCAACGCAATGTGTTGGCTACCTCTCTGGCACTCAGTGAGTTAAATGTCTGGTGCAGGGTAATTGGGTTTGCGTAACCACACCCACAATTCACAATGTGTGAGTTGTAGGATAAATCAAGTGAAGGCAAGCAGAGGCTTAGCCTCCTCAAAATAAACAATCACAGCAATAGATAATAATAGAATCATTAATCTTATATGAAAATATTATTATTGTTAGCCTCCCAAAACCATAACTCCCAACATTTCAAATTGCCAAAGAGGGACACTTGTGTTTTAGGGTGTGTTGCTGGGGGTGTGACTGGTGGGCGGGGCATTACCAATAATTTTTAGGTTATTTCATGACCTATTGACACCTCTTTGTGTAACCTAATAAATTATTTATAACAAGACCAAAGTATTTTATTTACACATACTAATTTATAAACACATATACCGACATTTAAACAAATAATTATGTGAGTTTTATTGCTGTAGAGCAATGTGATACACTTATATACACACCACACAGTCTGATCTCCTAAAAAGAGGGACATAAGAATAGAAAAGATGGACAGAGGGATTTGAGTCTAAAAGAGGGACTGTCACTCCTAAAGAGGAACACTTGGGAGGTATGCAAAACACAAAAGGTCACACTAGACCTATAAAATGTGGTCAGCACATCTGAGGCACTCCTCAGAACTTGTAAGATACCTACTCTGACAAGTAGTAAGTATAGCCCTGTTGAACCACACCGTCCTGTTTTTGTTTGTTTTTTTACAGCAGGCGCAGGTTTATCCAAACAAAATATAAATGATTTGTGGGGAACAGCTAACATGCCACAGAATGTCCAAAAATGGCATTTTTATTAGGCTGACCAGATCTCACCTTTAACCAGGGAAACATAGGAAATAGCCATTTCGCAGTACTTCACTGAAATCAATGCAGTCCTGCAGTATGCATTTCTCCTATGCATCCCCGGTTAAAGGTGAGGTCTGGTCAGCCTAATTTTTATTGAAATTCCAATAAATTAAATGGCAAACAACTGTATAATAAAAGGATTATTCTTCACTTCACAAGCAAATGTGGATAATTTTACATAAAGCAACAGCTTGCCTTTTCCAAAAAAAAACCCAACAACCTAAAAAAATAACAGAATGCAGGGTTTTAAACACAGATTTTCCTACAAACATTTGTATTTGCAAAATGTTCTTTTTTTAACATCTTGAACCTTCCTGCTACCAGCACTATGTAATAAATGCCTACAGTTGTTCCATAACACAACTTTAACCCTTTGAGTGCCAGAGAGGTATCTAATGCATTGCAGAACAATGTATGGGATACCTTTCTGGCACTCAAATGGTTAAAGTGGACATGCTTGACTATACCAGGTACATTTTATTTTCCAGTCAGCTTAGTAGTTTACTAAAATTTTGATTTAATATTTGGTGAATCAAATTTCAGCAGAGCTTTGTTCTCTGGTCACATAAGCATGCATAATTATTTACTTACATGACAAAAAAAATCACCTTTTTCCACCTTTTAGGGCTGCTAAAATCACTGAGCACTGGAATAAATGAATAGAGAGGAATAACCATGCAAATCTTTCAAGATGGAGTCTCCCACTGAGGGAAGAATCTGGAAATGTGACAGGACCTCTTTAAGTAAAGCTATATTCGTAAGCTGCTATTCCTTAAAGGGATAGTAGTGATTTATTTATTCTGCAAGTGAGAATTGCCTATAGTTTTATTTTTTTTTTCTTTTCATCTTCACCTGTTTTTAATACTTTATGTCATGGACAGTATGGTTCCCTTATCTCTATTTCCAAAGAGTTTTATGGTTAGACATCCATCACTAGGACAGTGATACTATCTCTGTAGCACTGAATGCTCTGTAAGCTATATTTTCTACATTATATCTTGCTTTACACTGTATCACCACACCTGGGAACTCTCAGGGTTTCAAAACCCAGGGTTTTGACCCAAATCTCAGAGTCTTAGGGTGAAGGGGTAAATTCTCAGGGTGACAGACCCCAGCATTAACTACTATCTCATCTTCACCAATCAGCTGCTTATGTAGTCCCTAAGTTGCTGCCATTTCTACCAGAAACACAGAAGGAGACATTTTGCTTCTCTTCTGTATCCTCAGGCTGTGAAAATTCTAGGTTACTGCATGTTAAGGGTTCCTTGAGGACCAATAAGAACACCTTCTGGTTACAGCAATCTGGGGATACATCATCTGAAGTTTAGATTCTGGGAAACATCAAGGGTTAAAATTTAAAAGATCTGAAGGTCAGCTCATTTTGTAACTTCCCTGGTGTATGTGTATCACTAGTAAGCACCATATTTAGGAAGCTAAAAAATTCTTAGTAATAGCCTATAACATACCTCACAAGTGTCCCTCTTTAGGAGGGACAGGCCCTCTTTGAGACCCAAATCCCTCTGTCCTTCTTTTTAGGAGATCAGACAGTGTGGTGTGTATATAAGTGTATCCCATTGCTCTACAGCAATAAAACTCACATTAATGTATGTTTAAATGTCACTATATGTGTTTATAAATGAGTCTGTGTAAATAAAATACTTTGATCTTGCTCTAAATCATTTTTTCAGTTAGGCCATCAAATAACAAACATTCTCGGTAATACACCAACCACCAGCCATTCACCCAGCAACACCACCTAAAACAACAGAGTCCCCATACCTCCCAACATTTCAAATTGCCAAAGAGGGACACTTGTGTTTTAGGTGGTATTGCTGGGGGCGTGGCTGGTGGGCGGGGCATTACCGAGAATTTTTACACTATATCATGACCTATTGAGACCTTCTTGTGTAACCCAATAATTGACTTATAACAAGACCAAATAATTTTGTTTACACAGACTAGTTTATAAACACATATACTGACATTTAAACAAACAATAATGTGAGTTGTATTGCTGTGGAGCAATGTGATACACTTATATACACAATACACACTCTGATCTCCTAAAAAAGAGGGTAATCAGGGTGGGAAAGAGGGACAGAGGGATTTGGGTCTAAAAGAGGGACTGTCCCTCCTAAAGAGGGACACTTGGGAGGTATGAGTACCTCTTTAGCCATATGAGATGTTGGCACGTATGCTATAGTGCTGTTTGTTTCCACAATAATTGGTAATCTTTAGTGTACTGAATATGGCCCAAAGCTTCAGAACTTTGGGTTATTTTGCTTTATAATTTGCAAGTGAAAATGTTGTGGATGGAGCAACAATGTTGCTCATGTCCTAATTAAAAATATGTTCTGGAATGTGCTTCTACGTCTTAACTGTCTTGATGGAATCAGTTACAGTAAACATTAATGTATATGGGCATATTATTGTTCAGTGTGTCCTGAGTTAATTGCGCAAAGTTCCTGTTTTCAGTTAAAAAAAAAAAAGACTCTGCTTCCTAAAGAGAAGTTTAATATTTTCATTTACAAGGCCAAGTTATCATTCTTTTTTAGAGAACATGTATTTTTCAAAAGAAGCATTTCCTTTTATGAGCACAATGCAATGTTATGAAATAAAGAGACACTTGAGCAAATTAATAAAAAAAAAGATCTGTGACCTGCCAGCTTTTAGTCTCCTATGTATGAAATTAAACATATACTATATATTCTGCTTTCTGTTCTTCAGGCAGTGTACCGTAAAATCTCAGGTATAATACGCACAATTTTACCCCTCTTCACCTTATGTGAAGTGGGGGGTGCGTATTATACCCGAGAGTTTTTTTCCCACTTTAAAAAAAAAAAAAAAGTTAGAGCTTCCAGCTCCCTCTCTCTCCCTGCGCGATCCGGCGATAATGTAAGACTTACTTTTTGAGGCTGTACTTCAATATTGTTATGGTCAGGGCCGGCGCTGCCATTAAGGCAGAACAGGCAGCTGCCTTAGGGCGCCGCAATGGAGGGGCGCCGAAAAGAGGTAAGTTTTTTTTTTAATTACAAATATAGCTGTCTGGGTCTCTCTGCGGTGTGTTACAAAGACGCCGCGAGGGAGCGCTTGGTAGTGTAAATCAGCACTCCCTTGCAGTGTTTATGTTACACACCGCATAGAGACCCAGGCTCTGTAGTAATACAGAGCGCTGAGAGAAGACATCATCTCCCAGCGATCTGCATTACTGAGAGCAGCGCGCGGGAGCCTTAGCTCTGTGCCGAAGGAGGCACAGAGCTTTAAGCTGTGGAACGCCGCTAGA
Source organism: Rhinophrynus dorsalis (assembly GCA_037306005.1). Lineage (NCBI taxonomy): Eukaryota > Metazoa > Chordata > Amphibia > Anura > Rhinophrynidae > Rhinophrynus > Rhinophrynus dorsalis. Next base: position 274,637,850 of record CM074718.1, on the reverse strand, counting down.
CCACCAGGGACTCAAGGTAGGGGGAGGAAGGGTCATTATGGAAGGGTCAATGTGGAGGGGGCATTGTGGAGATAAAGGAAGCATTGTGAAGGGGAATTGTGGAGATGAGGCGATGTGGAGTTAAGTGGGCATTGTGAAAGGGTCAATGTGGAGATGAAGGGGCATTGTGGAGATGAAGGGGCAATGTGGAGGGGGCATTGTGGAGATGAAGGTGGCATTGTGGAGATGAAGGGGCATTATGGATGGGTCAATGTGGAGATGAAGGGGGCATTGTGAAGATAAGGGGGCATTGTGAAGATAAGGGGGCTTTGTGAAGATAAGGGGGCAATGTGGAGATGAAGGGAGCATTGTGGAAGGGGCATTGTGGAGATGAAGGGGCAATGCGGAGATAAGGGGGTATTGTGGAGATGAAGGGAGCATTGTGGAAGGGGCAATTTGGAGGTGGGGAGAGTGTGGAGGTGAATATGTTGGCGGGGCAGGGGATAGTGGCAAGGTCGGGGGGGGGGGTCAGGGGATTGTGTCCGTGTCGGGGGGGGGGGCATCAAAATGCACCTTCGCCTGTGTATAAAAAAATCCTTGCACCGGCCCTGGTTATGGTGTACCGGTATCTGAAAAAAGATCCCTCTCTCCCAACTTCCCTGCGGGAGGCATGCTTGCATCTGCTGCCCGCTTCCTTCAATCGGCTTTCAGGACCTTGAGATCCTCACAGGCAATACCATAGGAGGAAGGTCCTGAAAACCGATTGAAGGAAGCGGGCGGCAGATGGGAGAGAGGGATCTGTTTTTCAGATACCAGTACACCATGACAATATTTTTTTTTTTCTTAGTAAGGGTAAAACAAGGGTGCGTATTATACATAGGCATTCTTGTTTTCCCCTAAATCTTGGGCATAATAAACACCTGCGTATTATACACAGGTGCATATTATACCTGAGATTTTACGGTAATTGTTTTAGAGATATTTGGTTTAGTAGATAGAGGGGGAGATTCACTAAGGAGTGATAACAAGGAGATAAAGCAGAGATGACTTCTTCATTGATATAAAGACATTGTACTCTTTACTTTCTGATCAAACAGCTCTGCAGCTGAACAGATTATTTGGACTCAGAACACTGATTCCACTTGGCTATTTCTGCAAGTCCCTCAGAGCAATTTAAATTCAACCCTTAGAAGTCTCAGATGAGAGACTGCACTTACAGCCTATAAGAAGCAATGATACCTGTAAAGTAGCAACAGTTACTGCCTATGGGAGCAACAGAGCTACAAGTGAAGACCATCACTCAGTCTCATACTTCACTTGTAAACCTCCCTTCCTCTTCTAGTCAAGGGAGCATCTTTTGTGAGCCCCGAAATGGCTGACAGGAGCATTCATGGGCTTATTACTAAGACTGTATGTATTAGTAATATATAACAGCTGTCCTTTGTTTTACCTACCCAGAAAATCCAGTTTTCAAACTTCTTACACCCATCTATTCTTACGCCTGGGACATTCTTCCATTGGAAAAATATTAAAGCCCTTTATTTTTTCTCCTTCAACCCTTTTAGTGACAGAGAGGTATCCGACGCATTTGTTGAAATACGTTGGATACCTCTCTGATACTCAAAGGGTCAAATCTATTCTATAAACAATAACACATCTTAATAAAAAAAAAACACTATCTGATTCTAGAAAGAAAATTCTAATGACCACTAAGAATTGATTGGTTCTCCAAAATGAATCTTTAATTTGTACCTGATATTATGTCCACAGAGTCAGACACGTTTCCTTTTTTCCAGACATCACAACCCAAACTCCAAAACCTCCCATAAAAGTTTTCCTTCCTTCCTAAGCATATTTCTGTGGGAGAAAAGTGGGTTCCTGGTGTCTGGCAATAAAAGATCATATCCCCTTCACAGTCATGCTATCCAGTACAAATTGAAGATTCATCTTGAAGAACCATGGAATTGATTAATAGGACCTAGATTAATGTGAGTGTGTGCGTTCAATGTTTTGTTACAGAACTGCTTCACATTTCCATTTTGTATATCTCCATAAGAATTCATGTATAAGCCCCATTTGTCAGCCCCCTCATTTTCTATTTCCATAAAAAATAACCAAAATTATTGTTCTCTGTATTACTGTACTGTATCTTGCAATTATTGTAATTTCAGGAAACCCTATAAGCTCTACAGGTGCTATAGGGACAGCACCACCATTTGTTTATCAATATTATCAACTGAATTTGTTATTTAGTGTGTGCCAGTGCCTTGCTACATATTGTCTATATATATATATATATATATATATATATATATATATATATATATATATATATATATTTTTTTTTTTTTTTAAGAACAGTGATAATTCTATATCTGGGAAAAAAGTAAAATGAAAATGTATGGAAGTAGATCAACTTAAAGGTACCTCATCTCCTTGCTGTGGTCGCATCAAAGAAACACGATCATACTGTCTCCGCAACAAGGCCCAAAGTGCATCAAGTCGACCCTTATAAGAGAAAGAGCATTATTGTAAGGATTTGCTACGCCTATACACTTTAAATACCCTTATTAAATTACTACTATTAAAAGAATTAATATGCTAAAAGTTGGATGTATATGAAAATGTTAAAATTTTCATATCCTATTTATAAGCTCTGTATTTAAAGTGGACCTGTCACCTTGACTTAAGTTTGCATTTCTGAAAAATTAATTAAAGAGACAGTAATACATTCTATAAGGTGGCTATAATATTTTAGGTATTAATTAAATAAACCAATCCATTTTTGTCTTTTTTGTTCTAACTTTTATAGTTTAAGAGTAATCACTATGTAAAGTTTACCTCTCCCGTCCCGTTAAGCTACGTCAGCGCTCTATCTGTCTAACTTGGATTCTGGTCAGCAGACCAGATGGCTCGTCCAGAAAGCCAAAAGAGCAGTACATACAAAGGAAATCTTCAAGACAACGGTCTACTGCCTCAAGCCAGGCACGTTTTGTAGACCGTTGTCTTGAAGATTTCCTTTGTATGTTCTGCTATTTTGGCTCTTCAGATGAGCCGTCTGGTCCGCAAACTAGAATCCAAGTCTGAAAGTGTTGACGTACCTTAAAGGGGGAGGGGTAAACTTTACATAGCGATTACTCTTAAACTAGAAAAGTTAGAACAAAAAGACAAAAATTGATTGGTTTATTTAATACCTACAATATTATAGCCACCTTAAAGGAAGTATTACTATCTGTTTAAAACTGCCTATGTATAACATTAGCCAAAAGAAAAGCAAATGTATTGTTTCAGAAATATTCTTACTTAGTGCCATAAGCAAATGTATGCTAATGAAGCTTTATGCACAGTTTCATATGGTAATTAAGCTCTGCACTCCACTGAGAGAGACGTTCACTTTTCCCAGAAATATATGTGTGAATATCCCCATAACCTACATCTGCAGGACTTTTGGCTACCATGATTTAATAAAGTTTTCAAATATGCAAAACGAAACAAAAGAAAAAAAAGTCATAGTCTTAAAGGGGCAGTAATGTCCCATAAAAACTTTTTATAGTTTTATAGAGCCTTAGAAAATAAGCAGAATGGTGCAAACCCTATCTCTCAAATCATTATGGTTCAAGAGACACAGGGATTCAAAAATCCCCCCTTCCTCCCCTTCTCCTGATGTCAGCTGTAAAACCGACAGCAGGAGAATCGAGTCGTATGACTCAAGGAGGCTCTGCTGCAGAGCCGAGATCTAGTTATCTTTAAAGAATTCATTCATTGGAAACATCTACAAAGTGTGCCTGGTTTGCAAGCACACTTTGTAGACATTTCCAATGAATTAATTCTTTATTGATAATGCGATCTTGGCTCTGCTGCAGAGCCGCCTGCTGGTCCCCGGACCGAAATCTCCTGCTGTCAGCTAGACGCTGACATCAGGAGAAGGAGAGAGAGGGGTGAACTTTCAATGCCTATATCTCTCAAACCATAGCGGTTTGAGAGATAGGGTTTGCACCATTCTGCTTATTTTCTAAGGCTCTATAAAACTATAAAAAGTTTTTATGGGACATTACAGTCCCCTTAAAGGGGATGTTTACCCCCTTCACAACTTTGCTTAAATATTTTCCTTAGCAATGATAACTAATGTAAAGTGTATCCTTTTTTAAAAAAATCAGCCAGTTTGTAGAAATTCAAAGATTAAATATAGCTCTGTACCTTCTTCCGACAGACAGTGCTGACCAGATCTGTACTGTAGTCTGGACTTCTATCCAGCCTCCTCCGATGATGGAGGCTGTCTGTCTGTAAGTTGGAGCTCATTGGCGGAGATCGATTTCTGGCCAATGAGAGCGCTCCAACTTACAGACAGCCTCCGTCATCAGAGGAGGCTGAATAGAAGTTCAGACTACGGTACAGATCCGGTCAGCACTGTCTGCCGAAAGAAGGTACAGAGCTAGATTTAATCTTTGAATTTCTCCAAACTGGCTGATTATTTTTTTACACTTTGAGTGCCAGAGGGGTACCATACCGATGTACTAAGAGGAACTGGAGCAAGTCAGCTGCATTGTAGGGGACTAATAAACATTCCCATTGATTTAAATGATGATTTCAACCTCTTGTATGTTAAAGAGGTCTCTGAAGCATTGCTACATAAGGCATTGGAGATATCTTGAACATTCAAGGCATTCAAAGCCTAATTTAAATCAACAAGAATTTGGGGATTTATTTGTCCCCTACAAAGTACAAGACGGAAATACATATCAAAGGAGTAGAAATGTTAGGACATAGTCCAAAACTAGAGGGACAGAGGTCTAGCATGGGTAGTATATAAGTGAGACATCCTACCAGAAGTGGTAGAGGTTAATACATCGACGGAATTTAAACATGCATGGGATAGGCATAATGTTGTCCTGAACATAAGACAAGGACCAAACAAGGTTTGGGGTTTTTACAGAAGACAAAATGTGCACACTAGATGGGCTGAATGGTTCTTATCTGCCATTAAATGCTATGTTTCTATAATGCAGTTGATTTGCTCCAGTTTTTAATACATCAGTCTTAGTATCACTCGCTGTGGGTGTAATTGACAGTGTAGTTTGGTAGGACCTTTGGTTTGAGAACTTGAGCTACTGACGCATTGGAAATATCTAAAGCAAAAAGAACTGTACAATTTAGTGATCAGGTACCTACATTTTCTTATTACAGTCATTCTCTTTGCTATAGCATAGAATATGGTTCTGTATAACAAATTCTCCCTGAAAATGGACCAAAATTACAGGGATGGATTTACATGGAGGATGAGTCTGTTTCCATAACAATTAATGGGATCATTGTTGATTTAGGAAATATTAATGTTCAGCTTACTTTATATTACTAACAGTACATAGCCGGTGTAAATTTTCCAAAATGAGGCATGTTGCATGAATGGCTGTCTAGAGAGAGGTGCTCACAGATGCTGCATGTTGTAATTTTCCTTTGGCAGGTGATGGTTGCAGAACAAGTTATGCCTCAGATGCCACACTTCATACAGCAACACAGAGATTACTCATAAGTTACTCATGTGTGGATGATGTCATCAATGTACTAGCTCCTATCAGACTAGATTCCAACCCCTCTCAGCCAGCTCACAGCCATAAAGAAACACAGTGCAGGGAATGTCATTGTTGCCCATGCAATGCAGACTTAAAAATGACAATACTAAGAAACATGCATTTTAAAAATAATACTGCTGCGCCCAGATACTTACCTTGATTGGCGTGTACCATTTTGTTTGATGTACTTGTGAGGTAGGCTTTGGTTTCTGAGGCTTGGGTTGTACAGGTACTTCTTCTTCTTCCTCTGGCATTGTGATAACAGCATTTTTGGCTTTTTCCAATCTTGCACCTTCTTCTGTTGAACCTTTATCTCCCCAGCGCACCTAAAGGTACACACAATACATTTATAAAACATATGATTATGCAGCAGAAAGATCATCAAGGTTGGAAACACATATTAAAATGTTTTAAAGTGGAAGACTTTATAATAGCTAGGGTGAGTTTGAAAGTTTTCAAAATCACTTCTATATATTCCTGTTTGTGATTATTTAAAACAACAATTTATGAGATATATAGCTTTAAGTATTTCTATTTTTTAGTTTATGCAAATTATGGCTGCACAGCCTGGTGTGCTAAACAATAACATTCCACTCTCTCTCCCAACTGCCACTAGCTAAATAATAGAATTTTGGTGTTCTTACCTTTTAACCTCTTAAGGACCATTGACGTACCGGGACAGTCATGGTGGTCCGGCACTTAAGGACCAGTGACGGTCCTGGTACATCATGGAGTTCAGAGCTGAACAGGAAGTGAAAAGAAAAAAAAAGCCCCGTGGTCCTCAAGGGCCGGCCGCGCGCCGGTCCTTAAGGGGTTAAATACTTTTCTCTTCAGTCCATAGGGACCACAGGTACCATGGGATTGAGTCCCTCCTCCTGGAGGGCAGGGTACATCACAACAGACAGAGTCTTTGGGGTGGAGACTCCCTCCTCCTCCAGCCCAACTCCCCCACCCACTAACTCCCAGAAATCATTTTGGAGAAACCACACAATGAGATGTAAGCAGGGAAGAGAAGAAAATCTTCTATAAGAAAGACTTTAAGAGGGCTCCTCTGCCTGGGAAAACAGTACCACAAAGGTCCATTTCTCTGGGTGGGAGACCTGTGTTCCATATGGACTAAAAAGAAAAGGATTTAACAGGTAAGAACATTAAAATCCTATTTTCTCTTACGTCCAATATGGAACACAGGTAACATGGGGATATACCAATGCAAGGCTTCCAGTGGCGGAAAAGAAAAAAAGGCTGTAACGCATGCCCCAATGATACCGGAGTTCTCTAGGACCACCTAGTATCTGAATAACACAAACAATAAGTGTCACCGGACACTGAACTAACACACTAAAACAAAAGCCAACAGGGTTCAGAAATTACTGAACAACAACTGGCAGAAAAAAAATGTGTGCAGGTCTCTAGACAGGCAGATCCACCTGCAGGACCTTCCGGGCCAAAGCTGGCCCCAGCCGATGCCAGGATGTTGGCATGGTAGTGTTTTGTAAAAAAAGTATGCAAGCTATTCTGCGAAGGCCTGTTTTTATAGGCCCAAGAGGCACCCACAGACATGGTGGAGTGAGCTGTGATCTTAGAGGGTTTTGTCTGGATCTCATACGCCTGGGGTATGGTAGACTTGATCCAAGAGGCAATAGTGACATTGGAGGCAGCCTGACCAGCTCTAAGACCCTCAGGAATGACAGTGTCAAATTACGGCTTAGTATGGTGTACGTAAAACTTAAGGCAAAGCCCGACGTCCAACAAATGGAGAGCTCGCTCTTTATCACAGGTAGGGTCAGGACAAAAGGAGGGAACAACAATCTCCTGATTGATGTGAAAATCAGAGACTACCTTGGGCAGAAATTCTTGAGAGATAAGAAGAACTGCCTTATCCTGATGAAACACCAAGAAGGGAGGCTTACAAGACAGAGCTTGTAACTCAGCGACTCGCCGCACTGATACAACTGACAAAGGTAAAACCATCTTGAGTGTCAAGTGGCATAAAGAGATGGAAGCAAAAGGCCTCTGCAAAACACCAGGTTAAGGTCCCATGGGAGAGTGGGATAACTGAAGGAAGGGAAGGCATGAGCCACCCCTTGAAGGAAAAATGTTGATATCTGGAATGACGGCAATACGTGTCTGAAAAAGCACAGAGACTGCCAAGATCTGAACCTTAGGGGAGCTCAAACTGAGTCCTTTGGTCACCCCATCTTGGAGGAAAGACAACATCAAGGGAAGGTCAAAAGCCTGCGGAAGGTCAAATGCCTTGTCTGAGCACAACTTATGAAAAACAGACCACGCTGTATGGTAGATATGACTTCTGTGGAAAACCCCTTCCACTTCAGCATGTTGGCGTTGACAGCCATGATGTCAAAGCCAGTTTTCCACATCCTCATGCAACATGTGATCCTGGAGCAACGCATCCAGCATGGAAGGAGGCGGATCAGATCTTGAACAGAGAGACTGACCAGGCCCACAAACCACACCCTCTTGGGCCAGTAAGGAGCAATCAGAATGACAGACGCCCAGTGCTTCCTGATCTACTGGATCAACCCGGGGATGAGAGGAGGAAACATATGAGAAGTGGAAGTTCCATGGAATCTACATTTCATGCGTAGCAAAAGCCACAGGATCCCCCATCCAGGAGCAGAATGTTGGAACCTTCTTTTTCTCCCCGGCTGCCATGAGGTCTATCACCGGCAAACCCCACTGTTTGACAATCAGGTAAAACACTGGATGGAGTTCCAAATTTCCTGGCGACTTACAAAGTCCACCAGAATGTTTTCTACACTTGGAATGTTAAAGGCAGAGATGACTGGAACTTAGGTCCCCGCCCAACAAATGAGACCCTTCACTTCATACCAAGCAGCACTGTGAATTCCTCCCTGGTGACTGATGGATGCCATGGCATTTTCTAACTGCACCCTCACCAGCATTTCCAAAACAACCAGGGTCCAGTGAATGAGGGATAGTCAAATTGCCTGAAGTTCCAGTATGTTGATAGACAACAGACTCTCTTCCCAACTCCACCTGTCGTGGACACCCAAGTGACTCAGAACAGATCCTCAGCCCTTCAGGCTGGCATCCATGATGACCAGTGTCCACTCTGGGATCACAAAGGGCCTCCCCACTCCAGGACCAGCCAATGCAACCACCATCAGAAATCCCCCTGGCTTCCGGAGAGAGAGCAACATCTGCTGAAGAAAATGCTCCAGATTCCTGGACCAGTTCCTGAGAACATCCCTCTGCATCTTTCTCCTTTGGACCTGAGAGTAAGGGACCGCATCCAGGATCAACACCAGCCAACCCAACACATTCATGAAATCCTTGATCGTGGCTGAGGACCACTCCAGTGCCCGTAACACATCCTGAGACACAAGCAGAATCTTCTCCTCTGGGAGGAAAACCTTCTCCTGGCAGGTGTCAAACTTCATCCCCAGAAAAACCAGAACCTGGGAAAGAATCGGAGAGGACGTCTGCAGATACAGAATACACCCGTGGTGAAATAGAATGTGAACATGATGAGCTAGGAGTGCCTCTGAGGTGGCCTTGATAAGGGAGTTGTGCAGGTAAGGCAACAGAGAAATGCTTTTAGCATGAATGAAGGCTACAAGGGACACCATAATTTTTGTGAAGATGCAAGGAGCTGAAGCCAGGCCAAATGGCTGTGCCATGAACTGGTAAGGATTGTAATCAAAAGCAAAGTGCAGGTATTGTTGGCTGTCCAGGGGAATGGGAATGTGTAAGTACTCATCATGAAGATCCAGAGAGCACCACATCTCTACAATGACAGAACACAAAATTCCATCTTGAAGAGTCTTACGAGCTCTGCAGCCTCTGTGCTCCTGTTTGCCAGGGGGGACAAAAAAGATGTACCTTCCTCGCAGTGGGGGAGAAGCTCACTGCACCAAAGCCTCAGCCAAAAAAGAATATAGCTAAAAAAGCACTTATTGAGGAAAAGTCTTTTATCAGGGGTTTTCCACTCATCCATAAGGATCTGATCAAGAAAGTTACTGGATAAAAAAATGGGAGACTTCTTATGCCTCTGGAAAATATCTGGAGAGGGAGTGCCCTCATTAGATGTGTCAAAGACCTGAAGAGTCTCCAAGACTGCCCTGAGGAGCTCCTCCACAGATGGGAGCAGGTCAGTCTCATAGGAATCTCCATAGGAATAGGAAGAATCCATGTCCTCATACTCTCCACCATCATCCTCTTCTGAAAGCAATTTATCCTCAGAGGAAGCCCCAATAACCTGCGAATGACCCCTAGAAATGGGGGCAATTTGCTTAAAGGAAGGAATAGGCTTCCACGAATGAAGTACCTCTTGGACTGATGAAGGTATTTGGGCCACTGAAGACAGTAAATTCTTGACCTATGCTGGCTCTTGATCAGTGCTAGAGGGCCCCAGTTGAGTAGTGGGGGCCACAGCACATGAGGGGAATACAGACCCTGAATATTATCTAGGTAGCCACGTGTGGCAAGAGGAACAGTGTGTGTGTGTGTGTGTGTGTGTGTGTGTGGGGAGGGGTAAGGGTAGCTCCTGAGACTTTTGCCTTGGATTTACCCGCATACCCGAGTCCAACATAGTTTCCAAACTCAGTAAAAATACTAGAGAATGTCACCAGAATAATATAGCACCCCTAATAGCACAGAAATACATTTATCTGTTAATCAAAGGATTAATCTGGAAAAGGAGAGCAAGTAGAGTCCGCCTCTGAGTAGGATATGAAAGAGAGACGTAAACTGGCCACTGCAAAACTGATAGTCAATTAGAAGAAGGCCAGCGAAATGAGCATTCTGGGTACTGTAGTCTTCACTCTTGCTTGTTGCCTTGCAACACCTACAACTCCGTTCGCAGATTTCCAGGAGCTCCCTAGACACTCAGAAAGTGGACTAAACGATAGGGCATGAGGAGACCAGAAGATAGATCCTTCTCTAATAGTTGTATCTTATACGGTTGCAGATATATGTCCCATAGATATTTTCCCATAGAAGTCAATGGAGAAAAGATGGCAGAAGGTGAGCTCCCATTCTTAAAGGGGCTACTGAACTAAAAACAGTCTAAAGTTAAAAAGTTACCAAGAGACCCAAAACCCCCCAGGGAACATGTGGGGGGCAGAGTATAAAACTATGGTAGTTGGAGGGAGACTATAAACCTCCCTAGTCACCCAAACACAGACAATAGGTATAGCAGCAGAGAAAAGATTAATCCCATATGAAAAAGCAGCCAACCTCACTCCAAAGAGAATACATAGATATAATAAACAAACCCATAGTAAGTGCCAGAGCCTACCAAGGTTCATGCCAGCCACTATATGCAAAGACAACCAGTTTGGGACATAAAGTGGACCAAGACACTCAAAGGATTACTTACCAGTCTTCTGTCTTCAAACTACCATCTTAGAGAGAAGCCAGAGTCTCAAGAGACCCTGTCATAAGGGAACAGTTGGCAGCAAGATTCCCTACATAGGGATGAAAGGGTTCATAAAGCACTTATGAAATAGCCAGTCCACTCCAGGGAAGCCCAGTGATGGTAGCCCTCCCAATGGGGCATTATACAGCCCCATATATAATAAGAAAATAATAATAAAATAAAAAAAAATAAAAAAATAAGAAAACCTAAGAGGATGGCCTTGCCACTTCCAGCTCCTAGAAGGACAAATGAATTCTGGGATTTAGTGGGCAGGGGGTTGAGCTGGAGTGGAGTTTCAATCCCAAAGACTCTGATTGTTGTGATGTGCCCTGCTCTCAAGGAGGGCCTAAACCCTGTGGTACCTGTGTTCCATATTGGACTTAAGAGAAGATGGTAAATAACTCATAAACTATAGTTTTAAACAACTAATTCCTAACATAAACATAGGATCTGACCTTCCTCTGTTCGCCCACCTCATGTACTGGCAGTGAGGGAGCACCAATAGTATGAGTGCTAATGTGTTGTGCAAAATATTTTATATATGTATATATATATATATATATATATATATATATATATATATATATATATATATATATAGAGAGAGAGAGAGAGAGAGAGAGAGAGAGACAGAGAGAGAGAGAGAGAGAGAGAGAGAGTTAGTTATATAGTTAGTAGGCAAGGTATCACAGGTTAATGTGATGAGATGTGGAAAAATGTTGGTTTTACTGAAAAACACACACCACTAGTTGTTCTATAAAACAACTGTCTTTCATGTCAAGTCCCTATTGGATCTTTTATATTCTTTATACATTGTACCGTATGACACTCAAGCCATTTATTTATGTTGACTGTATTGCTTAGCTCAGATCTTGCATTGTTTGAAAAGAAGCCAGTTTCTTCAGAATCTGGGTATAATTTTTTAAATTATGTTTTTATATCTTGATTATACCAAATATAACCTGGTGGTTAACCCTTTAATGCACTGCATACCCATATGATTCCTTAAAGGATTAATTGACTCCCCCAGGTACAGAGGCTTGTGAATCAGACAAAGTCTGTATTATTTAACTGTTTGCGTACTTTACAATGCACTGGATATGCTTCTAGCATGCAAGGGGTTAACAGCCACACCATTTTGGTTCCACTTTTTTTTTTTTTTTTTTTAGGGGGGACGATGATTCAAAGACAATAAGATCTTTAAGATTTACAGCTTTCTCTAAAGCTCTCTAACATTGTACGATTAATTGTGCTTGAGACTAATTTCTTCCATAACATGAAAACAAAGATCCTTATTATATAAGATGAACGGAAACAAGATGTTTTCTCATCTGATTTACAGATCAAATGAAGAAAACAGAATGCATTCTTTCATAACTTCTTTATTAGAGCATAAGGAGATGATGTCATATGGATATGTTCCACACTCAATATTTTAAGCATATTTGAAAGCCCTTAGGACTGTATTCAGAAAGCAAGAGATAATTTTGGACCAATTTAGTTGAACTATAGAAGACAAATAAAAATTCCTTAAATTTCCATTGATTTAAAATGGGCTTTTAACTCCTTGAATACTAATGAGGTAGCTAAAGTTTGTTTAGCAATCTGTTGGAAACAGACATTCAAGGGGTTAAAAGTGCCATGTAAATCAATATAATGCTTTGAGAATGTTTGCCCTCTTAGGTGCATTGATTCAATTAGTTGAATTTTTTTCCACTTGTATCTATGTAATCTGTGATTCTGTCTCTCTCCCCCCTGACACCCATGCTGCCAACCTCCCCCCTCCCACCCCTCACATTCCTATCAGTGGATATTAATTTCTTATCAGTTTTAAATGTTCATTACATTTTTTTCTCTAATTATCAGTATGCTTTAGACTTGAAAAAGGAAGCAAGTCTTTCAAAAGCTTATGCAAATGAGCTAGCCAGAGACGCTCAACTAGGAACGAGCCTGCCCTCGAATTGATGAGGCTCTATAGGATAAGTATCCTACTCAGGGTGCAATTTCTTTTAGCTCACTAGTGCCTTTCACAGATAGGAAATATCCTAAAGCACATCATACTGATCCTGCTGAAAGACAGTTCAGCCACGAAGTGCCAGGCAGTTCCTCTCTGAACAAGAGAAGCAGCCAACCCCAGATGTACGTTTCAGCCTTGTTGGGCCTCATCAATGAGGTGCAGCTGATCTCTCTAGGCACTGTGAGCAAGGGGTCCACGTCTGGATTACCCGGTTACCCTTACGGTGACAAGTCCCAAGGGTAATTTGCATATGCAAAAGAGCTAGTCTTTCAAAAGCTTGTCTCATTATAATTAAATGTTAGTCTATTAAAAAAGATATTACCTCAGTCAACCTCTCTCTTTTATCTATATATATATATATACACACACCAAACATATAAGTCCTAGCACTCTCCCAATCAAAATCAATGGCCTGGGTCCTGGTTCCACAAAAGATACATACAGTTTTGTTGTTCAAGGACCGCACTCACAGGACTTCCAAATGCTTCAAAATTGTGCAAAGTTTATTATCAATGTTTCGGCCCTGCCTTGGGCCTTTGTCAAGATAACCAGGTTATTGTGAGTTTTTTATTCTTTATTTTTCCCCCTCAACGATTTCAGTTTGTTTTGCAATTGAATTGTTCACGTTATAGGTCACATTAAAGGTGGAAAAAGTTCTGACATGATTTATCTTTGTCTCATTCTTTAACATCACAAGAACCTGGCGTGTGTAGGGGTGTGTAGACTTTATATCCACTGTGTGTATATATATATATATATATATATATATATACACTAGTTTAAAAGCCCGTGTACATGGGCCACAGTGCCACCCAGAAGCCTCAGCTGGTGCCAAGAGCCTCTTTGCTCACCAAGCGGTCTCAGGAAGGTGCGCAGAGAGGACTCAGGTCCAAATTCGGAGCGCCCCACTGCATATCAGCCACGGTGCATTCAGGTAGTCTGTACGGAGCATGACTGCAGCACGGGCAGTCTCTACTGCGCATGACTGCAATGCGCACAGTCTGTACTGCGCATGTCAGCTTATGACAAACATCCTAGCAAATTATTATATAGGATCACACACACACACACAGATATATATTGCAGTGGGTGCACCTGGGCTCTGAAAACTGCAACCATGAGAGCTGAGCTACTCTATATAATATAGAACATTTGCTATTTTTGGGCAGGTAGCCTATGTCTTGTATGCAAGACAAATTATAAACACATTGCTTCTCTAATGCCGTCTTTATCAGGGCATTGGGCTCTGATGTATTAAGGATATACTCCACATTTCAAGCATATTTCAAAGCTTGTACGGCCATATTCAGTAAGCAAATTATTACCAGTATTGGAACAAACCAACTGCAACTTAAGATAACAGTTCCCCAAATTCCCACTGATTTAAACAGTGATATTTCCAGTTTAATGTTAGCGAGGATTCTAGAACTTTGTGAACTCTATAGCAGTCAAGGAAGTAAAATTCCCATTTAAATCAAGAGGAATTTCACTTGTCCCTGTTTTGCAATTTGTTTACTCTAGAATCGCTACTTTTTAGGTTTCTGAATAAATACCCCTAATTTAAAGGTGTGAGCCTTAAAGGGATAGTAATACTTCATTTTATCTTTATTTTATTTTGTAGGCATTAAAAAAACATGAAGAACGATATAAGTCTTATCTCTCAAACCTTTATGGTTTAAGAGATATTCACAAGCAAAGTATCCCCCCCTGTTCAACCAGATCAGAAGAGAGGTGCCCAGGTAGACTGCAGAGAGGGACAATCTTCAATTAAGATAAGGGAAAAAGCTGAAAAACCTGTCAAGGGGGGAAGGGCTTTCATTATTTTCATACAAAGAAGATTGTCCCCTTCTGTTATCTGTCTGGTCTTACAACCAGATTCACATCTGAGAAGAGATGGCTTACACTAGGAAAAAGGGGTGGGAGGGGGAAACTTTGCTTGTGAATATCTCTTAAACCATAAAGGTTTGAGAGATAAGACTTATATCATCCTTCATGTTTTTTTAATGCCTACAAAATAAAATAAAGTTAAAACGAAGTATTACTATCCCTTTAAAGAGGACCTGTAACCTTTCCAAATCCTCCCAACTCTGGGAGTCTTCATCATGAAAGACTTTGCATGATTACTCCACCTTATTAATTTATTTCACCCCCTGGTGGAAACTGATAGGTGCTCACTGACTAAAGTTTCCGGGATGGTATTTTTTGGACATGTGAGTAAATAATTATCAATACCTTGTTAGACAGGCCAGAGAACAAATTGAAAACAAATATCTAAAACTATTGCACTGAAAAACAAAATGCACAAGGTATATAGGCAGTCTGAATATATAACATTTAATGTGACGAAAATCTGTATAGATGACAAGTCCTCTTTAATTTAACCTTTTAGTGCCAGAGGGGTACGGAATGCATTGCTTTGCAGTGCATTCTGTACCCCTCTGGCACTCAAAAGGTTAATAACTACAGTAATCAGGTCAAGCTACTCCCAGTGAAATGTAATTACCAACCTCCATTCTTTTAATACCACCAACACCACGTCCACCATAATAACTAGCATCCACTGTAGGCCATTTCTTGGAAGGTAAAGATTCGTCTTCTGGTTCCTGAATACACAGTAAAAGTGAAATAATTTATAAATGTATGTACAAAACCTTTTGTGTTCCCCAAATTATATTATTCTCAATGGTGCCAAATGTTAAGTGGACTTTAGTAAACTAAATTGTTAAATTGTTTCCTCTTAGTTCATGTGGAACACATAGGTAGTTCATGTGGAACACATGGGTAAAGGTCCCCTTCAGAGGGCAGGCACTTCAAAAAAAAGGCAGTGCCTTTGAGTGGCAGACTCCCCTCTTCCCACCAGTTTTATCCCACCTACTCAGTTTCAACATATAGCAAAGTGAAGAAAAAGAAGAAGCAAGAGAAAAGAAGGAAATCTCCTGAACAGAAACCCCAAGACGAACAATCTACCGGGGAATTAAACTCCATTTTTTTCCTCATGGTTCTGTGTTCCACATGGACTAAGAGAAGAGGATTTTAGTCTTCCCTGTTAAATCCTTTTCTCTTAGTCCATACATGTTACTGGTAACTTTGGGTAGGCGATCAGCCCCTTTAAGTAGGCAGGAACAATTCTGAGAAGTGACTGCTGGGTTAGGGCAGAAAGAAGGAACCACAATCTCCTGATTAATGTGGAACCACCTTTGGGAGAAACACCTGCGAAGTCCGAAGCACCGCCTTGTCCTTGTGAACACCAAAATGGGTGGCCTACAAGACAGGGCATGCAGCTCCGCAACACGGCGAACAGATACAATCGCCAGGAGGGAAGCCATCTTCCACGTCAGCAGACGGATAGGAATAGTGGCCAATGACTCAAAGGGAGGGTGCAGAAGGATGCTTAAAACCAAGTTATGGTCCTACTGAGGAGCGGGAGACTTAAACACAGGACGGGTATGAGTAACGCCTTGGAAGAAAACCTTGACATCAGGATGAATAGCAAGATGCTTCTGAAAGAAAACAGGGAGAGCAGAAATCTGAACCTTAAGAGAACTCAGACTGAGACCCTTATCCACACCATCCTGGAGGAAGGAAAGGACCGTAGGAAGATCATAATCCTAAGACAGGTCCCTATCAGCACACCAAGATAGAAAGGTAGACCAAACTCAATGGTAGGCCTTAGAGGAAACCGGCTTATGGGCACTAAGCATAGTCGCCACCACACCAGAAGAAAATCCCTTCTTCTTCAAAAATGAGAATTCAATCTCCATGCCGTCAAAGCCAGACGATGAACATCTTTCTTCTACAGGTAACCTTGTAGAAGAAGATCCGGACGGGAGGGAAGCCGAAGAGGTTCCGCCACTGAGTGATCTAGAAGCTCCAGAAACCAAGCCTGCCGAGGCCAGTACGGAGCAATCAGAATGACTGGGCAGCGCTCCAGTCACAGTTTCCGTATCACCCTGTGCAGCAGGGGAATGGGAGGAAAGATGTATACCCAAGGGAAAGTCCACGGGATTGACAAGGCATCCACTGCTAGAGCCAGGGGATCCGCCCAGCGAGAGCAGAACGTTGGAACCTTCCTGCTGTGTCTTGTTGCCATTAGGTTGATGCACGGAAGACCCCACAACTGCACAATGAGGCCGAACACCTCTTGATGCAGTTCCCACTCTCCGCTGTCCACTGTGTGTCGACTGAGGAAGTCTGCCAGAACGTTGTCTACGACAGGAATATGAACTGCGGAAATGGCAGGGACATGATCCTCTGCCCAGGACTAAATAGCCTTGACCTCTAGTCAAGCTGCAAGACTTCTTGTGCCTTATTGCTTGTTGATGTAGGCTACCGTTGTGGCGTTGTCCGACTGGACCCTGACCAAGCAATCCTCCAGTTGGCTCGTCCAGTGTCTCAGGGCATGAAATATCACCCGAAGACATTGATGGGAAGGAGAGATTCTTCCTGGGACCACCGGCCCTGAGCATTCAAGTGCCCCAGAACCGCTCCCCAACCCGAGAGGCTGGCATCCATTGTCACTGTTGTCCAAAATGGCACCATGAATGGCCTGCCTTTCAGCAGATTGTTCAGGTTGAGTCACCATGAGAAACTCTGCTCCACGTGAAGAGGGAGAGATAAGGACCTCTCCAGGAGATCCGGCCAACCCCTGCATGTCAGGATTAGAAACCTCTGAAGATCTTTGGTACGAGCCATGGCAAATGGAACCGCCTCTGTGGTGGAAATTAACTTCCCCACCAGGGATGACAGCTTCTTGGCTGGAACCGGATCCTGATTCAGGACAACTTGGACCTTCAGTGCAATCTGATGAGCCACTTCGTCCCTGAGAAAAAAACCATCCCCCTCTGAGTGTCGAAGGGGATGCCCAAAAAGACCATCCTCTGTGAAGGAAGAAGGTCTGACTCGTCCAGGTTGATGATCCACTCGTGACGGGACAGACCATGAATGCAATCCTGCACTTGCTGATGAAGGTGTTCTGGAGAAGAGGCCTTCAGAAGGAGGTCGTCCATTGTCGGGGTGACTCTGATGCCGTCTCGATGCAGGATGGAAATCAAGGCTCCCAGGTCTCTGTTTAAGACTTGAGGAGCCATGGTCAGGCCAAAGGGGAGGGCAGAAAACTGGAAATGCCCTCGGTCGCAGGCAAAGCGGAGATATTGCCGACTCTCTGGATGAATGTTAATGTGCAAATATGCATCCTGAAGATCCAGAGAAACTAGAAATTCTCCAGGGCACATGGCAGCTATCACTGTGCATAGCGACTCCTGGAGGTACTGGGACTTGACCACAAAGGAGTTGAGATCCTTCAGCCTCCGTCCTTCTTGGAAACCATGAAGAGGTTGGAGTAGAATTCCAACCCTCTTTCCTGAGGAGGAACTGGTTCCAAGATCACCTTGTCCAGAAGGGCCTGAATGGCTCCCTCGAAAAGGCGGAGCTTTCCTGCTCCCAGAGGAGAGAGAGAAGAGAAGGTCTGGGAAGGAGGAAGGGAGGTGAAGGGGATCCTGTACCCCACAGACACTACCTGCAAAACCCACGGGTCCACCACAGAGGCTTCCCAAGCCGATAGGTAGTGGCACAAGCGGGTGGGGACCCAGATTTGGCAAGTCATGCAGAAGAAGGTTTGGAAGTCTTGGGTTTAGCAGAGGACTTAGGCCTCCATTGCTGCTTAGGCTTGGAGGCACAGCCTGGGGTGCCTGGCGCGATTCAGTCGGAAAGGGACGAAAAAAACGATTCTGCTTGAGAGGTGCCTTCTTCCTCTGGACCACTGGCAGGTGAGTACTCTTCCCCCCAGTGGTTTCACTGATCAAATCCTTAAAGTCAGGACCAAACAGTGAGGTGTCCTGAAAGGGCAAAGACAGGAAAGCTCTCTTGGAGGCAGTGTCAGCAGACCAGATCTTGAGCCAAAGAGCACGTCTGGCTACTACAGACATGGTGGATGCCCTGGCTACCATGCGCAGGGATGCTGAGCCTCAGAGATGTTGGCAAGAAGCCGCAACATGTCAGTAGTAGGAGCTCCCTGACGGACAGCTGAAGTGAGCTGCTCGGTCCAAACAGCCATAGCTCTATTCACCCACGCCGCAGCAAATGCAAGGCACAGGGCAGAACCAGCCGTCGCAAAAATGGCCTTGAGAGAGGTCTCAAGCTTTTCGTCAGTCTAGTCTTTCAGAGCAGATGCATCAGCCACAGGCAAGGGTGTGGACCTAGGAAGCCTGGAAACAGGGGCATCCACCTTAGGAGGATGAACCCACTGAGCTAGGGCCACTTCAGAGAATGGGTAAAGCTTAGCAAATTTCCTATAGAAAGACGGTTTTCTCTCTGGAAACTTCTATTCCTCAGACCAAACGGTCAAGGGTGGGGTTAGGTGAAAACAAATATGGGGCCTGACAGGCTCCTGAAACACATCAGATAGATCAGAGGACACCTCCTGTACCATGGGAATGTTCAGGGTGTTCAACACAGCCCTGATCTGGCCCTCAGCTGACGAAACAGGATCAGCCTCAAAGGGGGCCCCAAAAAACTGAGAGGAAGGGACAGCAGAGCAGTCTTCATCATCAGAGTCCACCAATAATTCCTCCTCAGGGGAATCAGACACATAAGGTACACCGGGCGATTTAGGCAGGGAAGATCTGATAGGGGTGGGGACCTGCCACAAGTGGAAGACCCCCTGCAAGGTGGATGGAAGGAGTTGTAAGGTAGACTGGAGGTCCCTGTTAGTCTTAAACTCTTGCATCCAACCTGGCTCTAGTGCATGGCTGTAGATCCCTGCAGGGGACTCAGGGGCAGCAGCGCATGCTGGGCACAAAATGGCTGCCGCGGCGGGAGCCAATGAGAAAGGAGCGCACGAATCAAGCGCTCATGGGAATTGTAGTTTCTCTAAAAAAAGTACTTCAACAGTGCCTGAAGCCCCCTGAGCCCCCCAACATACCCAGAACGTTGACCGGATAACAGAGCAAGGGCAGACCAACAAAATGAGCCGTCTCTGGCCTCGCTACGTGGAGCGGTTGCAGAGATTTGTGCCAAACTGTAAAGTCCCATAGAAGTGAATGGAGCAGTGGCGTCTATGCAGTAAACGCGTGCCTTAAAGGTACAGAACACAAATTTCACAAAGTGAATACCAAAATGTAAAATCACTCAAAAGCCACTAGAACTAGTCAGTAGACTCAATAAACACAGATCCCAGTATGGGAAAGTGCCCACAACCCCCAAGAGATGCTAAACCAGCATCCAAAGGGTTAAGTTACCACATAAACGTGCTCTAACACCCCACAGACATACAGATAAACCCAGTGAGTACATGAGTATGTAATAGGAGCTCCAAATGAGACCCCTGTGTGGAGGGGAAGCATGGGATATGTGGACCTCAGCACTCAAAGGGTGCTCACCTTTTCAGCAGGTCTTTGATCTTCAGATTACCAAATATCAAGAAGCCTCAGTGGGTAACTCATGAGAAAAGAACTTGCAGCCAAGATTTTCCCCCCAGGGCTTAGGTCCACAAAAGCACCTGATAAACTGAGCTATCTGCATTTGGATGATGGGAACTGTCAGTGATGGCAGTCTGCCTAATGGTGGTATCCAATATCTAATAGAAAAATAATAAAAAAGCTAAAACTATAGCAGAACTGTTCTCTTGCCTTGTGTCTTGACCAAGGAACAAATCTTACTGGATGGGGATTGGCTAGCTGCACGCTAAGAAAAGGAGGTAGGCTCCACCCAGCAGTCACTTCTCTGAATTGTTCCTGCCTACTTAAAGGGGCTGATCGCCTACCCAAAGTTACCAGTAACCTGTATTGGACAACAGAGAGAAGAGGATTTAATGCTAAGTTTCCTAAAATCCTCTTTCCTCTTCCATTTAGCATGGAGCACAGGAACCATGGGGATATATCAATGCATCTGCCAAGATGAGAAAAAAACTCTCCACTGTAGACCAGTATTCCACAGGACTAAATGGCACAACATGATCCTCAGATATTAACAGGCACTGAACTGAAACACCAAACAACCAAACAAGAACCAACAGGGTTCAGGAGCCTGTGATAAAAATATGAGGAAGATCCTCAAACACGCAGTACCACCTGAAGGACCTTTCGGCCAAAATTGGCCTAAGCTGAGGTAAGGACATTCACCCGTTAGTCTTTGGTGAAGTAAGAAAGGACTATCACATTGACTCCTTGCACATCTGTTCAGCAGTGGCCTGATTCTTATAGGTCAAAGAGGGGCCTACTGAGCTGGTGGAATACGCCATGACTTGAAAAGGCACAGGTTTCCTCATGGCTGTACCAGGAAGTAATGGTAACCTTAGACTCAGCCTGCCCTCAAGCAGGCCCTCAGGGATGAAAAAAGGATAATCTGATTTCTGAAATGGCTGCGTGCGATGCATGTAGTACTTCAAGCAACAGATGATGGTCTTGCTTCTATTTGTTGGAAGGCACTGGAGAGAAGGTATAACAATTTTCTGGTTGATGTGAAACTCCAAGACAATCTTGGGCTAGAACAGTGTGGGAGTTTGCAAAATCACTTTATCCTGGTGAAAAACCAGGAAGAAAATTTACAGAACAGCCCAGAGTTCAGCCACGCAGCAAACAGACAAAAAGGCCAGAGGAAAGGCCATCTTGAGCATTAGATGATGCAAGGAAGAACCTGAGAGGTTCAGATTGCGGCTTCTGAAGAACTCCTAACGCCAACTTGAAATCCCATGGAAGAGAGGGATCTCTAAAGACAACATAAGCATGACCCACCCCCTGGAAGAGAGCAGAGAGAGCTGAAGTCCAAATCTTGGTAAAGCTAAGGCTGAGACCTCTTTGGACAACATTTTGAAGAAAAACCAGACCTACAGGATGACTGAAAAGGCAGTGGGAGAATATCACAGTGAGCATACCACAGATAGAATTATGACCAGACCCTATGTTAAGCATGGACATGACCAGCTTCCTAGCTTGAATCATACTAGAGATGCATCCAAAAACCCTTTCTTCTTCAAGATGTTGGCTTCAGGAGTCAAGCTGTCAAAGCCAAGCTCTCCACCTGAGGATGACAAGCCGAGCCTCGGGTCAGAAGATACAGTTTCAGGGGAAGGTGAAAGAACTTCACAATGGAAAAAATTGAGAAGATCCTAATGGGCCCAGAAGGGAGCAATCAGGATGACATTAGCTTTCTCCATCCTGACATTTCATATCACCCTGGGAATCAGGGAGATTGGATGAAACACGTATGCTAGGAGAAAGTTTCATGGGATTGACGTTGCATCTGTCGCAAATGCTAGAGGTTCCTTCACTCTGGCACAGAACAGACTCCCATTACATAACATGAAGAACTTCCAAGCAAGCCAGTAAATGGGAGTCTACCAAATGGAGGATTATAAAGCCCCATAAATCGAAAAAATAAAAGAAAAAAGTCAGGACCTCTGAGGCACAGACTCCACTCTTCCCTCCAGCTCTACCTCCACCTACTGAGTTTCAAGTTACCGGGACTTAGTTTGTGTTCGGGCACTGCTCTCTTAGTTAGACTTCTTTTGAATTTTTTATTCCTATATATAGGAAAAGTTGCCATAGCACTCAATAGGTTAACTTGCCAAGCTTCAATCTTCAGACTCCAATTACATATAATGAACTTCAGAGAACGTCCACAATGAGGCATAGTTACATGACAAGGCAACCTCCACAGGGAAAAGTCCAGAAACTAGGCATCCATATCCAAGGAAGCCAGTAAATGGGAGCCTTCCTGATGGGGGATTGCACAGACCCACATAACGAGACATAAAGCAAAAAAAAAGTCTAAGAAAGCAGTACCCGAACATTCTGTCCTGAGGCCAGGTCACATAAAACTGACTAGGTGGGGGTAAAGTTGGAGGGAAGGGGGGGTCTCTGTCTCAGAGGCCCTGCCTTTTTTAAAAGAGCCCTGTGTTCCACAGTAGGCGAAAGAGAAATGTTTTACACAAGTCTAGCAACGCAAACAGAAGCTGATATAAGAAAACTGGAATAATTCTTGAGCAATACAACTGCATTATAGGAGACAAATAAATATTCCCCAAATTCCCATTGATTTATGTTTTTTTTTTACCCTTTGAATGCTAAGCAATGCATTGTACAGCTCATTCAAGGGGTTCAAAGACCCACTTAAAGGGATAGTAATACTTAAATTTGATAAAACTGCATCTTGTAGGCATTAAAAAAATAAACAAAATGGCCCCAGTGCTATCTCTCAAACCTTTATGGTTTGAGGCATTTTCACTTTCAAAGTTCCCCCTTCTCTCCCTTTTCCCTGATGTTCCGGGACCAGTGGAGGCTCTTCAGCAGAGCCAAGACTGCATTATTGCAAAAGAAATCCTGCAATGGAACGGTCTTCTAAGTGTGCTTGGTTTGCAGTGTTTCAGTGAAGGATTTATTTTTCATTAACGCATTCTCGGCTCTGCTGCAGATCCCCCTGCAGTCAACTAGAGCGCTGACGTCAGGGAGGGGGGAATTTTGAAAGTGAATATCTCTCAAACCATAAAGGTTTGAGAGATGGCACTGGGGGCATTTTGTTTATTTTTTTAATGTCTACATTGGCTGCATTCAAGGGTATTCAGCACTACAGTGCATAGGCACTGTCATACAAACCTGTAGACAAGACCTGCCATTGATAAGATTTAGGCCAACAAACCCATATGCCCACCACAGAGCAAGAGTTATTAAAAGGCACTAAAATACACCATTTCTTCTACATATTATTAAACAAGGGGTAGATGAAAGGAAGTCCCCAAGATGACCATAGCGTGTTCGACTTGTTCCCTTGATGCAAGATGTGTCAATGGGAGAATTTCCATGGACGATTTACCCCAGTATGCCTACTGTGTTTTGTACAGAGCTATAGAATAAGTTGATAAATGTATTATTATAATAATAGCATTTTTTTCATAAAATAAAAATAAATGGTTGATTAGCAATATGTTATATATATATATATATTGGAAGTAAGTTTATATACATACACACACACACACACACACACACATATATATATATATATATATATATATATATATATATATGTTTTGTAAGACTCACCTCTACTGGAGCTGGTGGTGGTGGTGGAGGGGGATGATCTTTGATGACCTAGAAACAAATTAAAATAACAAGGAATATTAACAACAAATTGAAATGGCTTTCCAAAGTAAGTTACACATACCGTATTTGCTCGAATATAAGGCAAGTTTTATCCATGCATTTTAGCCTGAAAAAGCAACCACATCTTACGTTTGGAGTAACACTTTATTCTGGCTGCCCGCAATCAGATAGGCAAACCCCATAGATTTCCCACTACTTTGATCCCACAGTTATGCAAAAGGCAATCTTCCAGGAAAGTGCATGTGCATGGAGTGTGTGCTATGACATAAAAGTCCTGGATTCACTTTTGGCGGCAAATTCAAATATGCTCCCCCATCAGACCAGGGAGGGAGCGATCCAGATGGAGGATGACCTTGCATTCAGCATTTTTCTATCACCTTTCATTTCAAATGTATGGCCATCCTTTATCAGGGCAAATATGGTAATAGTTCTGTTCAGTTCAATGATAAAGTCCCTGAGGCCGATATATTAAAGGGGATGTATCACCTTATAAAAATGTGTTACCATCTGCTTTGTTAATAAAAGTTATAGTAGGAAGCTGTGTTTTTTTTAATTTCTGTGCTGTGCTCTTCCACATTATGTGCACAGCACAGTTACTCTGCATGTCTATTTTTCCTCCCACCTCCCTACCAGCTTCCACAGGAAGCGCATTCATGTTTCCCTTCGGTTTGCTGCGAACGGCTCCTAACCTTACAGCAAGCCATACCTCCCAAGTGTCCCTCTTTAGGAGGGACAGTCCCTCTTTTGCACCCAAATCCCTCTGTCCCTCTTTCCCACCCTGATGTCCCTCTTTTTAGGAGATCGGATTGCTTGGTGTGTATATAAATGGATCATATTGCTCTACAGCAATAAAACTCACATTATTGTTTGTTTAAATGTCAGTATATGTGTTTATAAATTAGTCTGTTTAAATAAAATACTATGATCTTGTTATAAGTCATTTATTTGGTTACACAAGGAGGTGTCAATAGGCCATGAAATAGCCTAAAAATTCTCGGTAACGTCCCACCCACCAGTCACGCCCCAGCAACACCCCCTAAAACACAAGTGTCCCTCTTTGGCAATTTGAAATGTTGGGAGGTATGCAGCAAGCTCCGATTAGCATTATACTGAGGTTGCATAATGGGACACGCTGATTCTTCGGCAAAGCTCTTCTGCACTTGAAGAGGCAATATCTAAATTGTTAAATTAAAAAAAAAACAAAAAAAAAACACTGCTTTCCTAGTATAACTTTTATTAACAAAGCAGATAGTAACACCTTTTTATAAGGTGATACATACCCTTTAAGAATCAATTTGGGGCAAACAAACTTATGATTAGGGGACAGTTTAAAAAAATCAAATTCCAATGGAGTTAAAAGGGGCTTTTAACCCCTTGGATTCTAGAGAGGTCTCCAATGCATTGCTTTGCAATGCTTTGGAGATCAATCTACCATTAAATGTTTGAAAGCCCTATTTAAAACAATGTGAAATGTTGCCTGCTACAGTGAAGCCGATTTGCCCACAAAAGTTCTCAATTTGTTTAGTACATTTGCTTTGCTATGCATTGGATACCAACTGGCACTGAATGGGTTAAATAACTTGAATACTTCAATCCTCTTTCTATCAAACAGATCATAACGTTATCTAGGAGAAAGAGAGGATTTAAAGAACTAGGCAAGTTATTAAAACATGGTAAATAATCATCTCCAAAGGGAATAATTGTGGTTAAGTAGTAAAAAAAAGTTGAAAAAGCTACAAGATCAAGTCACTTACTTATTTTTACTGTATTAGTTTTACTAATCAGCATGTATTTAAAGACATATTAGTGCTTTATTTTGAAATTCATTTTTAAAGTATTAAAGTATAACAACTATCAGTCACTCTCATTAAAATGATAATAATGTTTAAAAATGTTTTGTCACATTGCATTTTAAAGTATTAAAGAGCCTGACTGGTATCAAAGACACTCTTTAATGATCAGTAGTTTAGTTATTTCTTTTTAACCCCTTAATGGCAGTTAAGGACAGCGGAGCAATTTTTTTCCCGATTCGGATTCAGGTTGGCTCCCGAGTGGCAGCGGCGCGGGGAACCCTGAATACCATGACTTGTCAGAACTGTCACTGATACTTAATGCAAGTTTACCCAGTCCTGGCATGTCATGGGTCCTTAAGGGATTAAAATACCCTCTTCCTCCCCCAGGGGAGGGCTGGTAATTTGTGGCCCAGGGGGCAAATACATTCAAGTGGCCCATTTCTATTATCGTTCCAGGCCACTGTTCCAGCCCACCCCCTTTTATTAGTTTTAAAACTGGCATTAATGTTGTGACGTAAGTCACGTGATACCACATAGCTTACAGTTGAAATGGGGCTACACTAGTGCGCCACTACAAAGCTTACAATTTAAGTCAAGCTTACCTAGTAATATTATAGAGCTTACAAGGGAAATGCTTTATGCTTCTAGTGTAGCTCCATTTGGATTGTACCTCTGTGGTATGACTAGTGTAGCTCCATTTACAGCAGCAATCAGGAGATTTAGTGAGATGCAGTGGCCTACCAGCCCAGACATATGACCAGCCCAGGGGGCAATTGCCCCCCTGTCCCCCAGGCCAGCCCTCCCCTGTCCTCCCCTTTCCCTGATATCAGCTGGCCCCCCTTAGTATTGGCTGAATGGTCAGCCAACCATTTGGCATGGCAACCAGCCTGATGGACCACTAACACAGAGAGTCTTGTCTCTGAGAGAGTAGTTTTCATGCCTTCTGTGCAATTTTGCAAGCAGTACAAGAGATCATCATTTAAAGGGAAAGTAATACTTAATAATTACTAATCCCTATATTAAAGTCATATGAAAAAGAAATGTATTGCCCCTGGTGTCATCTCTCAATCCTTTATGGTTTGAGAGATAATCGCTCCTAAAGTTCCCCCTCCCCCAAAGTCAGCGTTGTAGCTGACTGAAGGGGAATCCGGTCTTACCATCATCAGGCGGCTCTGCAGCAGAGCCGAGGTCGCGTTAATAAAAAAAAATCTTTCACTAAAACAGTCTTCTACATGTGCTTGCAAACCAAGCACACGTAGAAGACCATTTCAGTGAAAGATTTCTTTTTTATTAACGGATCTTGGCTGCCCTGCAGAGCCGCCTGGCGGTCATACGACAGGCTTCCCTGCAGTCAGCTACAACGCTGACTTCGGGGAAGGGGGAGGGCAACTTTAGGAGCGATTATCTCTCAAACCATAAAGGTTTGAGAGATGACACTGGGGGCAATACATTTCTTTTTCATATCACTTTAATATAGGGATTAGTAATTATTAAGTATTACTATCCCTTTAATGGAACACTAACACCTCCTAATAATAAACCTCCGTACTTTTAATCTGGCCAGAAGATCATAATGACCACTCTGAGTCAATTCTGCATGGACTAATTCCCTAAAATTAATTTTAAAAAAAATATCTTGAGAAGGCAGACAAGATTGTTTGTCCGTGTTTATGACTACAACCACAGAGTCTTTCTTCCTTCCAGTGTCGTAGGAGTTTGCACCCATGGAATCACACAACAGAACTCTGTGAACAGAGTTTTTTCATCATTAAGTAAATATTAATTTGGGAGACCAGTCCATGGAAATTTGATTAAGTGATTATTATAATTTTCTGCCCAGATTAACGTAAGTAAAGGTTATTAGTAGCAGGTATTAGTATACTTTATTTGACTGTTGCAAAATTGCTAGAAGGATGTATCATGACACAAGCTAAAGAACTGACAATATAAGGTACCAATCAGTGGGTGTAAATTAATAGATCAAGTGACAGGATCCTTCTGTGATTCTTTTTCGTGTGTGTGCAATGTACAAAGAAGTAAATATTAATAATACTTCCATAGGTACTATTGCCTGATGCAAAAGGGGCCTGAAAACCCTCCAATTTGATGACTAATCTTCAGGGAATAACAAAGAAATGTTGAGATTTTGATCAGTGAGTGAAAAATCAATGCTGCCTAAGACAAAGAAATTGAGTTCATAAATCAAATGATTTAAGAATAAGGTATTGATATATATGCCAAAAAATATATTTCAACAGGTCAATCTTGACATCCTTGTCTCATTCAAAATTATAGTGTAATTTTTCCCATTTTTAACAGTACTGCAGTGAATAAGGTCAGGGCTTTTACTTTTTAATCATTTTTCAGAGCATACACCCCTGCAGAAAGCAAAGATAATTTTTGGAGTCTGCCTTTATTGTCCCAGTTCATAAATATTTGAGCCAACACAGATGTTGATATAGAAAAGGCACTCTGTACTATAGGCTTCTTGCCACAAACTTGCTTCTGCAACAAGAAATGTTGTCTTGGGATCTCTTCGAATGCTGCAGCAAGCTACAAGTCTGTTTTTATGTACAGCATTACGGATTTCAACAGACGACGATTACATATGTCCCATTTACAAGCATTAAACCGTTTACCATATTTTAACATGGTTGTTTCACCTTATGTGAAAAACAATATTAACCAGGAAGTATTTTTTGTTGTTTTAAAAAAATAATATTAACTGAGTAATGGATAGATTTTTTTCAAGTTTTGAGATGACTGACATATTTTTAAGTCGTGCTTGTCTTTTAACATGGAAGGAAGGAAGAGAACAATTCAAGTAGCCTCTGTTTTTGTTTTGGGTTTTTTTATGTCGAGGAAATGACCAAAAAAAACACAAAAGGCAAAAGTGGATCTGGAGAAAAATCATCTGTTCTACAGGGAACAAAATAAAAATCCTCATTTATATGAAGGAGCAGTGAACTCTTTTATAAAAACATTATAAAAGGTTGTTCTTGCACAGTAAAACTGAAGTACTCCCACTGCTAGGTCACTTTTCATCCAAACGTTACTACAGCTGAAAGTTTGTTTAATTAGACAGCAAATTTCTATTGTTGTCAGCAGTTGGTGCTGTTCCTACCACTTGCTATGGAGAGCCATAATTTAAGCTCTCCCACAGAGTATATTCTGAAAAAAATATCTACAGGGATAAAATATCTAATAGGAGAGCGCTAGAAATAAATATAAAATTATTATAAGTAAAGCAGTAGTGATATTACCTAACAATGCCTTAATCTGTGGCACAAATAGATAAATAACACATTTACCAATATGAAAAAATCTTTAATAAAATATGTATCAATATGCAAATATACTATATATATATATATATATATATATATATATATATATATATAATATATATAGATATATATAATAATTCACTGGGATGTTTGTCACGATGCAGTCATGCTCAGTAGAGACTGCCCGCTTTCGGGCAGTGTATACTGCGCATGATTGCATCGCGTGAGTGAGGTGACGCAAGACTGAATCGTTTGGAGCTGTGAGGTAGAGGCTTTTTAACCCTTTGAGTGCCACAGCATTGCAATGCAATATATATATATACTAGTTGAAGAGCCTGTTACACGGGCCACAGTGCCACTGCCAGCTGGTCGCGGGGCAGTCATGCGCAGCAGTCTCTACTGCTCATGACTGCGTTGTTACACACGTTTTAGCAAATTATTATATAGGATATATATATATATATATATATATATATATATATATATTTAAAAAAATAGTCCCACAATGAGATGAAAAAATGGAATATAAAATATAAAAGTCTGCAAATGGACTCCGTTAGTAATATCCAATGTTGCAAATTTGCCTGGTTTTACCTCTCCCGACCCCTTGTACCTCCCAGTCGTGTACTCTTTCCTGCTCTCCCTTGCTCAGTGGTATGTGTGACCCCACTTACGATGTCACAATGTCTCACCAGGATTGAAGTTAGTTAGGGATTCCCCTCTGGTGGCAACAGCTGAGTTTCAGCTATGTAAAGCTTTTCAGGTCACTCTGAATACAAGCGGGCAGAACAGAGGGTCAATCCATGTTAAAATCTGTACAGCGGGCAGAGGTTTGACTTGAATGCAAAGGCTTTGTCTCTTTGGAAACCACTAGTAATCATGCATCAATATCGGACTATAACGCTGCTCGAAAAGTCTCTCATCCAATGTGTTTCATGGCTCCTGGGAACTTCCCTGATGAGGACCTATATAATAATTCACTAGGATGTTTGTCAGAAGCCGTCATGCTCAGTAGAGACTGCCCGAACTCACAGAATGCTAGTAGTTCTGTGCTGGGAGCATTCTGTGCTTTCGGGCAGTCTCTAGAGTGCATGATTGCTTCAGTGGCAGAATGCAGAGCAGGACCGGCCTCTTAACCCATTGAGTGCCAGAGGGGTACGTAATGCATGCAGTGCGTTGCGTACCCCTCTGGCACTCAAAGGGTTTACATCACCCAGATCTTGGCCCGTGTACATGGGCTTTTACACTAGATATATATATATATACATATATATATATATATATATATATATATATATATAAGGAATCATCATGTCACAGACAAGCTTTGTCTGAACCCAAACACACTCAGAGAAGGCAGTAAAGAGGAAATATGAAAATCTCCTGTGAAAATCACTGCACATACCTCTTCACCCTCCCTCCCCTTCACCTTATCACCTTAGACTTCCCTTCACCTCATTGCCTAACAAATGCTATATGTAATACAAGTGCTATACGCCATACACCAAACCACCATATGAAATATGCCAAAAGCACAATGCAAAAGCAATGTGTCAAATGCCATATGTCCAATGCTATACACTTAACACAATACAACAAAGGCAAAATGCTATATACCAAACGTTACACGCCATGCGCCTTATGCACAACACCATATGCAATACTCCAAATGCAATAAGGCATAAGCCATACAGCAATTGCTAGATGCAATACGGCAAACATGATCCGCCAAGAGCTATATGTAATACGCCAAACACTATGTGCAATACGCTATACACCAAACACAATACGCCAAATGTTAAGCAATATACTCCAAACGCAAAACACTATACACCAAATGCTATATACAATATGCCAAACACTATACATCAAACGCTATATGCGAAACATTATGCTTATATGTATGTGGTTCTCCTTGTTTGTCTCTTTTCTGTGATATCCTTTTCCATTGGGTACATATGTAAATAATGTCTAGATTTTTCTTTCCCCTACTAAATTTTTCTTTTCACTGTATTTTATCAACTATTAACATGTATTAAATCTCCAGCAATATATGTGTATTAATATGATTTATAACTATGCATGTGTCAAGCCCACCCACCAAGGAGGGTGGCTACGATGGAGTTCTGTAAATGTCTTTGTCTATATTTTCCCCCTAGCACCCAGGCCTGCTAAGCATTTAAACATAAGTGCTTCCCACTTCCATTGCATTTTTTAAAATGTTCTTCTCCTTTCAATTGGCCTTTTTAAAGGAGCAGTAAACTTTTTTTTTATGAAAAAATATATATTGTAGGGATTTTCCAATTGAGTAAAATAAGGGTACGCCCACTGCCAAAAGATTTATATTTCCAGAGTTATTACAGTTTAAACCCATGGTTTTTTTACATTAGTCGTGCCCTCTAGTGGTCAAATTCCAATTACTTTTTCTGTTAGATTCTAATGGAGAGGAAAGTCAGGAAAGTCAGAGACGTACAGTTCTCCATAGAATGTGATAGAAACTGCCTGTCACTTCCTGTCAGTTAGAACTATTAGGAAGTAAACACAGTAAATTCACTTCCTGATTATTAGAACTGTTATAAATTTTGAATAAAACATCTGACAGCGGTGGGAGTGTTCTTGTTTTATTCAGCAGGAAATGCTCTGTAAAATATGTGTTTAAAAAAAAAAAACAGTTTACTGCTCCTTTAAGCTCTTGAATACTAGACAGTTCTCTAAAGCATTACAAATTTATTTTGCCCTCTTTGGAGGTCTTTCCATCATTAAAGGGATAGTAATGCTTCATTTTAACTTTATTTTATTTTGTAGGCATTAAAAAAATATGAAGAATGATATAAGTCTTATCTCTCAAACCTTTATGATTTAAGAGATATTCACAAACAAAGTTTCCCCCTCCTGCCCCTTTTACCAAGTGTAAGCCATCTCTTCTCAGATGGGGAATCTGGTTGTAAGACCAGACAGATAACAGAAGGGGACAGTCTTCTTCCTATGAAAACAATGAAATCCCTGCCCCCCTTGACAAGCTTTTCAGGTTTTTCCCTTATCTTAATTGAAGATTGTCCCTCTCTGCAGTCTACCTGGGCACCTCCCTTCTGCTCTGGCTGAAAAGTGTTACATCAGTAAAAGGGACGGGAGGGGGATACTTTATCATTGAATTACTCTGGAACTACAACTCGGACAGAATTGAAATAACACTCTCCAAAGTCCACATACTATGATGATTAATTAGAGCTGCTTTTATTATGAAACATTACTATCCCTTTAAAGGAATTAAAAGCTCCATTTAAACCAAAAGACCTTTTTTTCTGTTGCCTGTGGTACAGTTGATTTGACCCAGAGCTCTTTGACTTGATACACATGCTCCAAAATATGATGCATAATAAGATTTTACACAATTATGTGATCAGCTTCAATACATCACTTTAGATTTCCTTCCTTGTATTAGTTCAGGGAGCTTTTAAAGACTAATGATGATTGCTTTTACTTTAAATTCTTTTTGTTTAGCATAAATAAATTAAAATTGTTTACATGCTAATCTGGCTACAATTCATCTAAATGCAAGTGCTGAGCACCAGAAAATATACCACAATCATAAAAGATTATATTATCTAACAATAGAAACTATTAGCATTGGTTTGGAGGACAGAATCATGAAAATACAAATACCAGCAATCAGATAAAAGTCATTCAATTATAGATTATACAAAATATTAATATCTGAAAGAAATATCATTTTTTTTTGCATTGGATTAACGTGTAACAGATGACAGTCTATAATGGACTACAAAGCAGCAATTTCATTGTTGATACATTTGCAAAATGGCTTAGTACTGATGGAGCAGGTAATGCATTTTTGTCTCATCTACCCCACCCACTGACTGCCTGGTTAAGCTGTTAGCCATTACTACTCCCAACTATTACAAAAAAAAATGCTTTTATAATAATTTCAGGGAATTCTTAAACATCTGGCTTAGCATTTGTGTGGCTCAAACCATATGCAATAACATTTTCTTTTATTGAGTTTTTATTTTATTATTTCCTGGATTATAGGAAAGGCTTGGGGGGCACTTAGCATTGATAACGCTCTCCAGTGAGAGAGCTCTCTAACTCTGTAACTGGTACTAAGCAGAACTGTGGGGAGATGCACTAAGGTCAATGCACTGGGGAAAGCGTGCAATGTGTAGATCACTGCACCATGGAAAATATGACATACTTCATTATATGCACAAATAATTAAGTATGCAAGGGGGGGGGGAGTGAATCCGATCATTAGTCTATGAGGTTGGAGTAAACCAGGCAATGTGTTAAGGGAGCAGGGAGGAGAACACATCCTCAGACCATCACCAAGAAAAGCCGTAGCTCTCCCCTAACCATTTGCTTGCCAGAGGAGTGTGGAGGGCATTGTAGGGTAAAGAACTGCACACCTTTCTGGCACTCAAAGGGTTGACTCTTTGAGTGCCATAGTGTCACATTCCTATCTCTGTGTCACTCCCCTTTTTTTCTTGTTTATTTCTTGAGCCGGCCCCTTTCAGTCTCTGTACCTAATATTTGTCTGACTCTTGTTTGATCCCAGCCTGTTTGACTCTTCTTTGCCTTACACTTTGAATTCTGGTGGTGCTCCTCCCTTTATCACAGCGGTCTCTTTCCCCTGTAGTAGCTGTCCCTCAGCTTGTAGTGGTCCCATTCTTCTTCTCACATTTCTTGCAGAGCTTACCATGCTGCGCTATCATCTGACATTCTGACTCGTATAGCAGTCTAATTACGCTAACCTCCAGGTCTGGTCACTTTAGTTGCAGAGCGTACCAAGCCACTCTATCATCTGAGACTCTGGTTCTCATAGTGGTCCCATTCTGCTTGTGAGGGATGGTTTTTGGTGTTCTCCTCACGGTCAGTTGGGGGTTAATGCTCTGCATTAGTTTAGCAACAGCAGAGGGGCAGGCACTGTGAGGCCACGTGATGTTTGTGAGAGTAATTTGGAGATGTCTCCTATACTCAGTGTTATATAACCAAGCACATACGCATGCGTAGTTTTAGAAATCTTAGGGCGTAGCCTGTATTTTAACCTGTCATCAAGACAACAGTGTTTTAGAGCCATTTTTTGGAGACTAGGAAAGAGTGTACCTGGTCTCAAGTAGGAGAGGTACAGTGTTGCTGTCTAGCCATTTGGGACGTCTGGTCTGTCGGGCTATTCACCCCTGTAGACTGTACCTCATCCAAACTTGTGTGTTGCTGTTTAGCCATTTGGGACGTAAGGTCTGTCGGGCTATTCACCTGTATGTGATCCTACGGAGTTAGCGTGGAAAGGCTCTCCCACACTGATGTTTTGCTCCAGGGGATAGATAAGTAACTTGTTTACTTATTGTATGTTTGTTTTGTATGTCTCTCTTATGTTTGTGTCTGTTTAGATCCCAGGGTCGGGTATGTCTCCCATATTCCTGTGAACTCTGGCAAAAAGCTCTTTCTTTTTAAATCCATTCCGGAGTTGGTATGCTGTCATACTTGTGTGAACTCTGGCCATAACCTGTTTAATTATTGCATGTTTAAATAAACTGCATTTCACTTCAGTGTTTGTCTTTATTCTGAAATTCCAAACTTCTATTTGAAACACTGCTGACCTCTAGTTCTGGGTGCTTTCCTGCTGAGCATACCATCTGCTCTGTCACCTAGTTCAGCTCTTGTAGCCATCTCATCCCACTGAGGTATTGCTACGTTCCTGAGTGATTCCAGCCACTCTGTTCCAGAACCACTGGTTCTAGTCAGCTGTCTCATCCCGCTATTGGGTGCTAGCCTTTGTAGTAGAGATAGTGTTATTTCTGCTTATGTCAGATGTTTTATCCCACTATCATTATTACCAGCCTGTAGAGCAATTTCCTGCCTCTATAGCAGAGTTGCAGACTCTTTCTGTGGTCTTATCCCACTGTTGGGAACAAGCCCTTTTAGTACTATTGAGTTAGTCTTGTTGATTATCAGCTTTGAAGAGAAATTCCAGCCGCTGCTTACAGTTCTAGTACTGTTCGAGTGGCACTACCATTTCCATCCTGGGCAGCCTTTCCGTATGGCAGCTACCCATTATAGCTGTCTTTGATAATGGCAGCTACTGCTGTGTACTACTCCACAGCTGTTAATGTAACTTTCTGAAGTATATCAGGACTCTGGTCCTCTGCCTCTTCAGTCAACTACCAGTAAGGGTATCACCCCCTTTTTGGGGATAGACACTGGCAGTTCGTTCCGTCTCTGTCAAGGCTCGGTGTCTGAATCATTGGGCAACTTGGTTACTTAAGTGTGTCGCTAGGGATCAACGTTTGGGTGCATTGCCAGTCCCTATAATCCCTTGCTGTGGCCGAAGCCGGGTAAAGGTGCTGGCCGCGAAGCCAGATGCCTGATTCCGGTTGAGCCGGAACCTGGAGGATTACAGGGTGCTGGAAAGAAATCACCCAGCAAAGAGGACCCTTGTGCGGAGGTGACACCACTCCTGTCTTTGAAAGACGTGGATGATGAGAATGGCAACAACCAACAGTAGAAACGGAAACAGAGGAGAAGCAGGCTAGGACTGCTTTACAATAGGAGCCCTGAGGAAAGGCACACCAGTGCAGAGTGAGACTGTGGTACAGGAAAGCCCTAGGAGTGGGCTAGTCAGAAAGCTAGGACTGCTACCCAATAGAAGTGCAGAGTAAGACTGCGGTACAGGAAAGCCCTAGGAGTGGGCTAGTGAGCAGGCTGGGACTGCTACCCAATAGAAGGAGATAGAGCCAAGGGATAGATCCACCAAGAGGCTACCAAAACTCCAAAAGACCCCAGAGAAGTGACTCAATAAGACCATTCAAGGTACCTCCAGATCTGCCTACCCCTGGCTTCCTTCAGGGGAAAATACCAAGGCAAGGTATATTCCACTAGCCACTGGATGGAGCTGTAAGAACACAGGGTACCCTCACCGCCCTGTCACTTAATGACAACCTCTGTACTGCCTAAATCTGCACAAGGCGAGTCACTCAAAGGGGGAACAGACTCTGCCGGGCGGCGGATCAGCCCGACTGGCAAGAGTGTGATACCCCGGAGAGAGGAAATGCTGCGAGCGCTAGAATGGTCAAACGGGATGCCAATCACTAGGCTAGGCTATCCCATGGAGAGATGCAGATTTTCTTGGATGTATGTGGCTAGGTCTTGGTTTTCTGGGGGAGACAGGAAAACTGTTCACCCTTTAGGATGTGTAGTCCCTTGAAGTAGGTTGATAGCACAATCAGATGCTCTATGAGGTGGTAGCAGGGAGCATTCATTGATGGAAAATACTGAAGCTAAATCCTTATAGGGGAGAGGAATGATGGTTTTGTTAGCTGGAGATGGAATTTCCACCATAGCTGTTGTTGCATAGATAGGGTGAATGGAGTAGTGGAGGCAGGGGGGACTCCATGATGTAATTTGACCAGATTGCCAAACAATACTAGGATTGTGAATCTTGAGCCATGGAATACCCAACATTACTGGAGAGTGAGGGGCCATGATGACATCCAATACCAGTGTTTCAATGTGCGATGGCCCTATGGATAATGTAAAGGGGATGGTTTCCAAGGTAATCTTCCCGATACTTAGAGGTTTACCATCAATACTGGTGACCAATAGCAGATTGGTCGTAGGCTGAAGGGGAGGTTTCCAACTCCTGGCCCAGACTTTGTCAATGAAGGTCCCTGCTGCACTTGAATCAATAAATGCTGAGGTACTGATTCTACCTTTAATCCATTGGAAAGATACTGGTACTATCAGTCGAGAAGGAGTGGAAGGAAAAGCAAGACTATGACTCAGAGAGTTCCTCCCATTACTCTCTAAGTGCTGAAGTTTCCCGGACGAGTTGGGCATTGTTTCAGGAAGTGGCCCTTCTTGCCTCAATATATGCAGAGGCCCAGGGATCGTCGTCTACGTTTCTCTGTTTCTGATAGCTTGGCCACGCCTCCAACCTCCTCATGAACTCTGGATTCCGTGATGAAAGGGAGGTTGGGAGGGAAATTTCTTCCTCGATGATGTAGGTACTGTTCCGCCTCTTTCGATCATCCGTCGGTCTAACTCCAGACAGAGATAAATATAGTCTTCTAAGGATTATGGTAATTCTCGGAATGTCAGAGCATCCTTCATTGAAAGCTGCCTTCAAAGCTCCCACTTCCCATCTTGTTTAGTAGGCGAGAGTTCTAAATTCTATAGCGTACTGACTTACTGATTGAAGACCTTGACGTAATTCCAATAATGATGCTTCAGCAGCCGCCCTTCTTCCTGGAACATCAAAGAACTAAGCGAAAGGTTTTCAAGAATTCTTAAGAGTCTTGTAACAGGGGAGAATTCTGCTCCACCAGTGGGGAGGCCCATGCCAAGGCTTTGTCCTTTAATAGTGATATAATAAATGAGACTCTTTAAGAAAGTGTGCTGAAGCAGTTCGGAAGAGTATTAAAATGTAAGAGACATTGATTAATTAATCCTCTACAATCCACAGAGTTACCGGAATATCGTTCGGGGAGTGGTAGATTGGGGAACGTTTGTGTAGATGATTCATTCCCCGAATGCATACTAGTACTAGGTGTTGCTACTGCAGCTGGTGCGGCGATACCTGTAGGGGGGGTTCCCTGGTGTTGTTGAGCTTCTTAATAATTTCAAGATAGCTTCCATCTTCCTCTCCAGGTTAATTAAAGGTTTTCATTATTAATTAATTTAATTAATGGTCCTGTCTTGCACTGATTCGTCCCAGGTCTGCAGGGTCTATAGCATGGCCCAATTATTCTGTCAAGGCTCAGTGTCTGAATCACTGGGCAGCTTGGTTGCTTGAGTGCGTCGCTAAGGATCAACGTTCAGGTGCATTGCTATTCCCTATAATCCCTTGCTGTGGCCGAAGCTGGGTAAAGGTTCTGGCCGTGAAGCCAGATGCCTGATTCTGGTTGAGACGGAGCCTAGGCCTGGATAGGATTACAGGGTGCTGGAAAGAAATCGCCCAGCGAAGAGGACCCTTGTGCGGAGGTGACAACACTCCCGTCTCTGAAAGAGGCGGATGATGAGAATGGCAACAACCAACAGAAGAAACAGAGGAGAAGCAGGCTAGGACTGCTTTACAATGGGAGCCCTGAGGAAGGGCACACCAGTGCAGAGTGAGACTGCGGTACAGGAAAGCCCTAGGAGTGGGCTAGTCAGCATGCTAGGACTGCTACCCAATAGAAGCCCTGTGGAAGGGCACAAAGTGCAGAGTAAGACTGCGGTACAGGAAAGCACTAGGAGTGGGCTAGTGAGCAGGCTAGGACTGCTACCCAATAGAAGGAGATAGAGCCAAGAGATAGCTCCACCAAGAGGCTACCAAAACTCCAAAAGACCTCAGAGAAGTGACTCAATAAGACCGTTCAAGGTACCTCCAGATCTGCCTACCCCTGGCTTCCTTCAGGGGAAAATAACAAGGCAGTGTATACCCCACTAGCTACCGGATGGCGCTGTAAGAACACAGGGTACCCTCACCGCCCTGTCCCTTAATGAAACCTCCGTACTGCCTACCCCAGCGCAAGACGAGTCACTCAAATGGGGAACAGACCCTGTCTGCGGCAGAGCAGCCCGACTAGCTAAGGCGTGATTCCCCAGAGAAAGGAAATGCTGCAAGCACTAGAATGGTCAAACAGGACATCAATCACTAGGCTAGGCCGTCCCATGGAGAGATGCAGACAGGGAACAGGGAACAGGCTACACAGAAGAGAGAGGAGAACGCAATAGCAGTGAGGCTAGATAGTAGTGGAGTCAAACAGGCCGAGTGACCGGGGATGGATCGAGTGGACCAGAGATATCAAAGCTGTAGTCAGGAAAGCCACAGTCAAAGGGAGCAGAATCTATATCAAAGGCAATCTGAGAATCGTGGTCAACTAACAAAACCAACAAGTCAGAGTCAGGATAGTCGAAATACCAAGCCGAGAACACAGTGCACAAAATAAACGTAAGCTCAATAATTAGGAGCTGAATACTAGTCTCCAGCGTCCTAATATACCTAGCCACACCAATGGTCATCAAGGGCAAAGTTCAGAAACCTGACCAGTAAGAAATAACGCTGTGACAGTCTGTTTAGTGTTCTTACCCTCTTCAAGTTAAGACAATTGTGGTCTACATCCACTTTTGGGTTGCTTGAATTACCTTCTGCATTTGGATCTACCGTCACTCCTGAGTCTGGTCTCTCATCCAATCCACCAGTATTCTTATCCTGGCATAAGAATTCTATGAGTACCAGTATAAGCTGGTGTCTCAACCAAATGTCAACCAGTATAAGCTGGTGTCTCAACCAAATGGAAATGTGAGTAAAATTTTCTTACATTTTATTGAATCCGTTATACTTGTGATAAAGCACCAATGGCAGCCCTTCCTTCTTTTTTTCTTTTCTATATACTCTTACCCCATGACACCTCCACCTTACTGCGGAGTGGAGCTGCCATAAAATCTGTACCAAGGGAAGCATTATAAAGATTTCCCAGAGCCTTTCTGCTGGTGGTCATATATGTGCCCCCCAGTCAATTTGTTTGTGAGTACCCATTTACAAACGTGATAGTTTGGTGAAAATATAAGAAGATTAATACACTAGGAAGCACCTCTTATTTTTTCTCTCTCTCTTCTTCTGTGAGTACTTCCACTCTCCTTCTTCTTGGTGTCCACAACTCGTAATACAGCATGTGCAGTTATAGAAGCAGTATACAGCACAAGTGTCTTGGAGATGGTGATATGCTTTTTTTTATTATTATTACAAACCGCGGACACTGAGGGGAAGGAGAGCGGAAGTACTCACAGAACTGTTATACCTTGATGGCAACATTTCTATAGGACATCATGAATAAGCAGTGACACGCGAAATGCGTTGATGTAGCCTTTTCCTCCGGGCATCTGAGGGGGTCTGTCTATACGAGTTTGTGCACGTGAAATATTTGTCTTTTTTATGACTTAATGAATAAAGTTTTTGCTATTTTATTTTATGGATTAGTGTCCAGTTTAGTGCTATGGATTATTGTGTGTTAACATTTCTATACTCGCCCTATGAAGACACAGCAAGGTATGTTTATGATACTCTAGCCTTTTTGATGCGGGTGTCTTAATGAGCGAAACTTAAGCCTGCAACATGAGAGTCTCATCCTTTTGAGGTGGGTGAAATTCTTATGTCACTCTTTTCATCACAGCGCCATGATTAATGTACCCTTTAGTAGGTCATCCAATAGTGGGCGACATTTTCAAAGTAAACAGCATACCCAGCTAGATGTAGGCGGGGATGAGATTGCAAAGACACCTTAATGCATATCCCAGGATGGATTTGGGTCCACCCTTATCATACCTTAATGCATCTTCTTCTGGAGTCATTCTAGGAAAAAGCGACTGCATCACAAGGGACAATAAAAATAGTCACATCAATGTAAATGGGGCCTTTAACCCCATGAATGCTAGAAAGGCCTCCAGTACATCACAAAGCAATGAATAGGAGACCTCTCTAGCATTCAAGGGGTTAAACACCACATTTAAATAAATGGAAGTATTAGACATTTTTAATTTACCTCATGTTGCATTGGGTTTTAGCTAACATTTCTCCAGCTCCTTCATATATCAGTCTCTTTATGTTTTTCTGAAAACAATCAAACTTCAAAAAAAAAGGGATGAGCAAGCTGTGGCTCTCCAGCTGTTGCATGACTTCACCTCTCACCATATGAGATGTCTAATTATGATGTAAGCTGTAGTCCAACAACAGCTGGCTAACCATGCTGTCCTTGGACAACCCTGATCAAGAACCTTGAAATCTTTTTCTCACTTCAACTGAACTTAGAAACCTACAGGGGAGTGCCATACAAAACAAACTTTGCCTCTGGATCCTTGATTTAACACATCTAACATCTAAAGGGTTAAAGTTCAGTTTGAAAAATATGTGCCATTTCCTTTTTCATTGTAACCTTGTTTTATATGTTTCAACCTACCACTTTGCAGCAAAGAGGCCAGAACCACCACATTAAAGCCAGGGCTATCAGCAGCAATATCACCAAAATGGCAATGACTGCAGCAATACCATTTGTCTGAAAAGAAAAAGGGTAATTAAAATAGGAAAATAGAGTAGGATGCTTTTTTTTATAAAATGTATTTAATTGAATGTGTTTGGTAAAAAATGTAATGTTTCTTAGGTTCATTAAGGGGTTACCCTTTATTCGTATATCATGCACCCAGTGGGAGTCAATTCTACAAATTAAAGGGAAAGTATCATGTCATATTGGAAACAAATATATTGCAGTATTTTTTCTGATTGATAAAATAAAGTAAAATTGAAAGACATTTTAGTCTATTTTTTGGTCAGGAATATCCCAGAGAAGCTTTTATAGCTGTCCTACACATTTGTGTCTGACAATCAATACAATTAGTGAGTAACCACATGTGGGGTGACTAATGTGGTGGTGGTCTTGTGAATCACATTGATCTGCACTAGGGCACTTCCTTGTGTTTTACTCCCCTTTCTTGTGATGCAGATTTCTGAGAAGACTGCCTGATTTTAGCATAGTGCTTTAACCCTTTGCTTTGCAATGCATTTTGCACCTGTCTGGCACTCAAAGGGTTAATCAACTGCCTATTAGAAGGAACTGGACAGAGAAGGAAGAACAACTTCCTACTTAATGAGAAACTCAGAAACAACTATAGGGAGAAGCCCTGTAGGAGTCCACAAAACCACAATATAAGAGTGGAAATTCACAAAGGGAAGCTTGCAAGACAAAGCCTGAAGTTCAGCCATCTACCAAACGACAACAGACACAATAGCCAACATAAAATCTGTCTTTAGCATCAACAAAAGGAAGACAGAGGCTAAAAAGGTGCTTTCTGAATCACTCCAGTATCAAGTTCAAGTCCCATGGATGGGATACTGAAAGACTGGGTAGGCACAAGCTACAAATTGCAGAAAAGACTACACATGTGAATAAGGTGAAACACCTCTTAAAAAGTACAGAAAGAGCTGAAATTTGGACTTTAATAAGACCAAACCTTTTTAGAAGGCCATCCTAAATAAAAACCAATATGACCAGAAGATGTAAATGCCACAGGAACGACTCTGTCTCCACACCACTTATTGAACAAGGATCATATCCTACAGCATGCCTTAGAAGAAATCAGCTTATAATCCTGCATCATAGCAGCAATGATGTACTCATAAAAACTCATCTTCCTCCAAATGCTGGTTTCAAAAGCCAAACCTTCAAAACCAGCTTCTCTACCTCTGGACAACACAGTGAACCAGCAGTGAAGAGGTCTGGAACCAGAGGAAGCCGGAACGGTTCTGACACAGATAGACTGAGAAGATCTGAAAATCAGCCTGCATGATCCTGATTTTCCTTAGCACTCTGAGAATCAACAAAAACAGAGGACATGCTTACACCAATGGGAAAATGCCATGGTATGACCAAAGCATCCACTACAAGGGCTAGACTGTCAAGGGATCTGTCACAAAACCGAGGAACCTTATGGTTCAAACAAGAGACCATCAGATCCACTATTGGTGGACCCAATAGACAAACTATAGAAATAATTACTGTCTGGTTGACCTGCCAGTTCCCAGGATCCCTCCAGACCTTGGTCAATGAGAAAGTCTGTCATAACATCTTCTACCTTCCTACTATAAATAGTGGAGAGAGCTGGCACTTGAGCTTCCTCCCACGTGAGGATTAGCCAACCCTCAGACCATGTGGCCACACTTTTGTGCCTTCCCTTCTGGCAGCTGATATAGGCCACTACCAATGCAATGATGGACTTTCTGTAGGATCTGACACCAATGCCGCAGGCGAGGTGAGTTGTCTGAAACTATAGAACATGGATGGACAGAAGATTTGCCACCCTGGTCGAAAAACCCTGAGCAAGCTGAGGGCCAATATGGCAAACCAGTCTGTCAAGCTGGCATCCATCATGACTCTCACCCAAGTTGGAATATCCAGTCGAAGTCCCAGCAACAGATGGGACCTCAACAGCCACCAACAAAGGTTAATCTTCATGCTGTGAGACAGAGACATTCCTGAGAATTTCCAGCTGCAGCACTCACATATGGAATTGTGTAAATGGACTGCCTCCAGTGCAGAAACTTGATAATCCAGCACATTCATGTACTCTCTCACTGCCCAGATGGACAAAGCACAGCTTGAGACAACTGCAGAGACAACAACAGAATCTTGTCTTATGGTAGGAACACCTTATCCAGAAGAAGGTTGAATCTCATACCAAGAACATGAAGGACCTGTGATGGAACCAAAGAAAATTTCTTAAAATTGAGAACCCCTCCATGTTGC
The DNA here is from genome assembly GCA_037306005.1 of Rhinophrynus dorsalis. Classification (NCBI taxonomy): domain Eukaryota; kingdom Metazoa; phylum Chordata; class Amphibia; order Anura; family Rhinophrynidae; genus Rhinophrynus; species Rhinophrynus dorsalis. The sequence goes on along the minus strand of CM074718.1, from coordinate 274,594,419 downwards.
TCCAGAGCAGACATACAGGTTTGAATCTGGAGGTGCGACGTCTCCTCTGAAGGAGCCTTCAGCAAATGGTCATAAATATAAGGAGTCAAGGAGATCCCTTGATAGTGGATGTGAGCCACCAGGGCTGATGTAAGCTTTGTAAAGATGGTTTCAGTGGAGGCCAACCCAAAGGGATGGGCAGTGAACTGAAAATGATGGTCTTACAAAGCAAACTGGTAGAAAAACTTATGATCTGCATGTATGGGAATATGCCTTTATGTATAGGGACACCAAAAATTCCCTTTGATACATACAGCAATAGCAGAGCCCAAGCACTCTTTAACCAAGGAGCAAGAACAAAACAGTTGTAAAGCTTCAAGTCCAGAATAGGACAGTATCCTCCATATTTTTTAGGAATGATGAAAAAGTGAGAATAGAATTCCATGAACCTTTCCTCAGAAGGAATAAGTGCCAAGTTTTGCATATATATCAGAGAAGAGACAGCATCTAAAAACAGGTGGCTTTGCACAGAATTGGGTGGATCTCTGGACATGAAGAAGCAACACTGAAGAAGGGACTTCCATGAGGCAATTATGAATAAAGCCCATAGACCCATAAAAGAAGAGGCTCACGTGCTGTGAAAAAAGTGTAAATGATTTATTGCCTGAGGTGGATTAGACCTCAACGAGCCATGCTGTGGTAGGCTTGTCAGTTTGGGCTTCTGAGGATGTTTTTTTGCCTGTCCAAGCCTGTTAAGGTTTTGGGCTAGAAAGCGCCTGGGTCACTGCGGGTATAGGTGCCCTGCAGCATAACCATACTGGTGGGGGTAATGAAAGCCACATGTCCTCCTTGGAAAAAAAGTACTGTTTAGAAGTAACCTGGGGTAATAAATACTCTTGCTTCCACAGGCATGCCTTATAACCTTCTCCAGCTCTGGGGCAAACAACTGCTTACCCACCAACAGAAGGACCAATAGCAATGTCTTAGACCAAATCTGAAGCCATAGAGTGATGCAAGACCACAGAGAATGCTGGGGCCTTAACCCTAGCTACATCAAAAGTTCACTTCTGCAAGTTACATATTAGCCTCTAGAATCTTAGAGATGGCTGTAAGAATATTATCTTTAGGTGCATCCACTTGGATGGCCTCCAAAAGCTGATTCCCCCCAAACAGCTATAGCAATGGTTGCCCAACAAACAGCAAAGGCAGGGTGTACAGGAACAAGAGTAACATAAAGTACTAGAAAACTGCCAAGACAGACTAATGTGGTATGAGGAAAATGGGTGAAAGGTGTTAAGGGGACACCTGAAGCCTTGGTACCCTTAGACTTGTCCATGTCTTCCTTTGGCTGATACATAGTGAAGAGACCCCTTAAAGTGATAGTAATGTTTCAAAAAAACAGCAGCCCCAATTAATCTTCATAGTATTTGAGCTATAGAGAGTATTATTTCATTACCATGAGCATTGTAGTTCAAGAGTAATTGAATGATAAAGTTTCCCCCTTCTGCCCCTTTTACCTAGTGTAAGCCCCCACTCTTCAGATGTGGAATCCAGTCCATAGACCAGACATCTCACATCAAGGGTCAAAATTCTTACAGTGAGCGCAATTAAATCCCTGCCCCCTTGACAGGTTGTTTCAGCTTTTTCCCTTATCTTAATTGAAGATTGTAACTCTCTGCAATGTATCTGGACACTCCCTGCTGCTCTAAGCTGAGCAATGTTAGATCAGTAGAAGGGGCGGAAGGGGGATACTTTATCATTCAATTACTCTTGAACTCTGACAGAATTTAAATAAACACTTTCCAAGGCCCAAATACTATGAAGATTAATTAGAGCTGCTTTTATTATGAAACATTACTATCCCTCTAAGATATAAGGCAGAATAGAAAAAATATAATGTTTGGTGTAACACATATTAAATACAGCAATACTTTCACTATTTCTATTCTACCAAAAACTAGAGCAGAGGAACTTCCGATCTAAACTTCATAATACTTAATTTAATTAATTGGAGTATTGGGGTGACTAGCTCAACCTCGTTCAATCTATGTTTTTAAAGGAACAACAAAAGTGTTTTATATTTTATTACATACTAGTGTAAAAGCCCGCGTACACGGGCAAAGGTCCGGGTAATGTTAACCCTTTGAGTGCCAGAGGGGTACACAATGCATTGCTTTGCAATGCTCTGCATACCCCTCTGGCACTCAAAGGGCTAAGCGGCCGCTACCTCACTGCTCCACGTGATGCAGTCTTGTGTTGCTTCACTCACGCGATGCAATCATGTGCAGCAGGGACTGCCCGAATGCTGGCAGTGTCTACTGCACATGACTGCATCATGACAAACATCCTAACAAATTATTATATATGATTCAGTAAAGCTTAAGTTTTAACCTCTTACAGTTAATCACAGCACATTTTGCTGACAAGAGATATTACTTGTTGAACGGATTTACAGCCAGGTCTGGTGGGTCTGAAATTAAATAAATTGCTCCATATAAATACTGTCATTCTGCTTTTCTACGTATATGTTCTAAATATTTACATCTGCGGTGAAGTAACTGGGGCAATTTCAATTAAACTAGTACCATTAAGTATATTTGTCTCCTGGCCAGTAACTTCCAGTTCTCTAACGCATATCATAAGATGTATGCTGCAGCTCTTTGTTCTTTTGCTATCTATCTCCATTGCCATTCTTCTTTTTCCTTCAATATATGTCAAGATGTTATTCATTTTATTTGTATCTTCCATTGTTGGAAATTGCTATACAGCTTTTGATTTTCTAGCTTCGATAAAGTTTCTTGATACTCATCTGGTCAGAGATGTTATAGAAGGGATTGTCAGAAAATAGCTCCTTAATAAAACTTATCACAGCAATGGAAGTCAGATCTGAGTTTATCCACGTTTATTATTTTGGTGATATATTTTGTTTGCTATTAACCCATTTTGTATAAAGACTTAAATACAGATGATATGACTTGAGAGGTAAAAAAAAAGAAAAGAATAAACAATGATTTTTACTTACGCAGCTGGTAGCAGTGATTGTTTTAGGGTTAGTCAGGACAGTTTTCCCTTGGTTCACACTCACCCAGACTTCCATGGTTCTTAAAGAAAATAGGAATCCTCATTAAAATATACAATATTGCATACAACTGTTCAGATACACATACAACTAAGTGGGCTCAATGTCTGTTAATTAAAGGGATATTAATATTTTGTTTTATCTTTATTTTATTTTGTAGGCATTAAAAAAACATGAAGAACGATATAAGTTATCTCTCAAACCTTTATGGTTTATGAGATATTCACAAGCAAAGTTTCCCCTCTCGCCCCTTTTACCTAGTGTAAGCCATCACTTCTCAGATGTGGAATGCAGTCCATAGACCAGACAGATAACAGCATGGGACAATCTTCTTCCTATCAGAACAATGAAAGCCCTGCCCCCCTTGACAAGTTTTTCAGGTTTTTCCCTTATCTTAATTGAAGATTGTCCCTCTCTGCAGTCTACCTGGGCACCTCCCTTCTGATCTGGCTGAACAGTGTTACATCAGTAAAAGGGGAGGGAGGGGGATACTTTGTCACTGAATTACTCTTGAACTACAACTCTGACAGTATTGAAATAACACTCTCCAAAGTCCAAATACTATGATGATTAATTAGAGCTGCTTTTATTATGAAACATTACCATCCCTTTAAATGCATTTCCTTCAAGGCATATTTGGGAGAATATGTGTCTATAACTCAGGGGACTTGTCATCAGGTACATTTCTGAATCAAAACAACTGACTTGTGGGGACAACAATTCCCATTTTATAAATGAAATTTTGAACACTTAAACTGCTAGAGAGGTCTCCAATGCATTATGAATCAATTTGTGAAGACCTCTCTATCATTCAGTGTTAAAAGCCCCATGTCAGTCCCATGATGCAGTTTGTCCCAAAATTGTGCCTCTTTACCTTGATTAATAAGGTCCACAATTTCAACACATTTCATTGTGAAATCACATACAGTATAGCTATTTTAAAAACTTAGTTACATTTCTGATTTTCAGATTAAATACTTAGCCATCCTAGTTCCCAGCTGAGACTGATGAATTCTGACATCTAACAGAAAATAATACAAAAACTAAAAAAAACTAAGAGAGTTTATCTGCTCCATCCATTCACTACAGAGGACATATTCATACTGGAAGCTATGGATGAGGGGAGGGGTTAAGCTGGAAGAGTGGCTAGGAATATCGACCTACAAGACATCTTTTGAGATGTATCCTGCCCTCCAGAAGAGGGACTCAACCAACATGGTACACGTGTTGCATATTGGAAGTAGAGAAATAAGATTTATTCCATGCAGAGAGACAGCTGATAATGCCTGGCATATCAGCATTGCTAAGTGCACCCAGTCCCTAGCCATAATATTCTCATTTCATGAAAAGACATTTTGCAGAGAATATACCTATCCTACATCATTTATAATTAATTAATATATAATATATAATACCCCATTCTTAGCCAAACATTATAGACAAATGCTTCCCAAATCAGGATTTAAGGATTACCCTGGTTGATCATGGTTGAGTTAAAATGTGTTCAAGTCATTATAATCCACTTACTTTAGCTCAAGCACAGAGATACTTAATACAGGCTTATCAAAGTTCAGTCTCCAAGGCTGTAAACAGGCAGGATTTAAGGACCGTCCTCTCTGTACACAGTTGGATCAGTCAACATTAAAGAGTCACAGATTAACTCAGGGATATCTTTAAATCCTAAACTATCTGCATCCCTGAGGACTGAATTTTGACACCCCTGTATTAAGGTTTCACAGTGGTTATCGAGGACAAAGTAATCAAAGTAAGGTGTGCCATTTTGCATATAGTACACAAATCTGCAATAGGACATGCTTTGAAACCCCTTATTAATTAAGGGACTGGAAGAGTTAATCCTATTGCAGATTTGTGTACATCTGCAAAATGGCACACCTTAACTTAAAACAATATTGTTTGATTAGACCCAATTTTTTTTCACACGCTCCTTTTGGTCTCACCAGGATGAAAAGCTAGGGGGAAATTGGTTTCCCCACATTTCTTTACAAGGGTAATTTTGAAAACATTCTTTTACCAGTGTGATTAATTATAGCCTCCATGACAATGGAGGGTTTAAACTTGTTTTAGGATGGGAGGCTGGGTGTGGTGGTGTGGTTATTTTTCAACTACTCAGGGTTAACCCCTGCACTGTCACAGCAGTGAGATCACAGTGATCTGGCACTGGAGGGGTGAACCATTTTTGCATGGGATGGCTGGGGTGGTCTGATGACATCTTCACAGATAACAATAATAGTTCACAAATGTACTTATGTATTTCTAACTGTCCTTTCTAAGTTGATGTTAAGTATACTACTACCTACTGCATATGAATGAAGGTCAGGCTTAGAAGGGAGAGACACACAGTAAAATGGCCTGCAGTGGTTGGATGCTCTACAAACTATAAATTTGGATCATGCCAAGAAGAGGAAAATGTAACTTTCCCATGTCTAACACATACTGGTGTATAAGGTTGATGATGTTTGGAATCACTATATTTTTCTCACTTAGTGATGCAATATTAATATTCTATATGACAATTAATATCTCTTGTACGCTTCAGCTCTTGTTGGCTCTACACAAGAAAAAGTTAAACAATCCTACATTAATACTATGTACAATGAATTCTGAATTATTCTATGATATACATATAAATGTCATATATAACTAAATGAGTGACATCTGCTGCTCTTTTTTTTTCCTGTGTCCAATAGATGAAGAAAGAATGTAAAACTGAATATGGCCGTCTGCCACGTGCCTGACTAAGAATTTCATATCAAGTGAATTATGGTTGACATTTCAATCCACAGTAACCTATTTGCTAAGTATTCATTTGCTACTTGTTTTACGAGTGCACAATAAAAGATTGTCATTTTATGAACCATTAAAAAAAGATGAAAAAATTATTAAATAAAATTGTGAAAGACATTTGCTGAAAGTAATAAATAATTTACCTCTAATTTTCACACACTGAAAATTAAACTGGCAAATGTTCAAAAAGTTATTAAAATTATAATGACTGGAGATATTTTGAAATCAAGCACCAACATTAAAATGTATAAATTACTTTAGTAAGTAAAACAAATGGCACATTTGATTATGTTTGGTAGGCTATTTTTTTTAAAAAAAAAGGTACAAATGTATACTGTCCATCAGAAAACTAAGGTATAAAAGCAAAATTATATTTAAAAAAGTGAATCTCACAGAAACAACTGAAAAAGAAAACTGCCAATCTTTGGGCTGGGCCAATTTAACTTACCATAAATCAGCTTAAGAATTTAGTATATGCTCTATAGATTTAATTTAGAATAGTGTTCAGTATGCACTTTGTTGATATAACTCCAGTCATCATTCCGGTCATCATCACTATTTCCAAGTCCAACCTCCACCCATTAACACTCCCCACTGTTGAATAAACACCAATACAGGTCATCAACATCCATGACCATAGCTATGAGTGCTTATGTTGCTGATCAAAGTGCCAAGAACACCTACTGATTGTACTACTGCAACATTTAGCAACCTTAGTGGCAGTAAGAGTTCCACAGTCTATTAAATCTACATTATGGAGATACTTGTCTCTTGATCCATTTTGATATATGGTGTCTCTGTAAAAAACATGAGAGCATGAGGAAAGAAGGATCACATCATGGCACATCCTCTTTGAGATCTCACCTAAAGCACAGCCAATGGACAGACTGAGATAAACCCGTAGCACATCATATGTCCAACAATTAGCAGTTGAAACATTCTTTAAAGTGCATGATGCTAACCCTCAGCTGCATCAGCAGCACAATATTTAGCAGGGCAAGTCATCATGATAACAGAAAACAATTAATGTATCTCAGAGGCTGCAATATAACATTCGTGGTGGTGGCGGCACTGGCATATCTCTATGGAATTGTTCCCGCAATATAGGTTGGTAACTTATGCACATGAACCCTGCCAAAGTGTGGCCTTGGAGTATGTGAGATGGTTACAGCATACTTGCAGGATAACCATGTTCTAGGCTGAAACAATGATCCTATTGAGTGCTGGGAAACAAAATACTGACTGTGCCCAGCACTCATTTTACTGGTGAGGAACCCCTTAGTTTCTCACAAGCAATCATGCAATCAAAGCTGGATTTCAGTGCAGCTGGGTAAATTGGTAATGACTTAGGATATGTCTATGCAGCAGTATTGTAAGTGGACTTACATTTTTAAAAATAAACCAGTGTCTAAGATCATATGTGGCAGAAGTAGAAAAAACCCATGACATAAGCATAAACAAGTTTTGGGGAGGAGGGAGTTGTATAGTTGTCCCATCTACAACAGTTGGAACCACTGCTATGATTATTGATGAATGACCGAAAAATAATAATGTAACGTTATATTGAAATCATACATTATACTGCATATAATCCTATTCATCATCACCACACATTCACTACCACAATCAACCGTTTATTGAATGACTTTGACTACAATTTAATGTCAACATCATTTTTTGTTGTCTATGAATATCATTTAAAATTAAATTTTCAGGAGTAATAGTATATTTTGATTCAGGCTACACAAACAGCATACAGAGTACTCTTCGGTATACATGCATATACAATCAATCTTCAACCATATATAAGCCTTTATTTTGGAGGAGGGACTTAAAAATCCTTCAACTTCTACATTATTATTTTAATTTAATCACATTCCTCATCTTTATTTCCATTTAAACTATTAAGAGAGATTGTGTTATGTAGTTTGATTCAGAGAGCAATATAGACTAATCACACTCATGTGATAAACATAGTTGGTATGCCTTTCGAAAAATTATTACCAGGTTTACAGGTGTATGTCAGTGAAGGGAGGACAGGTGTACTGTAGAGTAGTAACTTACTAGGTAAGCTTTTATAAAAATTATGATTTTGTTTTTGTAAAAAAGCTATGCCTCTGTAAAAAAATGTTAATTAAAAAAAATTTACAGAAGGTTTAGCATCTACAGCAGGCATTTCAAAAAAAAATGTTAAAGCTGCTTTATAAGCTAAGTAAACTAATCCAAAAATGATAACAGTATTTTACATGTGTTAGTCTTTGAAAAAATAATTATAATTACAGGTAAAACATTTAGAGAAACTGATAGCACAACCTACAAGAGCAAGGTAGGCATTAACCCTTTAACGACCATGGTCCTGGGAAATTACCTTCCCTTAAGGACCGCTTTGGTCTTTCTGACGGGGCGGTACATGTGACCAGTGATGCGTACCTGCACACTGCACTGGGGACTAAGAGAGACCTCTTCAAGACAATTTTACTCCCCGGTTTTACTTACAGCTCTCCCAGTGGATGGTCATAGCACGGCACGTGGACAATAAGGGGTTAAATAATTGTTAATAGGCCTACAGAAAGGCAAAACTTAAAAAAAGAATTAGCAGGTTTATAGCAAGGCAAATCTTTAAAAATGTTAGCTGGCTTAAGTTGCAGGATGGAAAAAATGTAGCAGGTCTACAGTAAGGTAAGTCTTGAAAGAAATTGGTAGCAGGTCTACATTAAAAAATATCTGTATTTCAAATGTCATATTCACAATATCAGGCTGGTGAAGTCACTATACCTAAGGACAGCAGCAGTGGTGGTGGGACTGAGATTGCATATCCTTACAGACTGTGATGGTGGAACCAGCACCAGGAGTGGCTCCAGTCCTGAGGCTGCAGGAGTTCCACAACAAACCACTACCATTTCAAATTTGGAGAGTTGTCCTGCTCCACCTCAATTAAAATCATGGGTGTTGGATTTTTTTCCTTGGGTCAGGGAGGGACCTGTTGTCCATACCACATGACTAGTTGTGGTAGTAGTAATGGTGATGACTGACATGTCCAATGAGTCATTAATACTCAGTGTAAACTAACTGGACCTTTCTGATATGAGCCTGGAAAAATCTGCAGGGTGGACAGTCTGCAGATGCTCCCTTATCCTCTGCTTTCTACTGGCTTTGACCACACTGCACAAGAAAATATACGTGTGGTGATATACTTCTAGATTCTTACATTTACTAATTTATTGTCTACTGCTGGTACTGGTGGCAGATTTATCAGTGGCAGTGCCAAAGCGGAGGATCCTGAGTGAGCCATTGGGACAAATGGGATTTTAGTAGACGCCCTACCACTAGATAACAATGGGGCAGTTGGGTTGTTGGGGTGTGCCTCATGGCCTTTTGTGGGATTTCTTGTACCACATTGTTCTTGTTATTGAGAACAGACAAGGGGAACAATGATAGTAATAGCGGAGTTTGTCTTGGAGGATGGTTGCACATGGTTCACATGCCCTTTAGGGTGGTTATGCTGCATTTCCTTTATTAGAGAGAATGTCCTCCTTTTCATAACTTCCTTACAGAGTATGCACATTGCAGTTGTGGACAATTATGTAGCCCCTGTCCCCATGGAAAACTATTGCCACACATATTCTTAACTGTGCACCATCCCCCTTGATGCTTATTCAGCATTAGTAGGAAACAGAACATCCCACTGCTGGTACTTCTACTACCACCACAGTCTGTGATACCTACCACCGGTGCCCAGCATGGAAGACACACCAGTCTGATCCTGCTGTAATATGTAATGATACTGGTGGGACTAGGAGTGAGGCAATGCCACATAAGGATGTTCAGAAACCACTATATCATCAAACAAATTAATTGCAGGTGTTACCCATTTTCACCATATTTCTCTCCTATTCATGGTTTGTTTGAGCTAAGATAGCTTTACACTGCAAGTTTGAAACTGTCAAGGAGTGACTGTGAAATAACAAGTCTGATAAGTACAAATATGGTAAAACAATTGATCTTTATTAAGAATAGCAGAATGAAATGAATAGCACTTCCCCAACCTTCACAGGGCCGGATATAAGGACAGTGACTGGACACTTCCTCAACCTTCACAGGGCAGGTTAGGATAAGGACAGGATCACCAGACTGGAGGCAGATACCACTCTGACTGCCATGAAATACTAGTAGCGAGGATGGTAGTAGCTACTACTGCAGGAGCAGCCGCAAAGCCCCTGGAAACCGAGGTAACCTCCCCTAGAACGCTAGGATGACTGGATAGGCAAAAGAGGTAGACTCTCCCTAGAACGCTAGGGTGACTGGATAGGCAACAGAGGTAGACTCGCCCTAGAACGCAAGGTGACTAGACAGGCAACAGAGGTAGACTCGCCCTAGAACGCTAGGGTGACTGGATAGGCAACAGAGGTAGACTCACCCTAGACCGCTAGGGTGACTGGATAGGCAACAGAGACAGACTCACCCTAGGACTCTATGGTAACTGGCACAGTACAGGATGCGGGCAACGGAAAGTCAGTGACACAGACTGACACAACTGGGCACCACTAGATGGAGGAATCGCCTAGGCACCGAGAGTGCTAGCGGAGGTGGTAGGCCAACGCCAGGAGTAGATCGGAACGGTTAGTCAGCCAGAGCCAGGAGTCAGATCGGAGGGGGTAATCAGCCAGAGCCAGGAGTCACACCAGAATGGGTAGTCAGCCAGAGCCAGGAGTCAAACCAGAACAGATAGCCAGAGCCAGGAGTCAAACCGGAACGGATAGTCAGCCAGAGCCAGGAGTCAAACTGGAACAAATAGTCAGCCACAGCCAGTAGTCAAACCGGAACACAGAGCAGTCAGGGATAAAGCCGAGCCGAAATCAGACGAAACCAGGAGTCATGCACAGAAAACAAGTATCGGAATCACAAGAGCTATAGCGCACAGGTACACCACGAAAGGGCAAGGTAGTAGTGGCAGACTGAGCCCTTTAAGGCCTAGCAAGTAGGCAGAGACAGACACTGGCAACAAGCAGTAGCTTATAAGAATAGCGAATGTGTACCAGCGAGACAACCAGGAAGTACAGAATGTCAACTGCGCACACAGACACTGGAGGCAATCAAGGGCATAGTGATAGTACCCCCCTTCAATGACCTCTCCCCCGCAGGAAAGAACCAACTTTATTAGGAAATTTCGTATGGAATCTGCGTAGCAGCACAGAAGCATGAATATCAGACTGATTCACCCAGTAACGCTCCTCAGGGCCATAGCCCTTCCAATGCACAAAGTACTGAATGTGTCCACACACTTTACGGGAGTCTAGAATATTTTGGATTTCATACTCCTCATGGTCTTGGATGCGGACAGGACTCTGTACCACTGGAGCAGAAATGTAAAGGTTACATACCAAAGGCTTCAATAGGGGCACATGGAAAACATTGTGAATACGCATGTTCCTATGAAGGTCCAAGGCATAAGAGACAGGGCTCACTCTCCAAAGTACCCAGAAAGGACCTTCAAAACGTGGAGCCAGCTTATTACAGGGTAATTGTAGGTGCAGGTTTCTGGAGGACAGCCACACTCTGTACCCAACTTGGAAAACAGAAGCAGGACGACTGCTGCGGTCTGCATGTTTCTGGTAGCGCTCAGAGGACCTACGCAGGGAATTCTGAACCTGTGCCCATGTGGAGTGCAGCAGCCTAATATGTTCATCCAGAGCCGGAATCTCTTGAGCCTGAAAGGAGTCCGGGAGCAAAGATGGTTGGAACCCATAGTTAATCAGGAAAGGAGAGCTCCCGGACAAGGAGTTTATGGCACAGTTCCTGGCAAACTCAGCCAACGGCAACAGGTCAGCCCAATTATCATGATGGTCAGAGATAAAACAGTGCAAGAATTGTTCCAACCCCTGGTTGGATCTTCCAGCAGCACCATTTGTCTGGGGATGATAGGCTGAGGAAAATGACAGTTTTATGCCCATCTGATCACAGAAGGCCCTCCAGAACCTACACAGGTGGTAGGCCAACGCCAGGAGTTGTGGGATGGTGGATATATGTATTTTGAATGCAAAATAATTTTGTACTAAAAATTAGACTGTAAATGAAAAACTGCAGAGTTTAATAACGTTTTCTTGATACACATCATTATAAAAAAGAATAAAGAAGACTCGATTTTACTTCAATAATTAAACATTACTATCCCTTTAATAAGATACCCTATATCAGCCGGACCATCTGTTTTGAGCAAATATTGTAAAGCTCTTCCTGTCTCAGACCTTTGTCTCTTTGATCTACTTTAGCTGATATACCATAAAATCTATTCACCGAGTTGTTTTTGATGAACAATTTCAAAAACTTTAGATTGTAAGCTTTCGGGCAGGGACCTCCCACCCAATGTTTCACTCTACAAAGCACCTGTAACCCTATATTGTTTAAAACCTTAAATTGTAAAGCGCTGTGTACACTTGTGGCGCTATATAAACATATTCATTCATTCATTCATTCAAACATATCAGCAAAATTCTATCCAATATAGATACATATTTTTCTAATTAACATAGAGTAACTTGTACATGCACATCCATGAATCCAGGTAGATTCATTCACTAACTACAGCTGCCAATAGCACGCTGTGCTGCACTCATCTCCATGTTTCATTTGGTTAGAATTGGAGTGGCCTTGGCACATTTGACTTTCACTGTGCTCTTTCCTGGCATATCAACACAAACAGCTGTCTTATTCCTGTTGCCCATAGCAACTACTTTTATGTCAAATGTCTGTTTACTCTTCAATGAAAATCAGTTATCATCTCCACACATAGCGTACTTTTGCAAACTATTTAAAAGATATCTGTAATGAAACTTGTTAATCAGTAAAGAAGCGGCATCTGCATACAGTAAAATTGTGCCCTTTCCTTTAAAACAAACTAACTCACATCAATTAAAATGTGGAAATTAATGGTTTATCAAATTGAAGTTGCATCTTTTGATAATATGATTAATATTTCTAGGAACAAAAAAGTTTAATATGGAAAAAAAACATATTGTAAGGATTTTTCCATTGAACAAAAACTGATGAGTGATGATTCATTCAAAAGTTATTCCAGCTCAATTTTTAAACAAACTGTATGCAACTGGTCACCAGAAAACCATCCAGTGACCACAATAAAAACTTGCAACTGAATAAAAAAAAAGAACACACAAAAAACAGCTATAGCTATAATAGAACTAGAATTAAGCATGTCCCAGCAGATGGAATACCATTGTTTTATTTAGCATCAAAAACACTCCAATGTATTTTTTTCATAATAAAGTATCCTTTAAAAAGTGAAGCAAACAGAGTGACACAAAAATGTAAATATTGTAGATTAGAACACATTTATGAACAATCACTCTCTAATCAGTTTCTTCATTATTAAAGGGATAGTAATGTTTCAAAATAAAAGCAGCTCCAATTAATCTTCATAGTATTTGGGCTATGGAGAGTATCATTTCAATACTATCAGAGTTTTAGTTCAAGAGTAATTGAATGATAAAGTTTCCCCCTCCAAACCCTTTTATCTAGTGTAAGCTGCCTGCCCTCAGATGTGGAATCTGGTCCACAGACCAGACAGCTCACATCAAGAGAGAATTTTCTTACTGTGAGAACAATGAAAACTCTGCCCTCCTTGACAGGTTTTTCAGGTTTTTCCCTAAAGATTGTCCCTCTCTCCAAGCCATCTGGACAGTGGGCGGGAGAGGGATATTTTATCATTCAATTACTCTTAAAGTGCTACTAATGTCCCAAAAACATTTTTAATAGTTTTGCAGAGGCTAAAAAAAGAATTGAATTGCCACAAACCCCATCTCTCAAACTGCTATGGTTTGAGAGATATTAGCAATCAAATTTCCTCCTTCCCTCCCCTTCTCCTGATGTCAGCGTCTAGCTGACAGCAGGAGATCCCAGTCTGGGGATCAGCAGGTGGCTCTGCAGTAGAGCTGAAATTCCGTTATTAGAAAATAATTACTTCACTGGAAATGTATACAAAGTGTGCCTGGTTGGCAAGAACATTTTGTAGACTGTTCCCATGAAGAAGTTATTTTCTAATAACTGGATTTCAGCTCTGCTGAAGAGCCTCATCTTGTCGGCCGACACTGATATCCTTCTGTCAGTTTTACAGCTGACATCAAGAGAAGGGGAGGGAAGGGGGACTTTGATTGCCAATATGTCTCAAATCATAGAAGGGGATCCGTGTCGGACGACACGATGAGGCTCTTCAGCAGAGCCGAAATCCCTTTATTGCAAACAAATTACTTCATTGGAAAGGTCTACAAAGTGTACTTGCAAACCAGGCACACTTTGTAGACCTTTACAGTAAAGTAATTTGTTTGCAATAATGGGATTTCAGCTCTGCTGCAGAGCCGCCAGCTGATCCCCGGACTGGGATCTCCTGCTGTCCGCTAGACACTGACGGCAAGAGGGGTGGTATATCTGCTCACCTGTACAGTATGCCAGCTACAGTACGTTGGTAAAATAATGAGAACATTAAGAGAAGGGGTAATGAACGTTTGAGTGATATCAGGAATACCAATTTTAGATCAACCGTAAAATCTCAGGTATTATAAGCACCTGTGTATAGTATGCAGGTGTATATTATGCCCAAGATTTTAGGGGAAAACAAGAGTGCCTATGTATAATACGCACCCTTGTTTTCCCCTTTACTTAAAAAAAAATATTGCTGCTGGCTACCCTCCCTCCCCCCCAGCACGACATGATGTCAAAAGAAGCCTTACTTTCTTTTGCTGCACTTGAATACAGTGATCTGTCTTAAGTTCTGTGTCCCATCTTTCCTGCAGGCGGGCGGCAGGCTTGCATTTTCCGCCTGCTTCCTTCAATGGACTTTCTGGACCTTCTGCCTCCAGCCAATGGTAATGCAGGTGCATTATCATTGGGTGAAGTCGGAAGGTCCTGAAAGTACACTAAAGGAACTGGGTGGCAAATGCAAGCCTGCCGCCCGGCCCCAGGGAAGATAGGGCACAGAGCTTAACACAAATCACTGTATTCAAGTGCAGCAAAGAAAGTATGGCTTCTTTTGACATCGGATCATGCTAGGGGGTTGGAAGGGAAGGTAGCCAGCAGTAATAAAAAAAAAATTGAAGTCATCAAAAAAACTCTTGGGTATAATACGCACCCCCCACTTCACATAAGATGAAGAGGGGTAAAATTGTGCGTATTATACCCGAGATTTTATGGTAATGTTTCTTCGCACTTTAAAGATAGAAGCTTTGATACTTTGAAGATACAGGGTCTGGAGCTAATTAAGTTAGGTGTTAGAGGAGACAATTTGGACAGCAGGTTATCAGTTTGTGAAGTGTTTTGGATATTTATCCTTCAAACCAAATATCCTTCAGGCTTGAATACGGAATATGATGTCATGTGTTTTATTTCTGGCAGACAGAAGACAAAAAGATGGTCAAAAAGACAAGGTCACAAGGCTGGATACAAAGCACTAGCAACAATGTAAACACAACCCTGGCATGGCAGGTGTGTGTTTTTAAACACCTTAACGTCCAAGGACGTACATGTACGTCATAGGTAAAAGTGTCTAAAGGACCCATGCCATACTTTTACTTCATGGATTTCAGGGCTCCGAGCCCTGAATCAAATCGTAAAAAAAAAAAAAATGCTCTTTGGTCCTTAAGTGCCGGCCGCAAATGTGCACGCCGGTCCTTAATGGGTTAAAGGAATAGGAGCTGTGTCCAGGTGAGGCTGAAGGAGCACACATAATCACAGAAAGGTCACAATGATACAGGTTCTTACAGTCGGCAGAGGTAAATGGTATTAAAATAATATTAAACATTTTGAGGGTTCAATCTGTCTACCTTTCTTTTTGGCTAGTAGTAGCATGTGTACGAATTCATGTTACACAGGCATTAGAATGTGTGTGTGCAACTATACCATGAAATCAAACATGTCACATATTTGTAAGAAAAGATTTTCTAAGTGTAAGTTATATTAACCTGCTTCCTTGGGAATATGGTAATACATATATCATATTTTGTGTATAATACTCATGTTATAATTAATCATGTTATATTTTTGTTATTATTTATAAACATCAGCAAAATGACTGTGCCCACTGTATACAACTCTAATTACTGTAGCGAAAAACAAATGGCTGAACAGGTTGTGAGGCCTAGTTACTTGGGATTTCTTTTTAATTCAGCTGTCTTTTCAAATAGATTTTCATCCCAGTGGAACAACATCTACCAGACTTGAAAAGAATCAACAAAAAGCTCAAAAGTAGTGAGATAACGTAAAATGTCTGAATGCAAAAGTGAATTTAAAGGGGAACTTTCACCCCTTAATAACTAAAGCTCCCCTTACTGCTGACCTGGCGACTAGCTGCATAGTAGCGCTAGTCGCCAGAAAACTTACCCCGTTCTCAAGATTTCGCCGTTTGAAAGGATCAGGAAGCACGGACGTCTCTTTACAGTGACGTCCGTGCGCCTGCGCTGTCAGTCCCTTGTGCACCGTACGGTGCATACGGTGCACAAGGGACTGACAAGGGACTGACAGCGCAGGCGCACGGACGTCACTGTGAAGAGACGTCCGTGCTTCCTGATCCTTTCAAACGGCGAAATCTTGAGAACGGGGTAAGTTTTCTGGCGACTAGCGCTACTAAGCAGCTAGTCGCCAGGTCAGCAGTAAAGGGAGCTTTAGTTATTAAGGGGTGAAAGTTCCCCTTTAAAAATATTATTCAAATTAGTAAAATGAAAATAGATAAACAAATGGTGGTTGGAAAGTAAAGGTACTGAAGAAAAATAAAGGGTATGCACAATAAAAGTTAAAAAAAAAATAACCCTACAAATGATTATACGGTAAGTTATAAAAGTTATTATATGGTATTCCATTATTGTTGGATTAAACTATTTGAAGAGTAATGGAAGAATACGGATATCTGCATTACTGGTAAAGTGCACAAAATATATATGTCTTCTTTATACTTTATTCAAAGGCTCTGTAATTCATCTTGAAGGATATAACCAATTATTTAAATTGAGAAGACCTGCAAAGTAATATACAGAGCCTGGGGAGTAGTTTTACCTGTTGTCTGTAATGTCCAGATTTAACCCCTTAATGACGTGTGACATGCCAGGACAATCACGTGGTCCAGACATTAAAGAAGCAGTAAACTTTTTTATGAAAAAACATATATTGTAGGGTATTTCCTGTTGAGTAACATAAGGGTGCTCCCACTACTGACAAATGCATACTTCCAGAGTCTTTACAGTTTAAATCTGTGTTTATTTACATTTGCAGTGTTCTCTAGTGGTCAAATTCCAATTAGTTCTCCTGCTACATTTTAATGGAGAAGAAAGTCAGTGACTTACAGTTTTCCATAGAATGTGATAGAAACTGCATGTCAATTCCTGTCAGTTAGAACTATCAGGAAGTAAATGCACAGTAAATTCACTTCCTGATTATTATAACTGTTATACATTTTGAATAAAACAACTGACAGCAGTGGGAGTGACCTTGTTTTACTCAGCAGGAAAAATCTATAACATACACATTCTCATAAAAAATGTTTTCTGCTCTTTTAAGAACCGGTGATGGTCCAAGCACATCATGGAATGCTGGGATGTCAGTGCGGTTGCACACCGCTCTGCCATCCCAGAACTCACTTTGAAAAAAAAGTGGTGTTGTCCTTAATGGGTGGTCGTTAAAGGGACACTAATGCCCCATAAAAAATTCTTTTAGTTTTGTAGATGAAAAAAAAAAAACTATGTACCACAAATCCTCCCCCTCCCTCCCCTTCTCCTGATGTCAGCGCTCTACTGACAGCAGGAGATCCCGGTCCGGGGAACAGCCGGCACTCTGCAGCAGAGCCGTAATCGCGTTATTTAAAAGGAATAACTTCATTGGAAAGGTCTACAGAGTGTGCCTGATTTGCAAGCACATTTTGTAAACCATTCCAATGAAGTAGTTCTTTTTAAATTACGCAATTTCGGCTCTGCTGAAGAGCCTCCTCGAGTCAGCTGACTCGAATCTCCTGCTGTCAGCTTTACAGCTGACATCAGGAGAAGGGGAAGTTGGGGGGAACTTTCAAAGTGAATATCTCTCAAACCATAGTAGTTTGAGAGATAGGATTTATGGCATATAATTTTTTTTTCATCTACAAAAGTAGTAGAATTTTTTACATTACTGTCCCTTTAAGGAGTTAAAGTAATACCATTAACAATGTAATGGTATAGACGAATGCATAACACTGTGGTACATTTTATACCAAAGAAAAAGAATGGCTATGTCTCAGAGTAAAGTTTGTCCTCAGACAATCAAAGGGAATGCTATTTTTCACTCACTCCAGCTAAAATTAATTTAACCCCTTAACGACCCTTGACAGTCATAGTGCGTCAAGGGTCGATCTGACTGGACGACCCATGACATACTATGACCGTCATGGAGTTCTGGGCTCCCCCCGCGGCTGCACGCCGTTTAGGGAGTCCGGAACCAGAAAAAAAAATGCTCCGCGGTCCTTCAGTCGCGTTGCAGCGACGTTCGGCCGGTTGTTAAGGGGTTAAAATTATACTTCTTTATATTTCTATTTATTTATCTTCTTTACACAAAAAAAGAATCCGAACAATCATAAATACTTAGTGCCATGTGTTAAAAAAGAGGTTTCTTGGGGCAAACCAACTGTTCCATACAGTAGCGATTAAATCATAATTGATGTAATAATAATTGGAAATCATAGTTGATTTATATGGGACTTTAAACCCTTAAACACTAGAGAGGTTTCCAATTCATTGTGAAAAAATGTATTAAAGACCTCTCTAGCAATCCATGGGTTAAAAGTTTCATTTAAATTAAATGGGATTTGTGTAATGACTATGGGCCGTATGTTCAAAGGGATAACGACAAAAAACTGTCGTATGAAAAACAAAAAATAAGTAATTGGGCCATATGTTCAAAGAGATAACAACAAAAAATTGTTGTATGAATGACAAAAATAAGCAAATGAATGCATGAACGACATATTTTCTATAGAGTATACAACAAAAAACTAGTAATGTCCGTTGTGTATAGAATTGACAGGCAAAGGCGTGGGGCAAGGGCGTGGCTAAATTATTCCCCAGTGTTGTATAGAGGAAAATAAAATTTGTCCTAACGACAAAAAAATGACTTACAAAAAACAAAATTTGTACTTTAAAATGTGAGACATTTTTGTCGTTAGTTAAGACATTTTTAAAGACATTTTTGTTAAGACATTTTTTGTCGTTCCATACGACAATTTCAGTCAGGACAAACAACATATTTCCAATCACAACCGACACTTTCTGAAAATATTAACGATCCCAACGACACTGTACTTTGACAAGTCGTTACAAACGACTTATAACGACTTAGGCCGGTAAAAAATTGGCTTCTGTCCAATGTTAAGTCTATGGAGGGAATGCCATGACCGGTATTTTTTTGAAGAAAAGGTAGCAACCCTACCTAGTACATATATATGGCCCATATTTATAATAACAGAGGTATTTATAAAAACTGAAGGTATACTGGAGTAAACCAACTGCACCATATGGAACACAAAACTTCATAACTCCTTAAATGCTAAAGAAGTCTCTAACGCATTTTTTCCCAAATGCACTGGACACCTCCCTAGCATTCAAGGGGTTAAAATCCAAATTTAATTTAAGGGGCTTTTTTATTTTGTCTCCAGTGGTGCTGATGGTATACTCCAGAATAACTCCAGTTTGCTTTTATACATATGGGCTATCGGTGGTGGTGTGTGTGGGGTTGGGATTTATAAAAAAAATGCTTAGTATTTTTTTAAGAATTGTCCTTATGTCATGGCAATTGGTGATAATGTCAGGTCTTATCTGTAAAAGACTAAAGGGTCAGTAATGCTCGAACTGAAGTTTATTCAATATGGTAGATTTAAAAAAATAAAGTATCTGGAGAAAGTTCTATCTCCCAAACCTTTATGGTTTGAGAGATATTTGCAGCTAAAGTTCCCCCCCTTGTTATGTCAGCTATAAAGCTGACAGAAGGAGACCTGTGTCAGCCGACTCGAGAAGGCTCTTCAGCAGAGCCGAAATAGTGATGTTTAAGAAGAATTACTTCATTGGAACAGTCTACAAAGTGTGTTTGCAAGCCAAGCATACTTTGTAGACCATTCCAATGAAGTAATTATTTTTAAAGATCGCTATTTCGGTTTTGCTGAAGAGCCGCCAGCTGTTCCCAGGACCTGCTGTCAGTAGAGCTCTGACGTCAGGAGAAGGGGAGGAAGGGGGGAACTTTAGCGGCGAATATCTCTCAGACCACAAAGGGTGGTTAAGAATGGAATATACCTGCCATTAAGATTATGTTGCAGTTAGTAATGTTTCTATATAAATTCGCTGCTATACTGTCACTCTTCCAGAAACTCAAATACTCTTCATTAAAGTTTCCAGAAATGTGGTTAGCTTCTTTTTAAATGTGGACCTTCAATTTATGCCTTTTTACATAATTTTTTCATAAAGTATCATTTATAAATCCCCCCCATAAAGTGTTATGTATAAAAGTAAGCTGGAACAATTTTTTGAAAAGCTATTTGCATCAATGGGGTAAAAGGAAGCTTCCCACTTATCTAAATAGGATTTTAAACCCCCCATTTAAATAAATAGGAAGTTTGGGAATCTTTGTTTCTCCCCTATGGTATAGATGGTTTGCCCCAGAATTTCTCCATATATATTTATACACAAGGCCCAAAGGCCCTTAGTGAGTCAACACTGTGAGAATATACAGCTGTCTAGGAAGCTGCATGTGCAACACTGCTTCTCCAGAGTGTTGTTAATTATTTAAAAGCAGAGAACAGGGTAAATGATCACCACATCTGTCACCCACAGAGAAAGAACCCTCACTCATTGCAGGACCAGATGTGTTTATTTTCAACATGCACTAACTAGCTACTTAATGTGTTAGAATCCTTAGCCAAAAGTTAATTAGGCAAACATACTAAACATTAGTTATCTTACATGACAATCATTTTTGGAAAATCTAATCAGACCTCTGCAGGAATCTAGAAGACATAATATTAATGAAATAAAAATAGAAAGGGCAATGCGAAAAACAAGCTTTCACTAAATTCATAGCAGCACTATATGTGTTTAAATATTTCATTTCCATTTTTGATAACTGACAAGGCAGTTGGAGACCCTGTTTCCAGGGATAGAGTTGCATCCCAGGTATCCCTCAGAGAGGCACCTTAGGTACTCTTAATTTGAACTGTCCCCCCCCCACACACACACAGTCCAATCAACTGTTTGCTGGCACAAAAAATACCATTAGTCTATAACATGCAAGTACATGGAAAAAAACAGCTTTAAACTACTTAGTTACTAGAGAAATCTCCAATGCATGACAAAGCTACTATCTCTACTATCCAATGGATTAAATGGGTTTGTAAACAGTTGCAGAGATATTGAAATACCACTGACCACACCCACAATTCAACATATGAATGTGGTCAGCACAGCTACTGCACCCCCTCGAAATCTGACACTCTAGGCAGCTGCCAAATCTGCCTAATTGGAAATTTGCTACTGCTTGATATATAAGCTTTAAAGTACTTACTGGCCAACTTCATGAAGCATGGTTACTGGACAAAGCATGTATTGAGATTGCACTGTGAGTGGTTTTGCATCTGCAAAAAGAGAGGAAGAAAGCATGAGGTAGGATTTACATCTTACTAGGAAAGGCACCCAGGATGCCCTTAAAACACCTACATAACCCCTTCCTCTGCACTATCAATACCCATTGTTGTCTGACAAAGAAAATGCATTTAGTTTAAAACATACAAACATAAACAAGGTCTTAAACTATTAAATGTTAGCAAAATCCCCCAAGTAAAGCAATGCATAGAACACTTTGCTTACATCCAGTGAGTTAAGTAAGCAAACCACTTAAAGGGATCGTTAAGGCCCCAAAAAAGTATAGCCCACATGATAGGTACAATAAAAAAATTACATAATGCCCTAATTCCTAGCTCTCAAACCCTTACTGTTTGAGAGATGTAAGAAAATAAAGTCCTCCGCTCCCTCCCCTTTCTGCCTGACGAGCTGTAAAGCTGTCAGAGGCAGAATCTGGTCGCGCCACCAGACGTGTCTCTTCAGGAGCAATGACATCGAGATATCTAACTATAAATACTTCATCGGAATGGTCTACAAGTTGTGCCTGGTTTGCAAGCACACGTTGTAGACCATTCTGATGAAGTATTTATAGTTAGATAGCTCAATGTCAGCGCTCCTGAAGAGCCGCCGTCTGATCCCGGAGGCAGGATCTCATGCTGACACATGAGAAGGTGGAGGGAGCGGAGGACTTTATTTTCTTAGATCTCTCAAACCGTAAAGGTTTGAGAGATAGGAATTACGGCATTATTATATTTTTTATTGTACCTATCATTTGGGCTATACTTTTTTGGGACTTTACAATCCCTTTAAGTAGATGCAAGCTAGTAGACTTATATATATATTACCGAGTGGTGCATGGCATTGCCCATATGATTGGGCAAGCCGTGCAGTTTGGGGACCTGTTTGATGGCTGCAGTGGTGAGTCTCACTACAGTGATTTTAACAGAAATGGCTAATCTTTGAGCCCCTACCACCTCAGGGGTAGACAGCGAACCAGAAACAGTTTGAATTAAATATATAATCTTCAGCCATTGTAAATCCTAAGCAAGTTTGCAATGCCTTCGTTCTTGTTCTTTGCTATGTGACCTGCCCATTTCCATGTTAGGCACTTTACTCTTTCAATGACGTCATAAAACTTTGTTGGCTGACGAATCCATGCACACGATTTTCAGTGTTCCTTACTTCTTTGTGTGTGACCTTAAGTTTTTGTCTGGCTTTGGCATTCAATGACCATGTTTCACAGCCATACATATGAACTGGTCAAAAGAATTTGGCTTGAGGCAGAGTGGTAAATTTGTCTTAAAGACAAAGCTACTAAGTTTTCCATGTGTTTGCCATCCCAATTTTATCAGTTGTTTAATTTCCATCATGGTGTTTCCTTCTGTTGACATTTCCTGTCCAAGGTAAGCATACTTGTCCACCTTGTCTAGTTCTTGTCCATCTACTGTGATTTTTCTTTGGTATGGTAAATTTGTTAACCTTTTGAGTGCCAGAGGAGTATGTGTTGTGTACCCATCTGGCACTCAAAGGGTTAAACAAATTTGTGTTTTCTTGAAATTCATCTTCTAACCAGAAGTTTTGCTTTCCTGTTATAGCTCTAATGTGTTCTTGCAATTCTTCAGTACTACTGACAAAGAGCATGATATAGTCTTCAAATGTGATGTAGGTTATCTTCAATGCCTTGCATACCTCTCTGGCACTGAAAGGGTTACGTTTTTTTTGTCCTAATTTAGTTTGTGGAAAATATCTGCTAAACAAGCAGAAAATAGTTTGGGGGAAATTGTCTCCTTGTTTGACATCCTTTTCTATGTTAGACTTTATCATTGTTGACTTGTATTGATGCAGGTGTATTTCATATATTGAATGGAGGATATTGATGTAAGGTCTATCTATTCCTTATTTGATAAGGCCATTGATTATTACTTGCTTTTTCAACAAATCACAGCCATTTTCCTATTCAATGAAGGCTATGCATAATGGAAGGTTGTATTCATTATGCCATTCTATAACTTGTTGCACTCCCTGGATATGGTCCCTTGTACTGAAACTGCTTGTTCTTTAGGTTGTACCGCATTAAGAATTGTGTCCTTTCTTCTTTATAGTACTTTTGTTGCACTCCCTGGATATGGTCCCTTGTACTGAAACTGCTTGTTCTTTAGGTTGTGCATCATTAACAATCGTGTCCTTTCTTCTTTATAGTACTTTTGTTGCACTCCCTGGATATGGTCCCTTGTACTGAAACCGCTTGTTCTTTAGGTTGTGCCGCATTAAGAATTGTGTCCTTTCTTCTTATATAGTACCTTTGTGAAAAACTTATAAATATTTGAAAACAATTCTTCTAAAAACAGGCTCCCACACACCATTAATAATGTGAACCTACTTATTATTTTTTTCTTTTTATGGAAAACCAGATTTAATTTTTAAATCAGGCCATAAAAAAGTATCCTTTCATTTTCGGAATAGTTTGTGAAACAAAGAACGACTAGCCTAATAATAACTCCTGCTACATTTGTCATATGGAAAAACATGATTTGAAAATGTCACAATATTGTAAGCTTCACCATAACTTTTGGCACAGATGCTAATAAAGTTAATGGAGTTGATTCTATCTTGAAGTGCAGACTTAAAATTTTCATGTGGATTTAAAGCGGAACTTTCAGATAATAGCCAGTCGCCATGCATTCATTAAAGGGATAGTAATACTTGAAAATAAGTTTATTTTATATTGTAGCCCTTAAAAAACTTGAAAAATGATATGTCTTATCTCCCAAACCTTTATGGTTTGGGAGATATTCAGAAGTAAATTTTCCCCTGGAGTGACGTTATTGCTCCACCCTTCAGATTTGGAATCCGGTCCCGGGACCGGCTGTGCCTCTCCAGAAGTGCTGAGATCACCATCTTTAAAAAGAATTTCTTAATTGGAATGGTCTACAAAGTGTGCTTTCAAGCCAGGCACACTTTGTAGATAGTTCCAATTAAGTAGTTCTTTTCAAAGATCCTGATCTCGGCACATCTAAAGAGCTGCCGGTTGCTCTGTGGACCGAATTCCAAATCTGTCCACTAGATGGCAGACTTGGCTGAAACAGCCAGGAAAAGAGCATTTTACTATATTTTACATGTGAATATCCCCCAAACCATAAAGGTTTGGGAGATAAGACTTATATAATTTTTCATGTTTTTTTAAGGTCTACAATATAAAATACAATTATTTTCAAGTATTACTATCTCTTTAAATGCATGGCGACTAGCTTGAAAAGGTATGTCTTACAAAAAAAAAACTTGTGTCTAAAGGAATCCGTCCCGTTTCGGGACTGACGGGCAGGTTAGTGCGGTCTGTGAGCCTGCGCCGTCAGTCCCTTCCGGTGACCATATGGTGCAAAGCAGTCTACTCTATGGAGACCGGGACTGATGGCGCATGCGCACAGACAAGATGTCTGCGCTCTAGCCTCAGTTCCGGTCTCCAAATGGGACGGATTCCTTTAGACACAAGTATTTTTTTTTTTTTTGGTAAGACATACATTTTCAAGTAAGTCGCCATGCATTTAATGAATGCATGGCGACTGGCTATTATCTGAAAGTTCCGCTTTAAAGGGATAGTAATGTTTCATAATAAAAGCAGCTCTAATTAATCATCATAGTATTTGGACTTTGGAGAGTGTTATTTCAATTCTGTCAGAGTTGTAGTTCAGGAGTTATTCAATGACAAAGTATCCCCCTCCCGCCCCTTTTACTGATGTAACACTGTTCAGCCAGATCAGAAGGGAGGTGCCCAGGTAGACTGCAGAGAGGGACAATCTTCAATTAAGATAAGGGAAAAACCTGAAAAACTTGTCAAGGGGAGCAGGGCTTTCATTGTTTTCTCTGTAAGAAGATTGTCCCCTGCTGTTATCTGTCTGGTCTTACAACCAGATTCCACATCTGAGAAGAGATTGCTTACACTAGGTAAAAGGGGTGGGAGGGGGCAACTTTGCTTGTGAATATCTCTTAAACTATAAAGGTTTGAGAGATAAGACATATCATTCTTCATGTTTTTTTAATGCCTACAAAATAAAATAAAGTTAAAACGAAGTATTACTATCCCTTTAATAATATTTGTAATGATGTTTTCAAATTTGGTTATGTAATTTTGGATTAGAAGTTTTAGTAGCATTATACTTACGGATTGTTGTCTTGTTTACAAGGTATGTACAGGTAACACTCTCTGTGTTTCGACCCATTAAAAATCCATTCCCTCTCAAAACAACCTGGAAATCATCTGCAGAAAGAATCATATCATTTATTTTAAACAAGGAAACATAGCCTTTTTTGATTTGTTGACATTTACCTAATTCCTCACCCTGCTTTTAAATTTTAAGAAAATAAAAAAGTGAATTTATTTATTTAAGCTTTGAACATCCCCTGCTTATGGTGACAATACTCACTTGGGCTTTGGTTGTTACCTGCACTCCCCTTGGTTCATTATCCTTGAAGTAGTAATAATAATCACTAGTATTTATATAGCACATTTCTCCCAGTGGGAAGACAACAGGATGGGAGCGCTCCACAGATCCGATGTGCAATCAAGCCAGTACCAAATGAATTAAAAATCCAACTGTTATTCGTACAAAAACAATAAAATATATATAACTGGTTCTGGAGGAAGAATATTTAGAAGTTCAAAACACTGCACACACGCCTAATGCGTTTCATGAGTAACCTCACTTAGTCTCCCAGTGGGACTAAAATTGCTTTTAGCGCACGCTCTCGGAATTAACTGAATCAGCAGTCGAAATAATAGGTGTTATTATCACCCAATCAATGGTACTCATTTATCGACCTTGGATGGAAGAAGGGCTGAGATTACCTTACCGGGATTCCAAATTGCAACCTGCAGTTTGAACAGGCTCTGTGGTCAGGGAATTTACCAGTGAGCTATCGCACTATCAAACATCTTGCTATCTTTTACTAATTCAGACTGGTACACCAAATATCTGTTATGAATCAGAACTAAGCAACGAGTATATCTTTTGTCCATCAGTTCTTTTAACACACTGCATATTCAGTTACACTGTTCTTTAACAATACAGGAAACGTAATGGCGTTTTCTCTTACATTATTCAAGTAAGTATGGATAGTGCCCATATGTATAATTTCTACCAAAAGAACTAGTGTAACAAACGGTGAAGATGATGTACCAAAAAAATTATAATAATTCTGGGAGCAAACCAACTGCACCATATGGGACAAACACAAATTCTTTAGCAATGTGCTGAAAAACCATTCTAGCTTTCAAGGGTTGAAAATCCCTATTCTTATCAATGAAAATGCATGTGTTCCTTATCGGGCAGTTGGTTTGGTCTAGAACTGAACTCTGTGTTGACTATCTGTAAAAATGACGACTTTCTTAATGTCATCAGATGAGACTCGACAACTCAGTAACACAGAATATTCCCTAAATGTAATACTTATATTTTTATAAATTTGTGAAACGAAAAGCATTATTAAAATATTTGAGAAGTAACAGTTGATAAAAGAATGAAAGTTCTCCATTAGGTCAATTGAGGTGTACCCTGTGGATCTGACATTGCTTCTTTCTCTGTTCTAAGATCTTCCATCTGCCGGAATACTCCCCATGTCACCTGTGTTATTTGATGCAGGTCTCCAAGAATCTAAGTAGCAAACCTTCCTTTCAATAAATATTTTTCTGCTTAATACAGATGCAAATGCTTTCTTTTTAATTTGAAGTGTATGAGACAGATTATATGGATTCGTGCATTACACCTACACCTCTCCATTTGCATATGTAAATAAGTGTTATATTATATTATATATATATATATATATATATATATATATACATACATATAAGGATATAAAAAGGAGGCAGCACCAGTGGGACTTCTTAATGAAATTTATTAAAGAAAATTCATAGGCAATCAAAATGGTCGACGTTTCGGTCCTACAATATGGACCTTTCTCAAGACAATTGAAATAAAGATGGTGGGTAGTATATATAGACCACGCTAGAGCTAGACGCATTGCCCGAGAGAGAGTGGTGACGTCACCACCGGGCCGCAAGTACGGAGGCCTCGGTGAATCAACATCATCACCGCCGTTAAACCATTAATTGTAAACCTGATCGGGCATCACTGCAGATGTGCCTAGCCTGTCTTACTGAGGTGACTGAATGAATAGTCTACAAGCACTTAAATAATATCACGAGTGGCAGACATATATGCAAGGGTTAAAGTGTAAACCTCATGTAACCAATTGTGTACGGACAGCACTGTAGAATTCAGACATTGTAACAAATTGTGAATACAATGTAAAAAGCTGACAACTAGGTGTACACACTGTTTAAAGGGCCGAATAACATGGGTGCCCGTTATAATGGAGACATGTCTAAACTCAATGGACCGAATACAGTAAAGCAGAATGAAAGAGATAATGGGTGAGACGGCACAAAATGCATGTAAAGAGTGTCCGTTAAAGCGCTGCATAAGCTCAGCTGCTGTGAGATAAGGGCAAGTGAAAGCGTTCACACACTGCTAGTTAGATCGTGATTCCCAAGCGATATCGATGTTGTATCCAAAAGTATCCACATGTATCAATAGCCACATTGAATTGGAATAAAGTTGGAAGTAAGTCGAATGTAGCTGTGATATGGCTATTATAGGAGATATAGAGCATCTTATGTACAGATGTGTGACCAGAACCGGAATTTGTACTTAGGTCCATAATTGAGAGAACCCATGCAGACTTAATTAAATGAGAGGGGGAAAATCCCAGGTAAATCCTGTTGTGGGATAGATTAATATCGTGCAAAGCCATTGCCGGTTGAAGGGATCATGCTCCAACCATATCTGAAGAGTGATAGACTCACAGGTATAAGGTCATAAATTCCCAGCGGCCTGAACACTCGGTCCTATTATGAGTGGGTGTTTGGAGTGGCAACACCCCTAGGGGATCTATGCCCACCCAACTCTGGAGGAATGTCAGCCGTCCATAAGGGAACAGGGTTAGGGTGAATGACATTAACCCATTACTGTCTGTGAGTAAGCAAGGGAGTGATCCAAAGATCATGTGCAGGATATACAAGACTAGGGCAAAAGATTCAACTCGCCTCAATTATTGAGTGGTTTACTACCCCAGCTTGTTATATTGCGAGGTTAGAAGAAACAAGAATAATTAGTTTTATCATTTAATCCACGGGGTATCAAAGTATCCAATCTGTGGATCCATTTTTCTTCTAGCTGGAGTAATGCTCTGTTCCTATCCCCTCCTCTCTTCAATTTGGGCTGCTGGTCAATGACCATGAATTTTAAGTCTGCCAATGAATGTTTGGCTAGGGCGAAGTGTTTGCCCACCGGTTTGTCACTGTCCTGTGTCTGAATAGCCTGACGGATTGAGGTTCTGTGATTGGCAATCCGGTCTTTGGAGGTCGTGATGGTTTTACCAACGTACATAAGGCTGCATGGACAAATAATGAAATATATCACGTATGTACTCGTGCATGTCACCTGTGTTATTTGATGCAGGTCTCCAAGAATCTAAGTAGCAAACTTTCCTTTCAATAAATATTTTTCTGCTTAATACAGATGCAAATGCTTTCTTTTTAATTTGAAGTGTATGAGACAGATTATATGGATTCGTGCATTACACCTACACCTCTCCATTTGCATATGTAAATAAGTGTTATATTATATTATATATATATATATATATATATATATATACATACATATATATGTGTGTGTGTGTGTGTATGTGTGTGTGTGCATGTGTGTATACTCTGTACTGTATATTGGATTTAATTTTTTCTTTTTACACATGTAATACAGACATCTCGAAGTTTGTACACAAAATTGATAGAGCACTCTGAATATTATTTTGGTAGTAGTGAAAATGTCTATAAACTAGGGTGAAA
The DNA here is from genome assembly GCA_037306005.1 of Rhinophrynus dorsalis. Classification (NCBI taxonomy): domain Eukaryota; kingdom Metazoa; phylum Chordata; class Amphibia; order Anura; family Rhinophrynidae; genus Rhinophrynus; species Rhinophrynus dorsalis. The sequence continues at coordinate 274,565,024 of CM074718.1, read as the reverse complement.
CTGTAGATATTGGGTTGCAGAGTTTTATTAAAAATAGTGACTATAGATGAAAATAGAGGCCAAATAAATAGTAAAGAGTATTTTTTTTTTGCATAGAATAAGCTTAGTGTAGTTACCCTCAATCACTTTTATTTATTTTTCAGATCAACATCCTTTCCATAAAAACATTCTTCCATGAATATTTATCTGGCTATAAGGCAGAAGAGCCTGAGCAGAGAAGGTTTATTTTATTTGGTGCAACTACAATATTGTATCCAGTAGAAAAAAAAAGCAATTTAATATACACTCCCTTCAAGAGAAAGACAATCCAAATAAAAATTTTCTTACCGCCAACGCACACGGAGGATGGTTCTACACTCAGAATTTCTGTACAAGACTTCTTTAAAATCTAAAAAAAAAAACCAAATATGAATGGTCAACAAACATAAATATCAATTACAAAACCTTTTTTTATCCTTATTTTTTACTTTAAGTGTATGGGAAAAAAACATGATATTGCTTAAATGCATTGTGATAAGCACTGAGAATGAATGCATAACAAGCTTTTAAAAATGTAGCTATTTTAGAACACACACACACACACACATATGTATATAATGTTATTGGCTTGGTTGTACTCTTTGTAGACTCATGTAAATCCAACCTGGGTGCTACTCCCAAATAGGGTTAAATACATTCAGTTCAGCTAATGGCACTCACAGAAGATTGTTGCAGACAAGCAAAGTAGATGTTTATTTAATCAATGTTTTGGCCCCAATATCAGGCCTTTATAAAGATTCAAGATAAAGGCCTGTTATTAGGGCTGAAATGTTGATTCAATAAACATCTACTTTGTTTGTCTGCAACAAGCCCCTGCGAGCGCCATCTGCTGAACTATATATATATATATATATATATATATATATATATATATATATATATATAGTTTTACATGCAGCATATTTACATTTGCATAATTAGTATGTCTGTGTCACAGTCATCTATCTGGCATCTCTGGGGCAATACTAATGATTATATAAACAGTTTTCCAGACTCGAACTAACAGCTAAAGCACCTGAATATATTCTGAGTTGATCAATGTATCCAAACTCATTATAACCATCTATGGCACTGAGATAATTATCCTTCATTTTCTTTCAAAAGGGAACATACAGGATTACACTTTGTATTATTAGGTAAAACAGGAAGGTCTGATAAAGACTAACTTATCTGGCAGCAGAAAAGCTATATATTCCTTATGTCTCTAGATTATGAGGCAAAAGTTGAACTTGATGGACTTGTGTCTTTTTTCAGTCTAATTTATTATGTTACTATTTATATACATAATAACAAAAAAGTAAAATATACATTCATATTTTTCTGCCTAGATTTATTGTAACACACTATCATGAATTATGTTAATAGGTTTTAAACTGCATTATAAAAAATGGGCGTACAGCTAAACCTTTTCAGTCAGCTTTCCATGACTGCACCATTTACACAATTGCAAAGACCAATGTAAACAGCACACAGGTTTTCAAGCAAAAGGATATAAAAATATATACGCTTAAAAATAAAAGAGATAAATGATTTGCAGATGAAGCAAGGAACTAAAATCTTCCTGTATGTGTTAAGTGCTACTACAATTTTACTTAAAAAAATGTCATAAAAATGAAACGCTTGTATGTTTTATTTCTGCTCTTTACCGGGGAGTATGAAAATGGTGATGCATTGCTTTATGATATAAGGCTGTTAACAAATCCACAATACAATGAAGAATGTGCTCCTGTTCATTAGCAATGCAATGACTGTTGGCACAGCCTGACTGCAAGTCCTATAGATCATCAAGAAATTAACAGGGAAATGAGAAGGATAATAATATTTGGAAAATAAACAGACTATTAACTACTACTAAATATCCTACTACAAAAGATAACAACTAATACCATAAGGCCTGATAAGTCACTAAAGTACTAAAAAAATTACCTCAGTGGGATCTCCAGCAAGAAGTATAGCTTAATATACAACCAAAGAAAGAAAGCACAGATATAGGGCCAGATGTTCAAAGAAGTAGCGAAATAGCTTTTGTCGTTTGTAAGGACTTTTCAAAGTACAGTGTTGATGGGATCATTAATATTTTCAGAGAGTGCCGGTTGTGATTGGAAATATGTTGTTTGTCCTGACTGAAATTGTCGTATGTAAAGACAAAAAAAGTCTTAACAACAAAATGTCTTTAAAAATGTCTTAAGTAACAACAAAAAAATGTCTTAACTAAAGACAAAAATTCTCACATTCAGAATACATTCCCTCCACTTTTTTCTCAACGTACAAATTTTGTCTTTTGAAAAAAATTTTTGTCGTTACTTACGACAAATTTTCTTTTCCTCTATACGACACTGGAGAATAGTTTAGCCACGCCCTTGCCCCGCCCCTTTGCCCGTCAATTCTGGAGTTGTGTTGTACACAATGGACATTACTAGTCTTTTGGTGTATACTCTATAGAAAATATGTCGTTCATGCATTCAATGACTTATCTTTGTCTTTCATACAACAATTTTTTGTCGTTATCCCTTTGAACATATGGCCCATAGAGTTAAATAAAGCACTCAGCCCAATTCAATTCTTCAACGTATAATACAAAAATACATTTATTATAGAAAAATTAATAAACAATAATGAAACAAATTAACTAATAAAATATTAGTCATCAATAAGTGAGATGTCAATAAGAAAAGGTTAACCCTCCCTCCTCTCAAGAACACACTGCCATAAAAAGGAGAACAAATATCGCTCTATATGATAGAATATAATATACATAGATATCCCATAAAACCAAAGAGGGGAAACATGCTTCCACAGTCACCAAAACATTGGTGTACTGGTACCAGCCAAAAAATTGAAAAAATACACTATAAAGCTTGATGCATGAAACACTCAGTTCCTCATGATGTAATCAATCCAAAAATTCTGTGGAATATACAATAGAGCAAATCCACTCGTAATTATTATCCATAAGTTCATGCAGCAACGTAGACAAGTAAGGATGCAATTAGTAGGTTAACTGGCAAGCGTAAAGCACATATATATAAAAGAGAGTCACATATAGCAGGGGTTAAAGGGATAGTAATACTTCATTTTAACTGTATTTTATTTTGTAGGCATTAAAAAAACATGAAGAATGATATGAGTCTTATCTCTCAAACCTTTATGGTTTATGAGATATTCACAAGCAAAGTTTCCCCCTCCTGCCCCTTTTACCTACTGTAAACAATCTCTTCTCAGATGTGGAATGCAGTCCATAGACTGGACAGACAACAGAAGGGGACACTCTTATTCCTATAAAAACAATGAAATCCCTGCCCCCCTTGACAAGCTTTTCAGGTTTTTCCCTTATCTTAATTGAAGATTGTCCCTCTCTGCAGTCTACCTGGACATCTCCCTTTTGCTCTGGATAAACAGTGTGACATCAGTAAAAGGGGCGGGAGGGGTACACTTTGTCATTGAATTACTCTGGAACTACAACTCTGACAGAATTGAAATAACACTCTCCAAAGTCCAAATACTATGATGATTAATTAGAGCTGCTTTTATTATGAAACATTACTATCCCTTTAATGCAGTAATGAGTACCAAAAGCTGTAAGTGTAGCCAGCCACAGACATACAGGTGTAAAGGTAAATTTAATGGGACTTACTTGATGTTCACATCTCTTCACCCACATATCACAGTTCCATTACCTTATCTCCTTGCTTCAGTAGCAGTTCCTGTTACGTGTTTCTATCCGCATGACCCAAGTGGCTTGATCCGTACCTTATATTGACATACCCCTTTTTCATTGCTGCCAGTACTTTGCTGATTCCAAGCTCTCGCATCCTTACTTCATATATTTATTTAACGGCTGGAAAGTTTCCACTCACATACTCCAACGTGTTTCGTCCGTCTTTCCCGCGGACAACATCAGGGTTACCTGCTACTGAACTACTACTGAAGCAAGGTGATAAGGTAATGGAACTGTGATATGTGGGTGAAGAGATGTGAACATCAAGTAAGTCCCATTAAATTTACCTTTACACCTGTATGTCTGTGGCTGGCTACACTTACAGCTTTTGGTACTCATTACCGCATTAACCCCTGCTACATGTGACTCTCTTATATATATATGTGCTTTACGCTTTCCAGTTAACCTGTTAATTGCATCCTTACTTGTCTGCGTTGCTGCGTGTACTTATGGATATTAACCCCTTAAGGACCGGCGGTCATGGGACATTTCCGTCCCATAATGACCGTATAGGGGCACTTTGACGCGCCGGTACACGTGACCTGTCACGTGTATCGGTGCGTCACTATGGGGCTTGAAAGACATCGCTCCGATCTTGGAGCGGTCTATTTCAGGCCCTATTGGGGGCCATGGTGACGTACCATGACCGTCATCGGTCCTTGAGTAGTACAAGGACCGTGACGTTCCTGGGACGTCAAGGGTCCCTAAGGGGTTAATTACAAGTGGATTTGCTCTATTTTATATTCCACATAATTTTTGGATTGATTACATCATGATGAACTGAGTGTTTCATGCATCAAGCTTTATAGTGTATTTTTTCAATTTTTTGGCTGGTACCAGTACACCAATGTTTTGGTGACTGTGGAAACATGTTTCCCCTCTTTGGTTTTATGGGATATCTATGTATATTATATTCTATCATATAGAGCGAGATTTGTTCTCCTTTTTATGGCAGTGTGTTCTTTAGAGGAGGGAGGGTTAACCTTTTCTTATCGACATCTCACTTATTGATGACTAGTATTTTCTGAGATAATTTGTTTCATTATTGTTTATTAATTTTTCTATAATAAATTTATTTTTGTATTATACGTTGAAGAATTGAATTGGGCTGAGTGCTTTATTAACTCTATATCTGTGCTTCCTTTATTTGGTTGTATATGATAAACTATAGAGTATTAGCACCTTTTGCTATTTTTGTGTATGGTTTGCCCCCTTTTTTTGGGTATAACTGAGTACTCCTAGTCCTTCTATATCTATCTAAGTATAGCTTAATACACTTCACAAACAACTACTTTTAAGGAAAGTTGTTTGCTTGTCAGTTTAATTGCAATAATATAAAAGGACATTCTTGAGAAAGGAGCTTGGGGTCAATCAACAAGGATTCAATGGGAAACCTTGCCTAAGTCACAGGTGGCATATATTTTCTTTAATAAATATTTATAATTATTTAGCTTCGTAAACATTTTAAGGGAAATGTTAGCTAAAGTGTTATAGTAGAAAGCATGTGCTATGTACTGCTGTTATAATAATACATTGCTGTAGTAAATCAAAGAAAGCATATTGATTATGGGAGTCTAGAAATTGTAATAGTGATCTTGTGAGTTATTGGTTTGCCTGGATTTAGCAGTTAAATGTCATCAGCAGATGGTGGGGATGCACCACAATTGGCCAAGAGACTACAAGTAGAGTCAATGAGGTAGCTACCATTGATGGAGAAAGTGATTTATTGTTTGCCATTTTGTGAACTATACATCCATATGGTCAATAATAAGCTGAAAATTGCTTTTGTTTGATAGTGTGGGATTTTTAGCATATCAACCACAGGAGTGATTCCATTTCAGTCGATGCGTGTCATTGCATTGCTCTCAACAGCACACTTGCCATTTTCAATTTCACTAACCAAGCAGGAAGTTTAGACAAAGAAAGTGTGTCGGAATCCACTTTTTTTTGCTGATTCCCTCAAGGATGCAGGGGTCTGCCCCTAACACTTGTATGTTCCCCACCATCTATGCAGGTATCAGGAGACCATTAACCTGTTTGTACCAGAGAATTTAGAAATTATATAAATAAAAGCATTGCCGTTTTGGCACCTTTAGGCAAATAAAATCAACTTAAAATGAAAATACAAAATAAGAGGAGACTAGACCCCAATGGCCCCTTTTTAGGCTTAAGACTTAGGAAGAGGAGCCATTATTTGGTGAGGGTCTCATAACCTCCTTCCTTCTTCCAACCATCTTGCCATTTTGGATGTAGGTAAAATGGAATTTTTATGCCTACCCGTAAATCCTTTTTTTATACTCCACTGGGGGATACCGCCACATGTGTAAACTTCCCTCCACCAGGAGGAAGGCACGACTTCTTCCACTCCCTAGCCCTACTTTACCCCTAGGCTCTGCCCACTAGTTAATTTTCTTCTATCAAACCATAGGAGAGTAAAGATTCAAGAAATGATGGGGTAGCGCAACCCACACTGAGGCCAAGATGCATGTGACCAACAATGGAGTAAAATAAAAGGATTTCTCTTTAGTATATAAAAAAAAAAAAAAATCCCTGAGGGAGACTAAAACTGTGGGATGTTGCAAAGCTGTTCCAAAAATATAGGGTGGGAGAAAAAACACATTAAAGTAAATTAAACAGACACTTATAATATATTGCAACCAAAACAAGAATCTGATGAAAACAAAACACTGATTTTGTATAAATTTGCATGAATTGATGACCAGGTAACTACTTTACAGATTTGCATGGCTTCTGATGACCTAGTATGTGTTGACAAACATGATGGATGGGCTGTAAGTTTAAAAATAAATGTTTTAATGTGCAGTATCTAGGCTTGCTCAATAGGCTATTTAATCAATAAACAGGAGCCTTCATATTTGTCTTTTATGACCTGCTAGATTAGAAACAGTGAAACAGATCGTAGGGAATATACACTTTCATGGAAGTAATATTTCAAGACTCTCACTAGATCTAACATAGGTAGTCTCCTCTAAATCATGTTGTTGGTTAGGATGCAATGAAGGCAACACAAGATTTAGATCAATGAGGAATGAGGACAACTCCTATGGTTGAAAAATCATAACTGCTCCTATTACCACACTATCCTAATGGAATACTCGTAAGAACAAAAAAATTTACTTTGAAACACTTCCGACACTGGAAAAACTGCTCTTAAAGTCAGATGTCTGGGAGATGATTAAGAGCAGGGATGTGTGAAAATTTTCACCTCAAACCAAAATTGGCAAATAATGGCACTTCCCACTTAGCAAATAATTTCATGTGAAAAGTGCCATTTTTCCTCTTATTTTTGCTTAGCTCATTGCACTGAAATCAATGGAAACATTGAAATCACAAAAAAACAAATAGCAAATGTTATTTTACTTTTCAAATTAATAGTATAAAAGGGGTATGAGGGTGCCTGTGATAGTGAAGTGTGGGGGAAAGAATGAGTTGAACAGGAAATTTTTTTGGGTGGGGGGGTTTGTTGACAGGGATTGGGAGGGACATTTAATAAAATAATAAAAAAATAAATAAAAATAAAAAATAAGACATGGTATAAAAGGGATCTGAGGAGGGTGCCTGTGTTGGTGGGTAGAGTATATGGAAAGAATCAGTCGAACAGGGAATTTTTTTTTTTTGTGGGGGCGTTGTTGATTGGTATTGGGGAGTCAGTTAATAAAAAATAAACAAACAAAATGAAAAATAACTCAATATAAGAAATTGGTATATAATGTGATAGACTCAGGGACCCCATGATGTAAGCTGTGACTGGGGCAGACTGATACTTGACGGGATACAGTATTTTGTAGAGAATGATTTGTAGGTCTTAGACTTGTTGTTAGAGGCACAAGCTCTAAGGAAACATTGATTTGTAGGACTTTGGCTTGATAGCGTCACAAGCCCTGAGGAATCAATTATTTGTAGGACTTCCTATTCTTTGATTTACGCCTCAACTCTTATTGCCTTTGGGGAGAGTCAGGGGGTGAAGCAACAGTGGTACCCGATTTCTTTGGTGGGGGTTTGGCTTTAACACATTTCTCATAAATGGCATGGTGTCTGTATTTCATGTGTGTTATCAGGGTGATTGTGCCAAGATGTGTTCCCTCCTTTCCAATTTTCGCTGGCTTGTCAAAAATCGTGCACAGTGCCATTGCTGATGAGCGCACTGTGCATGCCCCAAGAGAAAAATAGTCCCACACCTGGGATCTCAGTGGGGGAGGGGAAAAGTGGAGAAGAATGGCCTTTCTTCTTCTCCTCCACATTTCCCTTCACTGGCTAGGGCAGGTGATGATGCTGCTATTTTTGCTGCTACTGCCTCAGAATCAGCACTACAGCTAGGACCAGGAGTATTGCTGCTGGCAAGTGGAACCTGTCCTCATCCTGCATCCCCATTCCCATTGTATCCACAGTGGTCTGTGGCACACTAGTCTGCTCCTCATCATCCTGCTGCCCTTGCAACTCATCAGCGGCATTAAAAAAACCCTAAACGTGGCAAAAGTATGGCAATGTAGGCATATATATACGGTGTAATCAAAGGGAAAAAATGACAGCTTAATGAATATAAAAATATGGACTCAGGTCAAACTTGATGCTATACTGCAACACAGGATCCTTTATGGGCCATAATCCATCTCACCCCCAGGAGTTTGTAATCTGTAATTATTTGAGATCAGCAAATCACTATACTTCCAGCCAATCACAGACTGGGGGTATAGAAGAATACATGCCTTCCATTGATGTCAGTGAGTCATGTGGTTTATTATGCTTCCATTACATGTCACTGATATTGGCTAATCACAGCTTACAAAACACCATCTGGAAACAGTAGGGAATGGTTACAAATTCTCCAACAGACCAAGAGATGTGCAATGTACACTGGGTAGATGTACTTGGATTTGCTTTTTTACATATATTTATTTTTATATTTATACCTTTAGGTACTGTGCCTCAACAGCTCAACCATACAGGGCGATGGCCTAAATCAGGAGTTTCTCAGCCCCGTGGCAAATATTAGAAGATTATATGGGTGTCAGTGATCAACCTATTGATCTATGATTCTCCACATACTAAGGTCATTGACATAGGACGAATGTAACATGACCCCTTTATTTTTTTAAAAAATAGCCCACAATTTTGGGTAGTAGAGGGGAGAATTGATGCATTCCTCATTGGTCAAGTTAAACATCTTTATTGGTAAGTGCCCAATAAGACCACCTAATATATTTTTAGATATATCCTCCACCTCCTTGTGCAAGATTTCTATTGCCTTCTCACCCCACAGGGGTGACATGGGTAGAAGGGGAAGCTGAATGACTCCATCCTATGGTTTATGATGTCCCTGCTACACTGATTAGGGTAAATGGCTTTCTGAATCCACACCATGCTGGCCCGATAATGGTGAGAAATGGTAGGGTCAGGAGATCAGTTAGTGGGTCTTCTACCTGAATCCCGTGCCTCAGAATGGATCTTGTGATTTATCAGTTATTTCTATTTGATTCATATGGGGGTTCCAAGACCACTTTATTGTTTTTTTTTTATTCATACTACTGTAAAGCTGTGCAATGTACTGCACCAAACAGCAGTCTGGAACTGAATGTCATAATGCTCTCCTAAATAGGTGGCAAGAGGTTTGGAGGACCGCACAAGCATGCAGGGAGATCCCCACATGATTGGCAGATAAGGGAAATTGGTGGTGGGGGTTGCAGCTGGTGAGGGCTGCATAGCATCCATAGTACATCCTAATTGCAAAAACAGGTACACCATCATGTTTATGTGAGGTGGCAACACACTTTTTTCTTTGATATTTGATATGTACCTGCTGGTTGTCCTTTGAGGTTGGTTGCACATCACAACAATGTACTGGAATAAGGAGTCAGACAAAAGTAATAATGGATATATATATATATATATATATATATATATATATATATATATATATATACACACACACGCTAGTTGAAGAGCCCGTCTACACGGGCCACAATGCCAGCCAGTCGCGGGGCAATCATGCCCAGTAGAGACTGCCCATGCTGTGGCTGATACAGTGCCAGCTGGTCGTGGGGCAGTCATGCACAGTAGAGACTGCCCACGCCGTGGCTGATACTTCGGAGCACCCCACTCCGTATCAGCTGTATCACGGGCAGTCTCTACTGCGCATGATTGCGTCATTACAAACTATTTAGAATTATAATATAGGATATATATATATATATATATATATATATATATATATATATATATATATATATGTATAGTGACCTCCCCATTCTTTCCAAGCCTTTGCTAAGCATGCTCTCTTCCATGCTGTTCACTTTCATTGTAATATTTTAATATTTTTTATTTATGTTTTTCTTCAAACATTTCAAGAGTTTCCACTCGTACATTATTGATGGGCATCATCAATTAGCACAGGAAACATCCCTGAGAGTCTTTGATTAGTTTAGTTTGCACAACGCTATCCCACAGAGTGATCTCCTGAATCATTTGTGTTGCAGTTGATAGAGAAATAAGGTCTGCATTTAAATATGTATAGTGTAAAATAAATGCCACACAAGTAATGATAAACCAGCAGTAAAACATCTCATGGTGAAGGGCTTAAAAAGGAAATACAACAGACCACAACGGATTTTAATGTAAGCCTCAGGCAGGAAATACATCTAAGCTTTCAGAAAAATACATCTCCCAGCCATCAAATGTAAGATAATTGACAGGTAGTATAAACACAGAAAGTGAATAGCATGCAGTGCTGGAATACATCTTGTTCCTCAAAGTAAACATGTTATGTATTCCAAGAACAAATTATCTCCAATCAATTTCTGCCACAGGGGCTCAACGCAGAAAAAAACACAGATAATGTCCGTAAGAACCAAATGATATTAGTTGAATTAAAAGAACCTGTAGGTTTTTTTTGCAATTTGTTTGTTGTAACAGCAATAATATATTATTAACCCTTCCCTGAGAGGGTAGCAGATAAGTGGAATAGCCTACCTGCAGAAATGGTAGAAGTTAATACAGTGACAGGATTTAAGCATGCATGGGATAGGCATTAGGCTGTCCTGAACATAAGACATGACCAAGGACCAAATATGGTTTGAGATTTTTACAGTAGGAAAATGGGCAGACTAGATGGGCCAAATGGTTCTTATCTGCTGTCAAATTCTATGTTTCTATGTATTGCATCACCTACCCCACTGTCATTCAAAGGGTTAATGGATACAACAGTTCAAGTACCATGGAAAATACAGTAGTCTCAGAATGTACAAGTCTTCTGGAATGGATCCACTGGTAATCATAGTACAGATTGTTTGAGTCTCACCTCATGCAAGAAGCTAAAGACGCACAATTCTGAAGCACTGAACTGCACTATAGGGCAGGGGTACTCAAACATCCTCATGCAAACCTTGAAAATGCATGTTTTCTGAATATCCTCATTTAAACACAAGTGAATGTTGATGACTCAGGCATATCCTTAAAGGGATAGTAATGTTTCATAATAAAAGCAGCTCTAATTAATCATCATAGTATTTGGACTTTGGAGAGTGTTATTTCAATTCTGTCAGAGTTGTAGTTCAAGAGTAATTCAATGACAAAGTATCCCCCTCCCACCCCTTTTACTGATGTAACACTGCTCAGCCAGAGCAGAAGGGAGGTGCCCAGGTAGATTGCAGAGAGGGACAATCTTCAATTAAAATAAGGGAAAAACCTGTAAAACTTGTCAAGGGGGGCAGAGTTTTCATTGTTCTCATAGGAAGAAGATTGTCCCCTTCTGTTAACTGTCTGGTCTATGGACTGCATTCCACATCTAAGAAGAGATGGCTTAAACTAGGCAAAAGGGGCGGGAGGGGAACTTTGCTTGTGAATATCTCTCAAACCATAAAGGTTTGAGCGATAAGACATATCATTCTTCATGTTTTTTTAATGTCTACAAAATAAAATAAAGATAAAATGAAGTATTACTATCCCTTTAAGAATGATTGAGCCACTGATGGATTCACCTGTGTTCATGTGAGTAGATCCTGAAAACCTGCATTACTGGCGGGGGGCTAAGGACAGGTTTGACATTGGGGATGAATAAAAATTCCCTAAATTCCAAATATAACAGGAAGTTTAAACACCTTGAATACTACAGACGTCTCCAACGCACTGAAAAGCAATGAGTCAATTTTAAAACAATTTATTTCAATGGGGATATTTAGTTCTGCCCTATGACACAGTTCCTGCATAAGGCCCATATTTATAAAAGCAAATTGGAGTTATTCTGGAGTAGACCAAATGCCTCACAGGAGGCAAATTAATATTTGTAAATTCCCACATACATAAATAGATCTTTTAACCCCTTGAAAGCTAGAGGGGTGTCCAGTGCATTTTTTCACAACACATTGAATATCTCTCTAGCTTTCAAGGATATACAATTCCAATTTACTTTTACATCAATTGTTATTTGTACTCTATGGTGCAGTTGGTTTACTCCAGAATAACTGCAGTTTGCGTTTATATATTTGGGCCTTTGTTACATAGTTGATGAGGTTGAAAAAAATCAATAAAGTTTAACTTTTGTCAATTGTCCTTCGTTTATCCCAAGGAAGGTGAATAAGACTCTACTGTATTCATTTCCAACAATGCCTCAGGTGGGCATAAAAGTTCAGTTCCTTGGGAGGGAGAACTAGCAACTTCATCAACTAAACTCTCAATACATCAGAGACATACAAAACAAGAATTATGATTCTTAAATTTTTTTATTTATAAAGCGACAACTTATTCGCAGTTCTGTACAATAGGGAATAGACATACAGAGATATTAAATAGTACAAATGGAACATGGGAAGCAAAAGGATCAGAGGGCCCTCTTCGTTAGAGTTGCCACCCAGACGGTATTTTACTGGCAGGCCGGTAAAAAATTGGCGTCTGTCCAATGTTAAGTCTATGAAGGGAATGCCATGGCCGGTATTTTTTTGAAGAAAAGGTGGCAACCCTACTTCTCGTTAGCGCTTACAATCAGTATCCTTTTAAAACATCACACACAAAACAGCGGGTGACGTCACAGCGCTTTAAACTTGTCACCGTGATTATAAGGGCGACATGAGAATCTCGCCCTGTCAGAAAAGCACAAGATTCTCATGTTGCCGGTATTAAACAGCACATCTAGTACTTTATTTTATTAAATTTGTATTGGGCATCCAGCTTGACCAGATGAGCAAACTGCATTGTTAACCCCTTGAGTGCAGCTGAGCGCTGTTCTGGGCTCTCTCTCCCCTTGTCTCTGCATGTTCCACTCCACCCTGTTATTCTGCATACAGAGACAAGGGGAGAGACAGCCTGCAGCAGCACTGAGCTGCACTCAAGGGGTTAACAATGCAATTCGCTCATCTCCATGAATTAGGTGGGCACTGTTATCTCTTATTTTAAAATGAAGTCTGTAAATGTATTTAATAAATTAAAGTACTGTATGCACCGTTTAATACCGGCAACATGAGAACCTCACGCTTTTCGGCCAGGCCAGATACTCATGTCGCCCTTTTAATCATGACGACGTGTTTATAGCGCTGGGACATTGCATGCTGTTTTGTGTGCAACTTTTTAAAAGTGAACCCTCACAGTCTAGGTAGGTGGGACACAGAAGTAGTAAGTGTTATGGGGTCTAAGTGCCTCCTGCCACAAGAATGTCAGGTAACTACAGGTACACTCAGCTGTTTAATCTCTACCACCCCTAAGATTTTTTTCTATTTACTTCTTTAAAAATGTTAACAGTCCCTATATACAGCACATCAATAAACCTCTGACTATTATAAGTAAACTCATGTAATCAGGGCTGGATTTACATCTCAGGAGCCTGTAGGCACAGAAATTTGAAGCGCCCCCCCGTGGGCCATCTGCACTGGATACCTCCACAATGCTTCTAATCTCCACATTGCCCCCCCCAACATCTCCATATTGCCCTCACATTGCCCCCATCATCGCCACATTGCCCCATCAGCTCCATATTGCCCTCACAATGCCCTCCATCAGCTCCACAATGCCCCCCATCAGCTCCATATTGCCCTCACAATGCCCCCCATCAGCTCCATATTGCCCCATCAGCTCCACATTGCCCTCACAATACCCCCCATCAGCTCCATATTGCCCCCATCAGCTCCACATTGCCCTCACAATGCCCCCCATCAGCTCCACATTGCCCCCCACCCCATCAGCTCCAACTTGCCCCCATCATCTCCACATTGCCCTCCATCAGCTCCAATTTGCCCCCCATTGGCTCCACATTGCCCTCTATCGGCTCCAACTTGCCCCCCATTAGCTCCACATTGCCCTCACATTGCCTCCCCCCGTTGTCCGTTTCCTACCTCCCTGGTAGAAGACCTGTATGTGCCTCCTTTGGCACAGTTTTGCACCTGATGGAGCTCCCGCGTGGTCTCCTATTCAGGAATGCAGATGATGTCATCTCCCAGCGCTCTGCATTCCTAAAGAGGTGACGAGGGAGCTCCATCAGGTACAAGACTGGGGGGGTGGGCAATGTGAGTGGGTGCCGCCTGCGCAGCCAGTGAGGCGGCAAGTTTTTTTTTGTTTTTTTTGTTTTTTTAAGAATATTAAAAAAAAAAATCCAAATGGCAGGCGCCCCTTGTTGGCGTGCGCCTGTAGGCAGGTGCCTACTTTGCCTAATGGCAAATCTGGCCCTGCATGTAATTCTATGTAAAGCAGAATACTGTCTCAGTATAATCCTTGACATGATAGCTCTGTACTAGTGTCCACTTACTTAAAGGGACATGAGACCTTCCAAAGCGAATAAAAAAATGAGGGATGTTTAGGGAGTCTGATGTACAAAGAGAAGCGGGAGACGTTCTGGGGCAAACTAACTGCACCAGAGAGGCAAATTCTTTGGAGTCCGCTATAGCATTAACCCTTTGAGTGCCAGAGGGGTACGTAAAGCATTGCAAAGTAATGCATTTCATATCCCTCTGGCATTCAAAGGGTTGGGGGGGTTAAAAAACCATTCAAACTACTGGGAATATTTATTTATTCTCTGTTGTTGGTTTGCGCCAGGATTACTCTACTTTCTTAGTGACACAGATCCACTAACGTTAACCTTCAGCACCAGCGGGTGCACTAGAGCAAATAATCACTTTAATGCATGATGGTCGTTAAATCATTAAAGTAGAAGTAACACCATATGACACCTTTTCATTTTAAATAGCTTTCAAAATTCACCTATATGTTAATTTAGACATTTTTTTTAAAAGGTTATGAATTATCTAGCTTTATTTATTTGTCAATTTTTTTGAAAATAAGAACAACTGGCTGGCACAGCTATGAGCTGGATTGCCTGATGAGTGTGGAATGTTAGTATATGCACATGGCTGTGCCAGCCAGTACTGTATAATTTGCATAAACTGACTAATAAACTATTTATCTCAAAGACTATTGTTTAAAATATAAATAATTTTGAAAGCTCTTTAAAATTAAACTAAATTGTTATAATGTGTAACTTTCTATTTAATGTACTGTAGCCCTATATCATCCACAGGCATATTACATATTGTTATGCCACTTTTTGCTGCACCTTCCTAGCATATCACATACAGCAAGGCATAGAGAAAAGGAGAACCCAGAAACACAACATTATTCAAGGGATAGTAATGTTTCATAATAAAAGCAGCTCTAATTAATCATCATAGTATTTGGACCTTGTGTGTTATTTCAATTCTGTCAGAGTTGTAGTTCAAGAGTAATTCAATGACAAAGTATCCCCCTCCCGGCCCTTTTACTGATGTAACACTGTTCAGCCAGAGCAGAAGGAGGTGCCCAGGTAGACTGCAGAGAGTAACAATCTTCAATTAAGATAAGGGGAAACCTGAAAAACTTGTCAAGAAGGGCAGGTCCTTCATTGTTCTCATGGGAAGAAGATTGTCCCCTTCTGTTATCTGTCTGGTCTTACAACCAGATTCCACATCTGAGAAGAGATGGCTTACACTAGGTAAAAGGGGCTGGAGGGGAAACTTTGCTTGTGAATATCTCTCAAACCATAAAGATTTGAGAGATAAAACTTATATCGTTCTTCATGTTTTTTTAATGCCTACGAAATAAAATAAAGCTAAAACTAAGTATTACTATCCCTTTCACTACTACCCTTTGCTTGTCTGGGTAATAAATAGCCACATGTGCAGGATCATTATGAGTGACCTAATATTGCCTTTAAATAAAAGTTTAAGCAGGCTGGCAAGGGTGGCACAGATGCCCTCCCACCACATATGGGACATATCCACAGCCTGGAAAGAACACTTGTTTGTGGACATATTCTTTATGTACTTGGCATTGAATGGTTTAAAAGAAACCTTTTCAAGTGGATCGAAATGTATAAATGGAATACTTCAGATTTCAGAAACCACTGCATTTCAGTTAAGTAATTATCTTCAAAGTGCATGTTGAAAGCAGCATCTCAGTCTTCTCATAACATAACATTAGGCAAGGTAATACACAAAATCCAGGATGTTTTCTTCTCTGAAGAAAGATTTTTATATGTTGGGGGAATGGGCAGATAAATGATTCATTGTATTTAATACTGATATATGTAAGATTATGAATCAAGGATGCAGAAACAAGCATGCGCTATAAATGTAAAATTGGATAATACTTATACATTCTTTATTAGAAAACAACAGGAATTTGTAGACAACAAACTTTATAACAGTATGTACTAACAGTCATCTGCTGCAAGAGCCAATAAGTTACTATCATGTACAAAAAGTGGTACAGATGCACCAGAGAAAGGTATAATTCTCCATTACTATAAATCACTGGAAATACATCACCTGTATTATGTAGTACACCTTTTGGCACCTGACATTATTGAACTGATAAGAGTACACAGATGTGAAAGAAGATTGAAAAAATAAATTAAAGTATTTTAGTTATAAAGAAAGGCCAGACAAGTAGGATTTGTTAAAAAAAAATAGGCATTTGCTTTGGGATATGATTTCTATTCACTGAGATTACTATTTACAAGTATACTTAAGATTAATATAAAGAATTCTCTTTGGAACTTTAAACAGGTGAATAAAACATCAAGTAAGATTGAAGAAAAAGAGATTTTAGCAAAGGTGGGGATTTTTTCACAGTTAGGACAGTAAGAATTGCAAATACTTGCCTCAGGAGTCTGTGCTGGCAGATAATTTAGTATATACAAAAAACACTTGGATGTGTTTTTAGCAAAAAGTATACAGAATTCTAGTAAATGGCTTCATTGCAGGTAAGATGTTAATCTAGGGACACATTTGTTTGCCATGAAGTATTGTTTGTTACCCACTTCAGACAAAACTTGAAATGGCCTTGCTATTTGCCTTCCCCTGGATCAACAAATTAGATCTGGCAAAGGTTGACCTTGATAGTCTTGTCTTTTTTCAACCTAATCAACTATGCTACTGGTTTGGGCATTTCATGCTGAGTAAAACAAGGGTATTCTTATTGCTGGGAGGTTGCCACCTTCAAAAGTTAATACAGGTTAATCCTGAGTTGTCAAATAGTATTAGTGTAACCCCCTCTTAAATTAATATGGACAGAAAATCAAAATGGCCTCTACATACCAATTCTGAGTTGACAGACTCTACAAAATCAATTTTTAATTAGCACTGGCTATCATGTACGTAGAGGCACACATAAAAGGATAAAACAGATGAGAGGTAGATCCCTCCTCCCTGTCATGTTTTATTTTGTTTAAACTTATTCATATATTTTTTGATTGTATTTCCTTATTACCACATGACCAACCATCGTCCAGTGGGCGATGTGCAGGTGGTTTAAACAGAGCTGCTCTGTTTGTTTGTATGTTTTATTTTTTTTGGCCACAGGCTTTGAAAAAGCAGCTGTATTAGCCGTGAAATGCGTCAGCAGGCCAAATATATATTACTTTTAAATGTATATGTATCTTTAATACATTATTAAACATTTATCTATTGTCTACATCTGGAGCAGCATAGTTAACCCTCAAAGGGTTAATGTATACGTGGATATTTGGATACCTGAGTGGGAACAGGTTTGTGATCCCCATAAGAGTGTGTGGTTGGGGGTAAGACTCTGACCTATATCAAATGTGAGTATAATTTATAACATTTGGAGTTCCTGTCGAACGTATTACACCATGGGCCGGTCCCCTGTTTTCTTGTAATTTACATGATTCTTTGCTCCTGGACTCCAGGACCCGAAACTCATGTCTTCTTAAGAAGACCTCTATAGAAGAAAGTTGAGGTCCTGGAGACCAAAAACAGATAATTATATCTGACTCTGTGGACCCGATATCCAGAACTAATTAATAATTAAATCTGTGGAACCAATCCATGGCAAGTGAGGATTATTATTAAAAGGAATTAGTGTTTCTCTACATCTTATTTAGAGACATCTGTATTTTCTAGCCTGTCAGTGGCTGTTGAGGAAAGAGCTGTGAATCTTTGATTCAAATGATAAATGAATAGGTCTGGATACGAGACTGAGATGATACTGGGGAAAGCTAGACCAGAACACTTCAATAACAGTGAATAAACATGTGTCTCACTCACTGGCAGGAAGCCACATTTACTCACCCATAGTACACTCCCTTTTACTCAAGAACTGTAATACTAAAATAGTTAACTGTTCACCTGACAATATGAATCGTCCTTTTTTTCATAACTATTACGAGAATATTGCAAGTATTCCTCGTGCACAATCCATCCCTTCACTAAGCCAGCCCCATCTTGTTTATATGGCTAAAAGACTCTAATAATTAAATATCAGTTGTATAACATTACGATTTCCTTAGATGCACTTATTTAAAAATGCATTCTGTTTCATTTTGAAAGTGCCATGTAATTATATGCTTTCTTTATGCTGAAATAAAAAAGAAATAGTTGTATGATATGCTTTTATGTTTTGCCAGACATCTGCAGCTTACAGTGTGCCACGACAATGCTATGACAGTTACATCTTGTAACAGCACAGTGTCCTCATGACAAAGACCAAACAGAGAAATCCAATAGAACTGGAATTTGTTGCAGGGAAGCAAAGGATTTAAAGGATATGAAACATTTCCTGCACAAATTGAATTTGCCCTGCTGCAGAAAGCTGTACTCTGTTATATACAATGTAAAATTATTTAACATAAGCCGTTTGATTTCAGTCCTGTTTCTTTAATACTTTAAGCAAAACTGACAACATGCATAATTCCTTTATAGAGCTTAATGATGACATAACGAACATCAACATGCAGGGGGCTTAATTATGACTGTTCTGCTCCTTAAACATCTGTTAAGTGGATTTAACCCTCTGAGTGCCAGAGGGGTACGTAACCCATTGCTCTGCAACGCATTGCGTACCCCTCTAGCACTCAAAGGGTTAAAGGAGCAGTAAACTTTTTTTTTAATTAAAATGTATATGTTATAGAGCTTTTCCTGCTGAGTAAAACAAGGTCACTATCACTGCTGTCAGTTGTTTTATTCTGAAGTTACAATCGTTCAAATAATCAGAAGTGAATTTATTATGCATTTACTTCCTGATAGTTCTAACTGACAGGAAGTGATTTGGCATTTCTATCACATTCTGTGGAGAACTGTAAGTCTCCAACTTTCCTCTCCATTAGAATGTAACAGGAGAACTAATTGGAATTTGATCACTAAAGGCCACTGCTAATGTAAATAAACACGGGTTTAAACTATAACAACTCTGGAAATATGCATCAGTCACCCTTATGTTACTCAACAGGAAATGCCCTACAATATATGTTTTTTCATTAAAAAAAGTTACCACTCCTTTAATAAAAAGGACTGTACCAATACTAGGGCAACCCAACTGCATCAGAGAGGACAAATAAATATCCCACAAATTCCCTTAATTTAACCTCTTGAGGATCGGTGACATGCCACATAAATCCATCTGTAATGGATAAGCTCCCGGACTGAAGTAGGGTTGCCACCTTTTCCTCAAAAAAATACCGGCCGTGGCATTCTCTCCATAGACTTAACATTGGACAGAAGCCAATTTTTTACCGGCCTGCCAGTAAAATACCGGCTGGGTGGCAACACTAGACTGAAGCAATCGCTTTCAGCATTTTCCTGGTGGCTCTGCACATGTGGTAACTGCTACTGTGAAGCCACATGACAAAAGCCATGTATAGTATCCTCTAACTCTCTCTTCCTCACTGTGATTTTGATAAAGAAAGAAGTAGATAATAGAGCTCCCAATGCCTCAAATGACTAAATATGAGGCCCCTTTGATGTAGTGGGAGCATGACTGGTGCTGGAGCTTAGAATACAAATAAAAGGCAATAGCACATTGATGCCTCATTTGTAACTGAGTAAATAACTTAGAATAAAGTATTTTGTATATAATATATATATAAAATATATATCATATTTATACAGACTAATTTGTAAACACACATAATGAAGTATAAACTTCAAACATGAATGTGAGTGTTATTGCTGTGGAATAATGTGAAACACTTAAAACACAGGTACACAGTCTTATCTCCTAAAAAAGGAACACGAGGGTGGGAAAAAGGGACATAGGGATTTTCATCTCAGAGGGACAGTACTCCCTAAAAATGGAGTTGGTAGGTATGAACGAACATTTATACCTTTTATACAGTCTCTGTTAAAAATGCATTAATTAAGCAGAAATCATAACAGAAAAACATATAAAAATGTTGTGTTTTTAAATGTTTTATATTATTAAAGTAATGGTGGATTATACATATAAATGTGGTATCAAAAGAAAGCCCTAATTATGCTTAAAAATGATATATAATTTTTGTGGTTGGATTAAGTGAATGAGAGGGAAAATATGGTTGAACAAAGGCATACTAAAAAATACCAAAACTGCTCTTGTCCTCTGGTTAAAAAAAACAAAAACCCTTGGCACTAAGGGGTTAAATAGGGCTGTTAAAAGAATCTTTAAGACCAGTGGAGATGGGCTGCACATGTCATACTCATTACCTTGAGGTAACGTAGTCACTCCCACCGGTCCTGTCAATCCAGCCTGTATCCGCCCCTTCTATAGCACATGACTTGAACGCGTTGGAAGGCTAGTGCACACTAGGTCATGTGCTATAGAAGGGGCGAATACAGGTTGGATAGACAGGACTGGTGGGAGTGACCACAATACCTCAAGGTAATAAGTATGATCTACCCCGGTCTTGACGTCACTGGGTAAGATTTTGTTTTACTGTTTATGCCTAACCTAGAAACTTATTTCAAAATAGGACTACACAAAGTTTAATATATTAATGTAGAGTGTACATTGAGACCACATCTTGTTGGGACGATAGTTCCGCTTTAATCATGAGACCTTGGGATTTAGCACTCTCAGCCAGGGCCGGATTTACATCTCAGGAGCCTGTAGGCACAGAAATCTGAAGCAGCCCCCCCCCCATTGGCAATTTCCACAATGCTCCAAATCTCCACATTGCCCCCCATCAGCTCCATATTGCCCTCATCAGCTGCCCCCATCAGCTCCACATTGCCACCATCAGCTCCACATTGCCCTCATATTGCCCCATCATCTCAACATTGGCCCCATCAGCTCCACATTGCCCCCATCATCTCTATATTGCTCCCATCATCTCCATATTGCCCCCATCAGCTCCACATTGCCCTCATATTGCCCCATCAGCTCCACCTTGCTTTCCCCCCATCATCCGCATATTGCCCTCACATTGCCCCCATCATCTCCACATTAAGCCTCACATTTCCTACCTGGTGGTCCAGCAGCAGGAGAGATCTGTGCTTCTGCACAGACCTGTAGCTGCTGGAACTCCCGCGCGGTCTTCTCTTTAGTAATGCAGACATCTCCCAGCGACGGGTGAGCTTCAGCAGCTACAGGTCTGTGCTGAAGAAGGCACAGACCTTACATGCGGCGGCATGCCACTTTTAAAAAAAAAAAGATTGATATCTATGGCAGGCGCCATACTCTGCCTTATGGAAAATCCGGCCCTGCTCTCAGCCAGTTCCTCTTCTTCTTAGTACAACAGCCTCTACATGTGTTAATACAGTGGTTCTCAAACCTTTTATTGTTGTGGAACCTTTAGGCTTTAGAAGAAATTGCAATGGAACAATCAAATCTTTAGCCCTTTAACCCTAAATGCAATGGTTTTGATACTTCTCTGGCTCTCAAAAGATGAATCCATGGAAGGTAAAAGATCAGCAACACTTTGCTTTCCAAGAGCTTAATTTGGTATCACTATGAAATGTATTAGAATGGTAATTTTACCGGTAACCATTTCCATGTCCACTGATAGTCACAGAACCACATATACATTGGTGAAGATGTTCTAAGGAAAAGTTGAGCAAACCAACTGCATCATAGGGAACAAATAAGCATTTCCAAGTTTCCCAATGATTTAAAGGTTTAACCCTTTGAATGTTAGAGAGGTCTTGAACACATTGCAAAGTAATGCATTTGAGACCTTGTTAGCAGCCAAGGGGTTAAAAGCCCCATTTAAATCATTGGGTATTTTACTTGTCCCCATAATGCAGTTGGTATGCGCCAGTATTACTTTTGCTCTTAGTACATCAGCATCACTGTTTGTTACTCCAGTCCTGTTCCAGCGTGGAACCTCTTTTACTTCTTCAGGGAACCCTGGGGTTCCACTGAACACGCTTTGAGAACCACTGTTAAAGATGATGAATTGCTTGCAAACATACTACTGTAAAATCTCAGGTAGAATACATACATTTTTACCCAATTTAACTTTATATGAAGTGGGGTGTGCATAATATACACGTGTGGAAAAAAAATAAAAGGAGATTTTATTTTTACCTGTTAAAGGGATAGTAATACTTAAAATGTAAAAAAAACATATGTTGTAGGGTTTATCCCCCTGAGTAAAACAAGGGTACTCCCACTGCTGAAAGGTGTTTCATTCAAAAGTTATTAGTTTTCAAAGTTGAATTTTTTAGGTGCAATATCACAGTGGCCTGAAATTGTACAGTGGCGCTGTTGCTACACGATCCTATGGACAGCTCTGGTCCCGGGACCATAAATCTCCATAGGATGGTGTAGCAACAGCGCCACTGTACAATTTCAGGCCACTGTGATATTGCACCTAAAAAATTCAACTTTAAAAATTAATAACTTTTGAATGAAACACCTTTCAGCAGTGGGAGTACTCTTGCTTTACTCAGGGGGATAAACCCTACAACATATATTTTTTTTACATTTTAAATATTACTATCCCTTTAAATCCTTTTCTCTTAGTCCATACAGGTTACTGGTAACTTTGGGTAGGCGTTCTGCCCCTTTAATTAGGAAGGAACTATTCTAGAATTGTATGCAGGGTGTGGAGCCTACCTTCCCTCCTTGGCTGCAGCTAGCAAACCAAATCCAGTAAGATTTGAGAAACTAACTATTGACTAGATAGTAGAAGGTAAAGAAGACTCCTGTGAGCATGACACCGAAGGACCCCCATGGTCTGCCACAGGAGAGCCAAGCATGGTCCCTTGACAGGGTGGGAGAAAAGGATTTAACAGGTAAGACTAGAATCCTCTTTTCTCTGTAGTCCAATACAGGTTACTGGTAACTTTGGGATGTCCAACCATTGAGTTTCCCAGAGGGGGGGAGTAAGGCAAGGACCAGACGCAAGGCCCCCAAAGTCACCAGAGCAGATATGAACCATCAGATCAGAGATAGCCCAACAAAACAATGAAGTGTCAACAGACACTGAACAGGGGTAACAACACCCCAAAACTATTACACAGCACACTGAACTAGAGTCAACGGGGCTCAAAAGTTAAGGAAGCACCAAGAACCGAAGAAGATCCTAGACAGGCAAGACTGCCTCTAGGATCTTCCTCCCAAAGCTGGCGTCAGCCAATGCCAGCACATCAACACGGTAGTGCTTTCAAAAAGGTGTGCACAGACGACCAAGTGGCAGCCTTGTACAACTGATCAGCAGATGCCTGATTCTTGTAAGCCCAAGAAGCCCCAATAGATCTAGTAGAATGAGCCGTGACCAGAAAGGGAACAGGCTTCTTCCTCAGCTCGTAAGCCTTACGAATACTGGACTTGATCCAGGATGAAATAGTTACTTTGGATGCAGGTCTTCCTGCCCTGAGACCCTCAGGAATGACAAACAGTGCGTCAGATTGCCTGATCGATTCAGTGTGAGGACATAAAACTTGAGACAACGCACCACATCTAACAAGTGGAGATCCCTCTCCTTGTCAGAGGTAGTGTCAGGGCAGAAAGAAGGCACCACAATCTCCTGATTGATGTGGAACTCCGAAACCACCTTCGGGAGAAACTCCTAAAAGTGAGAAGCACCGCCTTGTCCTTGTGAAACACCAAAAAGGGTGGTTTACAGAACAGAGCATGTAACTCCGCCACACGGCGAACGGACACGATCGCCAGGAGAAAGGCCATTTTCCACATCAACAGGTGCAGAGGAATAGTAGCTAAGGACTCAAAGGGAGGGTGCTGAAGAACGCCCAAAACCAAGTTAAGATCCCATAGAGGAGCGGGATTCTTGAAGACAGGACGAGTATGTGCAACGCCCTGAAAGAAAACCTTAACATCAGGAAGAATGGCAATGCGCCTTTGAAAGAAAACAGAGAGAGCAGAAGTCTGAACCTTAAGGGAACTCAAACTGAGGCCCTTGTCCAGACCGTCCTGCAAAAAAGCCAGGACCGTAGGCAGATCAAATTCCTGAGACAGGTCCCTATCAGCACTCCAAGATAGAAAGGTCGACCAGACACGGTAGTAGGCCTTACAAGAAACAGGTTTGCGGGCACTGAGGATAGTAGCCACCACACCAGAAGAAAAATATTTCTTCTTCAATATTGAGGATTCAGTTTCCAAGCCATCAAAGCTAGCCGATGAACAGCCTCCTTCCACAGGTAACCCTGTAGAAGAAGATCCGGACGGCAAAGGAGCAGGAATGGCTCCGCCACTGACAGATCCAGATGCTCTGGAAACCAAGCCTGTTGAGGCCAGCACGAAGCAATCAGAATGACTGCACAGCGCTCCAGTCTCAATTTCCGCAACACCCTGTGCAACATGGGGAGGGGAGGAAAGATGTAAGCCAGAGGAAATAACTAGTGTTGAGCGAGCATGCTCGGCCGATGCTCGGATCGGCTCGAGCATCGCTCTGCTCGGCACATGGCGGTACTCGTACGAGTACCGCATGTGCTCGCCCGCCATGTTCGGGTCTCCTCCCCGCACGTTTTGCGGCTGCTGCGCAGCCAATAAACGTGCAGGGAGGCTCTGACATCGGTGTAATGCCAGCAGCCATGTTGGCTGCTGGCATTACACTGATTGGCTGGCCAGAACCCGTGGTCGGGTGCTGTATAGCACCTGACCATCGAGTTCGGCTCAGTCTGAGCCAGGGAGAGCTGAGGATAGGAAGGGAAAGGTAGTGTAGGGAGGAAAAAAACAAAAATTGTGAAAAAAAGAACCAAAAGTCCTTTTTAGGACTACTTTGTGTGGGGGCAGCAGGTTATTTTGTGTGGGGGGAAAAAAAAAAAAAAAAAAAAAAAAAAATATTCTGTTTAGTGTGAAAAGTTGCAGATTAGAGCACATTCTGTTTAGTGTGCACAGTTGCAGATTAGAGCACATTCTGTTTAGTGTGCAAAGTTGCAGATTAGAGCACATTCTGTTTAGTGTGCAAAGTTGCAGATTAGAGCACATTCTGTTTAGTGTGCAAAGTTGCAGATTAGAGCACATTCTGTTAAGTCTTCAAACTAAAATATCAAAGTCACATATTCCATTCAGTGTGCGTCGCCGCAGTTTAGCAGCACATTCTGTGTACTGTGCAGAGTTGCAGAATAGGAAGAAATACTGTTAAGTCTTCAAACTAAAATATCAAAGTCACATATTCCATTCAGTGTGCGTCGCCGCAGTTTAGCAGCACATTCTGTGTACTGTGCAGAGTTGCAGAATAGGAAGAAATACTGTTAAGTCTTCAAACTAAAATATCAAAGTCACATATTCCATTCAGTGTGCTTCGCCGCAGTTTAGCAGCACATTCTGTGTACTGTGCAGAGTTGCAGAATAGGAAGAAATACTGTTAAGTTTTCAAACTCAAATATTAAAGTCACATATTCCATTCAGTGTGCTTCGCCGCAGTTTAGCAGCACATTCTGTGTACTGTGCAGAGTTGCAGAATAGGAAGAAATACTGTTAAGTTTTCAAACTCAAATATTAAAGTCACATATTCCATTCAGTGTGTTTCACCGCCGTTTAGCAGCCTATTCTGTGTACTCTGCAGAGTTGCAGAATAGTAAGAAATACTGTTCAGTTTTCAAACTCAAATATTAAAGTCACATATTCCATTCAGTGTGTTTCACCGCCGTTTAGCAGCCTATTCTGTGTACTCTGCAGAGTTGCAGAATAGTAAGAAATAGTGTTAAGTTTTCAAACTCAAATATTAAAGTCACATATTCCATTCAGTGTGTTTCACCGCCGTTTAGCAGCCTATTCTGTGTACTCTGCACAGTTGCAGACTAGGAAGAAATACTGTTAAGTTTTCAAACTCAAATATTAAAGTCACATATTCCATTCAGTGTGTTTCACCGCCGTTTAGCAGCCTATTCTGTGTACTCTGCAGAGTTGCAGAATAGTAAGAAATAGTGTTAAGTTTTCAAACTCAAATGTTAAAGTCACATATTCCATTCAGTGTGTTTCACCGCCGTTTAGCAGCCTATTCTGTGTACTCTGCACAGTTGCAGACTAGGAAGAAATACTGTTAAGTTTTCAAACTCAAATATTAAAGTCACATATTCCATTCAGTGTGTTTCACCGCCGTTTAGCAGCCTATTCTGTGTACTCTGCAGAGTTGCAGAATAGTAAGAAATAGTGTTAAGTTTTCAAACTCAAATATTAAAGTCACATATTCCATTCAGTGTGTTTCACCGCCGTTTAGCAGCCTATTCTGTGTACTCTGCACAGTTGCAGACTAGGAAGAAATACTGTTAAGTTTTCAAACTCAAATATTAAAGTCACATATTCCATTCAGTGTGTTTCACCGCCGTTTAGCAGCCTATTCTGTGTACTCTGCACAGTTGCAGACTAGGAAGAAATACTGTTAAGTTTTCAAACTCAAATATTAAAGTCACATATTCCATTCAGTGTGTTTCACCGCCGTTTAGCAGCCTATTCTGTGTACTCTGCACAGTTGCAGAATAGGAAGAAATACTGTTAAGTTTTCAAACTCAAATATTAAAGTCACATATTCCATTCAGTGTGTTTCACCGCCGTTTAGCAGCCTATTCTGTGTACTCTGCAGAGTTGCAGAATAGTAAGAAATAGTGTTAAGTTTTCAAACTCAAATATTAAAGTCACATATTCCATTCAGTGTGTTTCACCGCCGTTTAGCAGCCTATTCTGTGTACTCTGCACAGTTGCAGAATAGGAAGAAATAGTGTTAAGTTTTCAAACTCAAATATTAAAGTCACATATTCCATTCAGTGTGTTTCACCGCCGTTTAGCAGCCTATTCTGTGTACTCTGCACAGTTGCAGAATAGGAAGAAATACTGTTAAGTTTTCAAACTCAAATATTAAAGTCACATATTCTGTGTAAGATGAAGAAGGCGGGTAAAAAGGGACGGGGAAGTGGACGTGATCCTGAAAGTTCAGGGCGCGGGTCAGGACGCGGAGAAACTGTGCATGGTGCCAGAGCACAAGAAAGAAAGACATCCACCATACCTAGCTTCATGTCTCATTTCACAGGGCGTCGCAGGACATCACTCTCGAGGTCCGACCACTGCGAACAGGTGGTCGGTTGGATGTCAGCTGATACTGCTTCCAGTCGGTTAAGCACCACCCTGTCTTCCACCAAGTCCACTCTCAGTAGCCAAGAGTCTGGTCAACATAATCCTCACTCTGATCATCCTTCCTCCCACCATACACGGTCTGGTCAAAGAAGTGATCCCACACTGGGATATAGTGAGGAGCTCGTCTCATCACCAATCCTTCATTTGACCCTCTCTCCAAGCACGCTTGCAGAGGAACATGACATCTTGTGCCCTGATTCACAACCTCTAGAGGCTACCCAATCACAAGAAGATGACAGATGTGAACGGCATTTAAGGTCAAAGGAAGTAGTGGATGATGATGATGATGATGAGACACAGTTGCCATTAAATCAACCACTATTTCCGTCTCAAGACCTTGTTGAGGAGAATGTTATACAGTTGTCAATGACTGAGTATGTGGTGGGATCAAGACTTGAGGAGGATGATCAGAGTGAGGAAGTGGAGGAGGACTTGGTGGACGATGAGGTGACTGACCCCACCTGGGAAGGTGTAGAGCCGAGCGATGTCAGCAGTCCTGAGGGTGAGCCATCTGCAGCACCGCAACAGGCTGGAAGAGGCAGTGGTGTGGCTACAGAAAGAAGGCGGACCGCACCAAACCGGCCCGCAAATGTTCCACGGAGCACCCCCTTGCGTAAATCTCCCTTGCCAAGGGGTAGGTGTTCCGCGGTATGGCGTTTTTTTAAGGAAAGTGCGGACGACAAAAGAATTGTAGTTTGCAACCTGTGCCACACCAGAATGAGCCGAGGCATGAACACTAGAAACCTCACCACCACCAGCATGATCCGACACATGGCATCCAAGCACCGTAGTAAGTGGGAGGAACGCCTGGATCGCCCATCTGTGTCTGCAGGCCACACCACTGCCTCCTCTTCCCCTGTTTTCGGTGCCGGCCAATCGCCTGTCGAAGGCGCAGGCCCGCATACCTCCCGCCCTGCACCTGTACCATCTGAAGCACCATCAGCGACCACATCCACTTCCCTGTCCCAGCACAGCGTCCAAATGTCGTTACCCCAGGCATTTGAGCGCAAGAGAAAGTACCCAGCCACCCACCCACAGGCCATAGCACTAACCTCACACCTTTCAAAATTACTGGCCATCGAAATGCTGCCATTTAGGCTTGTGGACACTGAGTCCTTCCGCAGCCTGATGGCAGCAGCTGTCCCTCGGTACGCGGTCCCCAGCCGCCACTACTTTTCCCGGTGTGCCATCCCCGCATTACACCACCATGTGTCCCGTAACATCACCCGTGCCCTGACCAACGCAGTTACTGGGAAGGTCCACTTAACGACTGACACATGGACAAGTGCTTGTGGCCAGGGACGCTACATTTCCTTGACGGCACACTGGGTGAATGTCGTGGAGGCTGGGAGCGACTCGGACCCTGGGATGGCACGGGTGCTACCCACACCGAGGATTGCGGGCCCTACCTCCATCAGGGTTTCCACCAGCACCTACGTTATTGGCTCCTCCTCCTCCGTTTCCACCTCCGAATTCTCTACACGCAGCGCCACTCCCCCATCAGCCAGTAGCTGGAAGCAGTGTAGCACTGCAGTGGGGAAGCGTCAACAGGCCGTGCTGAAGCTGATCTGCCTTGGGGACAAACAGCACACGGCCTCAGAGCTGTTGCAGGGGATTAGTCACCAGACCGAGCAGTGGCTCTCGCCACTCAACCTGCAACCAGGCATGGTTGTGTGTGATAATGGGCGTAACTTGGTGGCGGCTTTGGAGCTCGGCAAGCTCACACACGTACCATGCCTAGCGCATGTATTTAATTTAGTGGTGCAGCGATTTCTAAAAACCTACCCCAATGTGCATGATCTCTTGACCAAGGTGCGCCGCGTGTGTGCACATTTCCGTAAGTCATCAACAGCTTCAGCCGGCCTGTTGAAGCTGCAGCAGCGCTTACAATTGCCAGCTCACCGGCTGCTGTGTGACGTGAGCACGCGCTGGAACTCCACCTTCCACATGTTGGCCCGGCTTTGTGAGCAGCAGAGGGCAGTAGTGGAGTACCAGCTGTTACACGGTCGTCGCCTCTCCGTTCAACTTCCTGTAATCAGAAGTGAGGAGTGGGAATGGATGTCAGACCTCTGCGAGGTTTTACGCAATTTTGAGGAATCGACACAGATGGTGAGCGGCGATAACGCTATTATCAGTGTAACCATCCCACTTCTGTGTCTACTGAAACGCTCGCTGCTCACAATTAAAACCGACGCTTTGCATGTGGAAGAGGTGGAAATGGGGGAGGAAGAGCTTACACAAGGTGATAGCCAGAGCACCCTCACTTCGTCTTCTCAGCGACAATTGGAAGACGCGGAGGAGGAGGAGGAGGAGGAGGAGGAAGACACGGTTGCCTCCGCTACAGAGGGTAGCCATGGAACTTTAGTTCCATCTCTTCAGCGTGGGTGGGCAGAAGAGGAGGAAGAGGATGAGGATATTGAGAGTCATCCTCCTGGTGAGGACAGCGAAATCTTGACTGTTGGTACTCTGGCACACATGGCTGACTTTATGTTAGGCTGCCTTTCCCGTGACCCACGCGTTGTACGCATTTTAGACAACACGGATTACTGGGTGTTCACCCTTCTGGACCCCCGCTACAAAGAGAATTTCTCATCTCTCATTCCTCCGGTGGAGAGGACAAGCAAAATGTTGCAATACCAGAAGGTTCTTGTCGAAAAATTGCTCCAAAATTTTCCATCTGACAACGCTGGCGGCAGAGTACGTGCTACCTTGGCCAACCGAGAAGGGGAGAAAAGGGGAGCACACAGCAGTTCCGACAAAGGCAGGGCAACACTCTCCAAGGCGTGGGACACCTTCATGACACCCCGCCAGCACCCTCACCCTGATGCGCAGCCTAGTGTCACAAGGAGGGAAAAGTTTTGGAAGATGGTGAAGGAGTACGTAGCAGACCGTGTCAGCGTCCTCAATGATCCCTCTGTGCCTTACAACTACTGGGTGTCCAAGCTGGACACGTGGTATGAACTGGCACTCTACGCCTTGGAGGTGCTGGCCTGCCCTGCCGCCAGCGTTCTGTCTGAGCGGGTATTTAGTGCTGCTGGTGGCATCATAACAGATAAGCGTATCCGCCTTTCCACCGACAATGCTGATAGGTTGACACTTATAAAAATGAACAAGGCCTGGATTTCCCCTGACTTCTCCACTCCACTGGAGGAAAGCCCCGGGGGAACATAAACTCACTTTATATATGTTATTTACAATGATGGGAATACTCTGTATTCCCATTCACCCCTTCCACCCAAAAAACGGGTATATGGTTGACTCTTAATCTTCTCATCCTCCTCCTCCTCTTCCATATGCCCTGTGCTATAATTTTTATATAGGGCCAGCTCACCAGCGGGCCCTGTGATATAATTTTTATATAGGGCCAGCTCACCAGCGGGCCCTGTGATATAATTTTTATATAGGGTCAGCTCACCAGCGGGCCCTGTTTGACAATTTTTATATAGGTCAGCTCACCAGCGGGCCTTCTCATATAATGTTTTATTGGGTCAGCTCTCTAGCGGGCCCTCTCATATAATGTTTTATAGCGTCAGCTCACTAGCGGGCCTTCGCATATAATGTTTAGGATGGTCAGCTCTGCAGCAGACCCTCACCCATAATGTTTTAGATGGTCAGCTCAGCGCACGTTTCCCTCTTAATCATGGCCTCAGTTCAATAAAATCAAGGAAATTTTTGGGAGAATTTGCCTCTGTGCACGTTTCCCTCTTAATCATGGCCTCAGTTCTGAAAATCAAGGAAATTTTTGGGAGAATTTGCCTCTGCGCACGTTTCCCTCTTAATCATGGCCTCAATTCTGAAAATCAAGGAAATTTTTGGGAGAATTTGCCTCTGCGCACGTTTTCCTCTTAATCATGGCCTCAGTTCTGAAAATCAAGGAAATTTTTGGGAGAATTTGCCTCTGCGCACGTTTCCCTCTTAATCATGGCCTCAGTTCTGAAAATCAAGGAAATTTTTGGGAGAATTTGCCTCTGCGCACGTTTCCCTCTTAATCATGGCCTCACTTCCGAAAATCAAGGAAATTTTTGGGATAATTTGCAGATGATATACAAGTAAATATACAGCAAATATTGTTTGGTAACAATTTTTCGCCTAAAGTCGTTTTTATTTTCCTTTTTGTGTGTTTTATGGTCAGTCTGTAAAAATGGCGTACTACGGGCGAAAGATCGTTCCCAGCAGCGATGTTGGAGTCCAAGATGCATCCAGACATCCTCCCTATGCTGTCCCTGAACCATTTCTGTGGTGTTTCCATCCTTTTCTGCCCTTTTCCTATGGACCAGGCACCCTCCCCTCATCAGAGCAGGGGGTGCCTGGTGTAATGCTCGAGTCCTCCCATTGACTTCAATGGGGCTCGGGTGCTCGGCCGAGCACTCGAGCCTCAGGGGGTGCTCGGTCAGAGCACCCGAACACCCGAGCATTGGGGTGCTCGCTCATCATTAGAAATAACCAATGAATGGACATGGCATCCATCGCTATAGCTAGAGGATCCCTCCAGCAAGAACAGAACCTCGGAACCTTCTGGTTGTGTCTTGTCGCCATCAGGTCAATGCAAGGAAGACCCCACTTCTAAATGATGAGGGTGAACACCTCTTGCTGCAGTTCCCATTCACCACTGTCCACTGTGTGTTGACTTAGGAAGTCCGCCATGAAGTTGTCTACGCCAGGAATGTGCACTGCGGATATGGCAGGAACATGTTCTTCTGTCCAGGACAAAATAGCCTTGACCTCTAACCAAGCGGCGAGACTTCTTGTTCCACCCTGCTTGTTGATGTCAGCCACGGCTGTGGCGTTGACGGACTGTACCCAGACTGGGCAGTCTTCCAGCTGAGGTGACCAATGACGAAGGGCAAGAAATATCACCCGAAGCACCAGCACGTTGATGGGAAGGCGAGATTCGTCTAGAGACCACCGACCCTGAGCACTCAGGTGACCCAGGACTGCTCCCCAGCCGGAAAGGCTGGCATCCGTCGTCACTGTGGTCCAGAAGGATACCAGGAAGGACTTGCCTTTGAGCAAATTGGAGAGGTCGAGCCACCATGACAAACTCAGTTCCACATGAAGAGAAAGGGATACTGATTGTGACGGAACAGGAGGTTCAACTTTCATGTCCATGTGCTATATGAGAACTGTGGGAGTACATGGACATTCCAGCAATACATCTGCTATGGACTTTTCCTGTCTCAAGTCCTTTGAACTCAACCTTGCCATCTATTGGATTGAAACTTGCATTGCAGCATTGTGCTCTGCCCTGCCATCTATTGGTTGAAGCTTGCATTGCAGCGTTGAGCTATGCCCTGCCATCTATTGGTTGAAGCTTGTATCGCAGCATTGTACTATGCCCTGCCATCTATTGGTTGAACCTTGCATTGCAGCATTGTACTATGCACTGCCATCTGTTGGTTGGTGACCTACATTGCAGCATTGCTGTGAGTATGCAAATAGGGCACTGTTGCATTCTGGGGCATTCTGGAACCGTCCGTTTCTCTCCAATGTTTTAATTACACTCCCCCATCTGACATCCTAAAATTGTTATACCATGTTATGTTTGTTGTATGTCTTGTCTACTGTGTATTATGGTATTTTGTTATATTAATGTCACCACAAGTTGAATGAAGGCTGTTAAACATATGGTACTCCATTTCAATAAACTTAGGTGTGTTTCCCTACCCCTAAAGCAGATGTTTAGGCTCTGTTATTGGGGGGAGGTGGGGGGGATATCTGACACCAGGCCCTTGTAGCCAAAAGCGCCTTTATAAAGGCGGTGTCGTTTTACCTGGGCAGAGGGGTGAGTTCCTGCCAGGAGGAGGCGCCATCGTTGCAGAGGGATCTGAACCTGTTTCCCAGGACAAGGCAGAGGGGTTAGTACCTGCCAAGCAGAGACATCGCAGCAGAGGGGACGCTGGTGGGGACCTGCGTCTCATCCACTGCAGCAGGGGTTTTCCAGGCCCTGGGGAGCTTGCTCCTACTCACCAGGCCAGGGTTCACAGGGGGGCTGGTGGGGAATGCATTCCCACCCACCAGTTCACAGTCCATAGGGTCAACAAGAGGGCCAGCAGCACTGTTCTCCTTCAGTCTGCTGGGGGCCTCTTCTTTCAGGCCACAAACTGCAGGGCCATTCTCTGCCTTGAGGAAGACCTCAGTCCCATTCCTCAGGGCCGTATCATCTATGCCCCTGGAGAGCAAACGTTGCTCCTTCTCCACAGCAGTGTCCATTAACAAAGGGGCCATCCTCATGGGGCTGCTGGTGAGCTCACTCCTACTCACCAGTTCAGGTACCACAACACTGGGGAGCTGGTGGGTTACTTTAAGATCCATTATTGTTCCATTGTTTCTCCAGGACCCAGCATCAAGAAGGGATCTACTATTGAACCATGTGTCTCCTGTATGGGCTAGCTCTGCCCGAACCTGCCGCGTTATCTCTCTGATGGCGCCCTCAGAGACAGGTGGGGTTAAGTAAGCCAGTCTCTCCCT
Source organism: Rhinophrynus dorsalis (assembly GCA_037306005.1). Classification (NCBI taxonomy): domain Eukaryota; kingdom Metazoa; phylum Chordata; class Amphibia; order Anura; family Rhinophrynidae; genus Rhinophrynus; species Rhinophrynus dorsalis. Next base: position 274,531,015 of record CM074718.1, on the reverse strand, counting down.
CATCCTCTGCTGAAACGGGGTTTCTGTTCTTTGCCGTGGAGCTGGGGCCTTAGCTATGCCAGCCTCCGCATCCATCCTCATCAGCTGAACAACAAGCTCCGGCTTACTGCGATGACCATGATCAGACCCTCGGGCGATGATCAGCTCCTTCAGCGATGTGATGCTCAGCTGCTTGTATACGGCTTCCATCTCGGGGGCTGGCTGTGCTCTCCTCTGAACCTCCCGATGGAGGTGAATCCCGGTGGTGGTTTGGACTCTGTAGTGCAGAAATCCCACCGCTGCCACCAATGTGAAGGCCCGCCGCCCGCGGCAGGCACCCGCCCCTGTAGCGTTAGGGGGGCGCCTACCAGGTCATTTACACCAGACGGGCCTCAGAGGACCACCGGACAGACCTGGGCCGTTTGCCACTGGATCTAGCTGCACTACCCAGAGGAGGAGCGGTCAACCGGATTGGAAGACCTCCAGGTGCAGCCAGCCCAATGGGGAGCAGTGACCTGGGTAGGGACTCGCACTTCTACCCACTGGAACAGGTCACTGCGAGCAGGTATAGTCCCCTCTGCTGCGATGTCTCTGCTTGGCAGGTACTAACCTCTCTGCCTTGTCCTGGGAAACAGGTTCAGATCCCTCTGCAACGATAGCGCCTCCTCCTGGCAGGAACTCACCCCTCTGCCCAGGTAAAACGACACCGCCTTTATAAAGGCGCTTTTGGCTACAAGGGCCTGGTGTCAGATATCCCCCCCACAACAGAGCCTGAACATCTGCTTTAGGGGTAGGGAAACACACCTAAGTTTATTGAAATGGAGTACCATATGTTTAACAGCCTTCATTCAACTTGTGGTGACATGAATATAACAAAATACCATAATACACAGTAGACAAGACATACAACAAACATAACATGGTATAACAATTTTAGGATGTAAGATGGGGGAGTGTAATTAAAACATTGGAGAGAAACGGACGGTTCCAGAATGCCCCAGAATGCAACAGTGCCCTATTTGCATACTCACAGCAATGCTGCAATGTAGGTCACCAACCAACAGATGGCAGTGCATAGTACAATGCTGCAATGCAAGGTTCAACCAATAGATGGCAGGGCATAGTACAATGCTGCGATACAAGCTTCAACCAATAGATGGCAGGGCATAGCTCAACGCTGCAATGCAAGCTTCAACCAATAGATGGCAGGGCAGAGCACAATGCTGCAATGCAAGTTTCAATCCAATAGATGGCAAGGTTGAGTTCAAAGGACTTGAGACAGGAAAAGTCCATAGCAGATGTATTGCTGGAATGTCCATGTACTCCCACAGTTCTCATATAGCACATGGACATGAAAGTTGAACCTCCTGTTCCGTTACACTGATGTCTTCAGAAAGTCCAGCTGACCCCTGCACACCTGGATAACAAACCTCTGGAGTTCACTGGTGTGAGTCATGGCAAATGGGACCGCTTCTATGGTGGAGATGAATTTCCCCACTAGAGATGACAGCTTCTTGGCTGGAACTGGATCGTGAGCCAGAACAGCAGAAACCCTGTGGGCTATGTGGTGACGTTCGTGAGAAACACCATGCTCTGCTGAGTGTCAAAGAGAAGGCCCAGGAAGACCAGATGCTGGGATGGTACAAGATCCGACTTGTCCATGTTGATGATCCACCCGTGATGGGTGAGAGCATGAATACAGTCCTGAACCTGCTGATGAAGAAGTTCTGAAGAGGGGGCTTTCAGAAGCAGGTCGCCCATGTATGGAGTAGCTCTGATGCCGTCCTGGTGGAGGACGGACACTAAAGCTCCCAGGACACATTTGAAGACTTGAGGAGCTGTAGTTAGACCAAAGGAAAGAGCTGAAAACTGAAAATGCCCTTGGTTGCAGGCAAATCTGAGATACTGCAGGCTCTCTGGATGAATGGCGATGTGTAAATACACGTCCTGAAGATCCAGAAAGGCAAGGAATTCCCCTGGGGACATAGCAGCAATCACCGTCCTTAGGGACTCCTGGTGATAATGAGTCCTGATCACAAAGGAATTGAGATTCTTCAAATCCAAAATTGGACGACAACCACCATCCTTGGAGACCACAAAGAGGTTTGAGTAAAAACCCATACCTCTGTCCTGAACTGGAACAGGTTCTAGAACATCCTTGTCCAGAAGGGCCTGGATAGCACCATCAAACAGACGGCGTTTCTCTGTACCCTGGGGCGTATGAGAAGGGAAAAAGCAAATGGGTACCCTTCTGCCACCACCTGTAAAACCCACTAATCTGCCACTCACTCCTCCCAGACGCTGCGGTAGTGACGCAGACTGCCACCCACAGCAGAGTGGGGGCCTGGGTTCGGCGAGTCATGCCAAAGAAGGCTTGGAAGAGACCTTGGGCTTCCATTGCTGTTTGGGCTTGGAGGAGGCACGCGGAGCTGGGTGAATCGCCTGGTTCACCGGACGTGTCTCAGTCTGGAAGGAACGAAAAAAACGATTACGCTTGAGAGGCTTTTTCTTCCTGGGGGCCAAAGGCAGAAGGATACTTTTACCCCCTGTGGCCTCACTAATCCTTCAGATCTGGCACAAACAATGAAATACCTTGAAAAGGCAAGGAGAGCAAAGCTTTCTTGGAAGCAGTGTCAGCAGACCAGATCTTGAGCCAATGAGCCCGTCTGGCAACCACAGACATGGTGGAAACCCTAGCCAACGAATGGCATTAAATAAGGCAGCAGAAACATAGTGCTGGGCCTCAAAAATGTTGGCAAGAAGAAGCAACATATCCGAAGTAGGAGCACCCTGACGGACAGCCAGGGGGAGCTGTTCAGTCCAGACCATGAATGGAAGACCCCCTGTAACTGGAATGGAAAGAGTTGCAATGTAGACCAAAGGTCCCTAGTAGCAGCTTGATCTCTTGCACCCAAACTGGCTCTAATGCATGGCTGGAGGTCCCTGGGAGAGACTCAGGGACATCAGAACATGCTGGGCATAAATGGCCTGAGAATTCTCTAGGTAACCCTGAATGACACGAGGAGCAATGCGCAATAGGGGACACAGAGACCCCAGCATCCTTAGTCTTAGACCTGGCCCCAATCTCCAACGGATTAGACATTCTCACAGTCAAAAATGTTTAGAATATAAAGAATCACCCAAATACAGTGTGTGTAAGATTAAAATTTCACCCCAGAAATTGCTAAAATACACTTATCTGGCAAGTGAAGGGTTAATCTGCAGAGGATAGAAGAAGAGTCCAAGCCCTGCGTAGGCTACTCATTCTGGAAAAGGCACAAAATGGCTGCCTCCGCGGGAGCCTATCAGGAACGAGCGCGAGAAGCAAGCGCTCATGGGAAATGTAGTTTTCCCAGAAACAGTACCCCAACAGTGCCTGAAGCCCCCCAACACACTTAAAGCATTAACTGACTGATAGAGCAAGGGCAGACAATTTAAAATAATGCATTTCTGAAGTTGCTACGTTGATCGGTTGCAGAGATATGTCCCAAACTGTACTGTCCCATAAAAGTAAATGGAGCAATGGTGTCTATGCTGTAAAGCGTGCTATTTGCAAAGTTGAAACAGTAAAATAAAAGTACATAAAACATCACTAGAACATGTTAGAAGACCCAAAAAACACTGAACCCAGTAAGGAAAGTGTCAATAACCCCCCCCAAAGATGCAAAACCAGCAGCTAAAGGGTTAAGTTACCACATAAACCTGCTCCAAACACCCAACAGACATACAGATAAACCCAATGAGTGCAGGAGTGTGCAATAGGAACTCCAAAGGAAAAACCCCTGTGTGGAGGGGCACTGTGGGACATGTGGACCTGCAGCACTCAAAGGGTTGCTCAACTTTCCTGCAGATCTTCTGTCTTCAGACTACCATGTATTAAGAAGACGCCTCGGTGGGCAACTCCTGAGGAAAGAACTTGGACCCAAGATTTTCCCGCCAGGGCTTAAGGTCCACAAAACAACTGGTTAGTGAGCTAGCCACATCTAAGGGCGTTGTCAGTTTGGTAATCCGCCTAGTGGTGGTATTCCATTTCTAACAGAAAAATAGTATTTTTTCTAAACCTATAGCAGAACTGTTCTCTTGCCTGTGTCTTCACCAAGGAACAAATCTTACTGGAGCTGGCTGGCTAGCTGCAGCCAAGGAGGGAAGGTAGGCTCCACCCCCTGCATACAATTTTAGAATTGTTCCTGCCTAATTAAAGGGGTGGATCACCTACCCAAAGTTACCAGTAACCTGTATTGGACAACAGAGAAAATAAAATTAAAATGCCCCCCTCGATCGCCCTTCCCAGCCTCCCCACCTCAGTACAGTACATGGCTCCAACCTTTCCATCAACCCCCTGAAATCCATGACCCTCCCCCCAAATCTGGAGGCAGCCATGACACTGGGGCAGTGGGTGGCATTCCTGCACTCAAAGCCCACTTTGTCTGCTATTTTTATTAAATTTATCTTAGATCCCACCTGTATAACCACCTGGACCTGGAGGCAGCCAGGATATTGGGGCAGCGGGTGGCGTTCTTGCATTTGCGCCCGCTTCTTCCACTCCTGGAACTCCTCTTTGTATCTTGGAAGTCCTGACAGGGCACTACCATACATTCAATGCATACGCATTTAGATTGTAAGCTTTCGGGCAGGCACCGCACATCTTGTGTTCACTCTACAAAAGCATTTGTAACCCTGTATTGTCTAAACCCTTAAATTGTAAAGCGCTGCATACACTTGTGGTGCTTTATAAATAAACATAATCATTAATTCAGGAGCTCATTATTTTACAAAAAATCTTGAGTATAATTTACACCTGCATATTATTATACACAGGTGCGTATTATACCCAAGATTTTACTGTACTTCAGTTTTCAGTATGCTTTGGTAATAACTTGTGGCTGCTTCATCATAATTTTTTTGCATTTTATAGCTCACATTTATTAATCCAAAATGTACTTTATTTATACTGTTAAATTACTTATAACAGCTTGACATTAATATGAAATAACTATCCAAACATATGTGCTATTTTTTTAAGTCTCTAATATAAAACTGCATGGGTGATTATAACAGGACATGTCACCATCATGCAAGTGACTACATCCATTTAGAAGCTGAAACCTTGTCACTTAAGCTGTTGCCAAGACGTATTTGTTTTTGTATCTGCATTGTAATGTGTCAGGGATCATCAAAGTAATGACTACATACAACTACAAATGGATGCATTCATTTCCACAATGATGAATCTGGTTAACATACAGAGTGCAATGAGTGTTAAATACAATCCGACCCTTTTATAAACTGGTACTAGATTTTCATTTTTTTTTTTTTACGTTAAAGTGGAAGTAACACCTTATGACAATAGAGGTTCATTTAAAAGAGCTTTCAAAATCACCTGTAGGCTATGTTAGTAATTGTTAATATAAAATGATAGATTATGAGATATTTTATTGCATTCCTTCACAGCTACCACTTCAATATAAAACAATATTACACATATTGGCTTTTGAAAGCAAGGGTATCAGGGAGCAGGGCCAGCGCTACCATAAGGCAGGGCAGGCAGCCGCCTTAGGGTGCCGCAGAGGAGGGGCGCTGAAAAGGGGGGAGCTGGGCATTTTTAAAAAAATTTTTTAAAGATATATATCTTCCGCAAGGGAGCTCTGGCTGTCGCTACCAAGCACTCCCTCGCAGCGTCTATGATGTGACACCCGCATCATTTCCCAGCGTTCTGCATTACTGGGAATCTCGCGCGAGAGCTTCAGTTCTGTGCCGAAGGAGACACAGATCACTCTTATGGCACGCCGCTAGACCACCAGGGACTCAAGGTAGGGGATCAAGGGGCATTGTGGAGACAAAGGGGCAGTGTGGAGATGAAGGGGCTTTATGGGGCATTGGTGAAGAGGCAATGTGGAAATGAAGGGGCATTGTGGAAGGGGCATTGTGGAGATGAAGGGGCAATGTGTAAGGGGCATTGTGGAGATGAAGGGAGCATTGTGGAAGGGGCATTGTGGAGATGAAGGGGCAATGTGGAGATGAAGGGGCATTGTGGAGATTGAGGGGCAATGTGTGTATCCTGTTAAGCTTATTTTTGTATTGGTAAAAAGAAAAAAAACTATGGTTAGGCTTGGGCATCATAAAATTGTCATCTCTGCACTAATATTATGTTAGTGCAGAAATGAGATTATGATTGCTCAGCCCTGACCAAGATAGGGCGGGTTCCCCTTTTGTGTGTTTTAGTGGGTGTTTTTGTTTTTTTTTGGGGGGGAGAGGCAGCATTTCATCCATGGACCCAGGCAGCATAATGCCTTGGGCCGGCCCTGGCTAGAGAGCTGGGGTCTCTGACAGATCTGGCAGAACGGGGCGGTGAAAACAGTAAGGGGCATTTAGGATGACGCGTAAAGTGATGTCTATGGACCAGGCCCCACCTACAGTCAGGAGAAATGGGAAAACATGTTGTTCTCTTGGTGTGATGGATGGTAATCCTACGTACTTTCAGATAGGCAAAATACTTTCCGATTGGCTGGCTGAGGATTATGGGATGTGTAGGCCGGCGTACAATACATGGGAGAACTGTATACTGTCAAAGTATCCTTTAAATCCGTGGAATAGCTGTATGTGGATATAGAGTTGCCCTGGGCGAGGCAATAAGTGTCAGATGAGTGTACACTGCAGCGAAGGTGTTAAGTGTTCTGGCAGGCGATGTTTTGGTTCCGCTATTCTATGTGAGGAGTCAATCAATGCCCAGTCGGGGGGTGAATGGGTTGACATTAGAGCTCTCAAAGCAGTCTGACTGGAGGCCGCTTAGTATTTCTAGAAGTCTGGTAGGTCAAATCCCCTTAGTCTGAGAGAGAGTGTGCTTAGACTGAGAGAGAGAGAGAGAGAGAGAGAGAGAGAGAGAGAGAGAAAGAGAGTGTGCTTAGTCTGAGAAAGAGAGAGAGAGTGTGTGCTTAGTCTGAGAGAAAGAGTGTGTGCTTAGTCTGAGAGAGAGAGAGAGTGTGTGTGCTTAGTCTGAGAGAGAGAGTGTGTGTTTAGGGTGAGGTGGGCAGTGTGGACAGTGTTTGGAGGTGGGCAATGTGGAGGTGGACAGTGTGGGCAATGTGGAGGTGGGAAGGAGGATGGGGTGGGCAGTGTGGAGGTGGGCAGAGTGTGGAGGTGAATATGTGGGTGGGGGCAGGGGATTGTGGCAAGGTCGGAGGAGGGAGGGGATTGTGTATACAAAAATCCTTGTACCGGCCCTGTCAGGGAGTGGTAGTTGGGAGGGAGAGCCCAACAAGGCCAAAATGTACATCTGGGGTTGGCTGCTTCTCTTGTTCAGACAGGAATTGCCTGGCATTTCGTGGCTGGACTGCCTTTTGGTAGGACCAGTATGATGTGCTTTAGGATATTTCCTCTCTGTGAAAGGCACTAGCGAGCTAAAAGAGATTACACCCTGGGTAGCATACTTATACTATACACCCTTGTCCGTTCAAGGGCAGGCTCGTTCCTTGTTGAGCATCTCTGACCAACTCTTTGCATATGGGGCTTAGGGCCCCATATAAACACATCCACCAGTGAGGTTTTTTTAAGCTTTTTTCAGGGTCAGTTCCTGTGTAGGCATTTTTTAGATGCGTAAGGGACTATGCACCCCAAAAAACTGGGTTCAGATTTTCACATGTTAAAGTGGGTCCCGTAACGTACTTTACTGTTAACGAATGGAATCAAATAGCATATTTTGCCGTTTTGATGTGTGTCGATGGGTGCAAGTGGCCACAAAATTAGAGCCTGTGGTGGGGTTTTTTTTTTAGATGGTATTTCTTCATAGAACAGGCAATTACATTGCTTACCATGCTTGAAGAAATGCCGATGGGTGTTTTTCCTGGCGTCGGCCTCAATTGAATCTCAGCCTAAATATCTTAAACTATAGTATTAAGTAGAACATAGGCTATCAGTGCAAATAGGTGAATTTGAAAATTCTTTCAAAATAGCCAAAGTTAGTATAATATTCCATTTTAATTACCTTTGCAGTGCATTGGATACCTGTCTGGCACTCATAGGGTTAAATGCAAAAGGTAACTAACAAGAATATAATAAGTCAGTCTTTATTTAATTAATTACCACAACCCACCTCTGAAAGAACCACCATAAACACACAGCTCTATCTCTAAATGATTCACCCAAGCTTCTTATCTACCCTCTGCATGAGACTGCCAGTAGTGATCTCAATCTTATTGGCAGTGCAGGTGGGAGTGAATCCAAGTAGACAAAAGGAATTATGAGATGCCTCTGCAGAGATCACCAGCCTTCGGGGGGTAAGAGAGATAATGCCATTGCTCCCAGACATGGGAATAAAATCTCCCCTACATCTTTAGTGTCTTTTTTTCAGAGGGGGGATAGCTGCATGTAACTCCTAATAGCTGCTTTGGGGAAATAAAAGTGGCATAAACTGCAACTGGTCTAAAAAATATAATGCAGTGAACTCAAAAGACAGCAGTAGTATGTAGGGCTCACAGCCACAACAGAACACATGCAATGACTGTTTGACATAACCTATGGGACATGATCTCCGCAGAGCTGAACAGTCTCTGAACACATTGCAACAGACTGCTTCAAACTACAGCAGCAGCCACCTTTTCATCCCTGTGAATGCATTAATTATTCTTTTATTAAAGGGATAGTAATACTTCGTTTTAACTTTATTTTATTTTGTAGGCATTAAAAAAATGAAGAATGATATAAGTCTTATCTCTCAAACCTTTATGGTTTATGAGATATTCACAAGCAAAGTTTCCCCCTCCCGCCCCTTTTACCTACTGTAAACAATCTCTTCTCAGATGTGGAATACAGTCCATAGACTGGACAGATAACAGAAGGGGACACTCTTATTCCTATGAAAACAATGAAATCCCTGCCCCCCTTGACAAGCTTTTCAGGTTTTTCCCTTATCTTAATTGAAGATTGTCCCTCTCTGCAGTCTACCTGGGCAGCTCCCTTCTGCCCTGGCTGAAAACTGTTACATCAGTAAAAGGGGCGGGAGGGGGACACTTTGCTTGTGAATATCTCTTAAACCATAAAGGTTTGAGAGATAAGACTTATATCATTCTTCATGTTTTTTAATGCCTACAAAATAAAATAAAGTTAAAACGAAGTATTACTATCCCCTTAACTGAATAGTAGATATTATATATTTGACATAAATGAACATTTTTATGCATGGTGCAGTGAACAAAGTAAAAACAATGTAATATTTACTTAATCGTTAAGTAAACCACAGTGAATGAAAATTCTTTGCAATACTTACGGAATTGATGATCCCACCTAGAGCTTTAAATCCCCCTTCGACAGGAAATACATGTTCTTCAGAGTCGGCAATCTTCACCAGCTTGAGGAAGCAAATGAAAAGTGTTTAGAAAGCAAATATTAATAGAATGGCATTGTCATCCCTGAATGGATGGAGTAAGGTGTACATTGTAAATTGATATAGTAATAATATGCATATTTTAGGTTTCCTCAGCTCCAGTTCAATTGTACCAAAAATATATCCTTGCCTGAACATAAAAGGATACTTGGGAAATTTGATGTTTAGTCTCCCCGGAGGGGTGTCCTGTTGTGCCGTGAGTGGGGGGAGGAGCAAATCTGGAGAGTTCCCAGTTATGCATAGAAGGGCTAGTTAAGTGACTGAACCATTAAGCAAGCTGAATCAGAGAAATGGGTTAATTCAATGGTATCAAAAAGCCAAAATGACCTGTTTGCCATCTCAAACTACTTCACGTGTTATAGATCAGTGAAAAAGTAGCCTGACAGTTACTGAATCAGTTTGTCATCAATGAACCAGCTTAATCCACTGCAAACAAACCTAGGAAAACTGATTTATTGTTGTTTGAGTTACATGGACACAAGGAGAAAGATGCACAAAACTTCTATGCACTAAACTTCTATATGAGTCCTTTGGCAATATTTTGGCAAATTGGACCAAAATCCAACTCGTTATATGAGCTAAGGTGATTACCCCTCAAATAACACTACATCGCCATGACCACCACATACACAATGTTTAAGTGTCTCTGCACCAATGGCTAATTTGCATACTGAAATCCATCTTAATAAGCAATTTTTGTATTCCTGTGGAAGTGTTTATATTTAAATGTAACTATTCACCGAATGTACTAAGCTTCGATGGCTGTCAATGTTGTTGGAGCTCACAGAAACAAATGTGGACTATGCTATGGTTTTCTATCTGCAGTCAGCAACCCTCCTGGAGAACAGTTCACCCTACTCCATAGTGGAGAACAGTTCCCCATACTTCATAATGGAGAACAGTTCGCCATACTCCAAAGTGGAGAACAGGTCGCCATACTTCACATACTCCAAAGTAGAGAACAGGTCGCCATACTCCACATACTCCAAAGTGGAGAACAGGTCACCATACTCCACATACTCCAAAGTGGAGAACAGGTCACCATACTCCAAAGTGGAGAGCAGGTCACCATACTCCAAAGTGGAGAAGAGCCATACTCCAAAGGGGAGAACAGGTCACCATACTCCAAAGTGAAGAACAGTTCGCCATACTCCAAAGTGGAGAAGAGCCATACTCCAAAGTGGAGAATAGGTCACCATACTCCACATAGTCCAAAGTGGAGAACAGTGTGTTATACTCCAAAGTGAAGAACAGTTCACCATATACCACATTAAACTGGTTAATAACCTAGCTGCAGAAATATCACTATAGCAAACTGTCAGCTTTACAACAATATCATATTCTAATGATCAATGTTTCTCCCTATCCCCTTGCATACCTAAATCTTAGTGCATATGGAGAAGTGTGTCTTATCGTCCATGGTGAAGTGATCTCCACACATAGCAGAATTGTTTTTAAACAATCTTATGATCACTTGGTTCCCTAACAAGAGACTTGGATGAAATGTAAAATAAAATTATTTACCCTTTCTGCTAAATAGGCAATGCTTCGTAGAACAAGCCTGAAATAAGTACAGTGGCGTGTTAAAAGGTGAAAATGAATCAGATTCAGTGTTGTTGTGACAATGGGAGAGTCTTTGCTCTCAATTTCTTCTATTCTGGTGATGCCACCTGCTCAAATCCAACCTGCTCTCTCAGCCCATGATGCTCGTTCAAATGTCCTTCAGGGGACTTGCCTTTGATCATCAGTGGGATGTTCAAAGGAAAAAATGGGCAGAAGTTAAAAAAAAAAAAACAGCTGAATTTAGAGGCCCAGGACAGATTCATTTAATGGTGATAGTATCAACAACATTGATGTATATTAGTATCTTACACATCAAACTATGCTTGCAAGTGCTGGTTAATTTGCATAGACTGACAAATAAACAAAGTTAAATATCTCATAGACTACAGTTTTAAATAAATAATGGCTGAGCTAAATATAGGTGATTTTGAAAGTTCTTTCACAACCACCCATGTCATTAAAAAGTGTTACTTTCATTTTAATAACAAGAAAGACGCAGTATATTTTAACCACATAAGGACCAATGACGTGCCAGGACCGTCACAACAGTCCCAGCATTAAGGACCAGTGACGGTCCTGGCACATGTAATTTCGTGATCACAGCGTGCCCTGGCAGGTCAAACAAAAAAAAAAAGTGAGTTGGTCCTAAAGCGCACCCCACCCCTGGACAGCGAGGTCCTTAAGGGGTTAAAGACATTGACAAATTATTATATATCCATAGCACGTAAGACTTTTATAATGTTCAGGAATACATACCTGATCATACCTGAAGTCAAGAACACCAACACAGTAGACTCTTGCTCCTGCATTTCGAGCTATATCAGCCTAAGTTAAAAAAAACACTGGTGTTACACTAATAAGAACCACCTCAATGCTTCATTATTTACACACAACACATAGGGCGAGATGTTCAAAAAGTTGTCATAATGAAAAAATTGTCCGATCACGAGTTATTGGTAAAAGAAAGACAATAGTTTCAGAAGTAAATCCGTCATGTTTGAAAATGCATCTAAAGAATTAAAATTGACGGGAACAAGATCGTAATGAACACTGCCTTTAAAAATTCTGATGTTAATTCATTCTCACTCCTGCTAACAATACTTTAATTTGTCTTCTCCAAATTTAGACCATTTTTATTTTGTCAGGAAAAAATGACGTTAATCAGACAAAAAAGTGACGTTGAAACGAATATTTTTTTATGAAAATACCTTGCAATATGACCACATACGCTTTTTCCCTTTGATGGAGATGGAGGAATTGGATGCAGAAAATGCTGGAAACATGCTGAGAATTGGCGGACCATGGAGTAAGAACATTTTTATTCTGATTACAGAAAACTTCAGTTATCACCAGTTTCTGAACATCTCGCCCATAGAGTCATATGTACAAAGACAAAAGAGGAAATCGTGTGGAACAAACCAACTGCACCATAGGGAACAAATAAACATTCTCATTGAGTTAACAAGGCATTTTAATCTCCTCTAGCATTCAAGGGATTAAATGTCCCATATAAAAAATGGAGCATTTTATTTGTTTGCAACAATTTTTGGGCAAACCAACTGCAGCATATGTACTGAATGTATTTATATAGGTTTTAAACCACTTGTATGCTAGGGATGGCCCCAAAGGTAATGCAAAGCAATATCTTGGACACCTCTCTAGCATTCAGGGAGTTCAAACACTATTTAAATCAATAGTTGTCATTGGTTTCCCTATGGTGCAATTTGTTTGTCCCATAAGTGCTCCACCTCTGCCTTTGCACATATGGTCCATAGATAGTTGAATCTAAGGCGGACAGTAGTACCCACCTCCTTTTCCGTCAGAACAGGTATATGGTCGGGCAGCTTACCATCTGTCAGAGCGATTACTATACTGGCAGTATTTTTACCTCCAGCTTTTTCAATTTGTTCATTTGCCTGAAAAAAAAAATCATCACGAGATTTTCAAATTCTTGACATACAGAATTAGATAGCAATATTATTTACAGAAGTACTAGAAAAAACCTGTATTGATATTTTCAGGAATTTGTTGATGTTAACACTTGTTCTTTTGAAGACAGTGAGGAGTAGGTACAACGAAGAACTAAGATTTGATAAAGCAGATAAACAGTGGAGATAACTTCTCCATTATGATAAAGTCTCCCGTTCTGAAACTATTCCATTTAACCCATGTGCTAAAATATCTTAGGATTAAAGGGATAGTAATACTTCGTTTTAACTTTATTTTATTTTGTAGGCATTAAAAAAACATGAAGAATGATATGTCTTATCTCTCAAACCTTTATGGTTTATGAGATATTCACAAGCAAAGTTCCCCTCCCCGCCCCTTTTTCCTAGTGTAAGCCATCTCTTCTCAAATGTGAGTCTGGTTGTATGACAGGACAGATAACAGAAGGGGACAATTTTCTTTGTATGAAAACAATGAAAGCCCTTCCCCCCTTGACAGGTTTTTCAGCTTTTTCCATTATCTTAATTGAAGATTGTCCCTCTCTGCAGTCTACCTGGGCATCTCCCTTCTGATCTGGTTGAACAGGGAAGGGATACTTTGTTTGTGAATATCTCTTAAACCATAAAGGTTTCAGAGATAAGCCTTATATCATTCTTCATGTTTTTTTAATGCCTACAAAATAAAATAAAGTTAAAACGAAGTATTACTATCCCTTTAACTTACCTTAATATATATGCTCCACAGAAACTGCATGGAAATTGCAGCTACCTGATCTAGCTGTGTGATTTCAATTTGAACCTCATACTGTGGATTTGTTGCTGCATTATTACACTGTTAGTGAAACGTTGCAGCATACCCTGCCTCTCTGCAAAAATTGTTTGTGTGAAATGCCCCAAAATACAGAACAATTCACAACTCATGCATTTTTTTCATTGAGACAATGTCAGCCATGTAAAAGTAACCTAACTAAAACTAACCTAATTTCTGATTGATTTAGGGATAATCATGAGAGTCACCTAATTCCCAGGATTCTAAGAATGATACTATTCGTTTTAAGCAGGATGTAAAGACCTTTTGTCTAAGAACAAAAACACAAGTAATTAACATGCATGAAAGAGTAAAGATCTTCTGGAATATAATTGTTATATTTTTTGTATTATATTTACCAGTTTAAGGCCTTCATGCATGTATGTTTCACCCGCTGGCTTTACTTGGCTCAGATCTTTAAGTCCAGTTGTGATTTTGCTCCTATAAAATGATAAAATATATGACTGATTAGACAAAGCAGTGAAATTCAAACTTTAGTCCAACAAATAAAACTGAATAAAAACACAATAAAAATCTTAAAGGGGAACCACCACCCCACATAAAGTTTCCGCAAAGAATTACCCATCTGGCGACTAGCTGCTCAATAGTACTAGTCACCAGAATAATTACCTCCTTATAGAGAATTCCTACTGCTCCCGAAACTGACGGCCAGGAAACAGAGCTTTAGAAGAATCTGTGTGCCTGTACCGTCAGTCTCTACCGGTATCTTAAGGTACAAAGCAATGCCTCCTAGAGTAGACTGGGACTGACGGCGCAGGCGCACAGACGTCTCTATGCAAAGATGTCTGCTCTGTTTCCTGGCCGTCAGTATCCGGTGCAGTGGTAATTCTCTATAAGGAGGTAATTATTCTGGTGACTAGTACTATTGAGCAGCTAGTCGCCAGATGGGTAATTCTTCGCAGGAAACTTTATGTGGGGTGGTAGTTCCCCTTTAAATGTTTTTTTTTTTTAATTAATGTTAACAACATATGTGCAAACTGGTCCTTAGAATTATTTACCCAGTTTGTATATTTCCTACAAACTTAAAAATGAGTCAACAGGAACATGTATATATAGAAAAATCAAAGCATCTGACAAACTGGATAAATTCAGGCAAAATCAATTGTACTTTAGGGAACAAATACAACTTCCCCTTCATTTAAATGGTTGTTAGATGAAGCTTCCAGTTGATCAACTGCTACTTTAGGACAGACAACTATTATGCAATGGTTGTATGCAAGCAAAGTTTGTGCACATCTGGGTAAATCAAAAGTTTTGTTGATTTTCTAAGTGAAAAGAAGGTAAAGTGGATGTATCACCTATGGACAACATCGAATAAATAGTTAGGCTACTACTAAAAGGGTATTAATTTTTTATTTAAAGTTTTATTACATGTATATTTAACTTTGAAAGTCTGGGCTGCAGCTACTTCTGTGCAGACTACAGCCCGACGCTCTGCCTCTGCTCTCCTCCCTCCTCCGATGACGGAGGCTTCTGTCTGTAAGCTGGAGAGGTCTCATTGGCTAGATATCGATCTCTGGCAATGAGACTACTCCAGCTTACAGACAGAAAGCCTCCATGATCGGAAGAGGGAGGAGAGCATAGGCAGACTGTCGGGCTGCCGTTACAGAGCAATTAGTCAACCCAGTCTACACGGAAGTAGGTACAGCCCAGACTTTCAAAGTTAAATTTACACGAAATAAAACTTTAAATATAAAAATGATTACCCTTTTAGTAGTGTTTGATATGTAGCCTAACTATTTATGCGATGTTGTCCATAGGTGACACATCCATTTTAACATAACCTATGCAGCGAACACATTTAAACTTGACATATTTCTGTAAATTGTAATGCACAGTTGCTATCTATTTGCTGAAAACAGACTGAAAAAAATAAATACATGTACATTTTTTTAAAAATATAATTCAGACCTCTTCTTCATGTACTCGAGCAGGCTGCTATTTTAGCAAATGCCAGCACGATTAGGACTTCTCCTACTGAACCCGGTAATTCACAAACCAGGTTATTGATTCATTCATGAAAATCGGAGTGCTGTTCATGAATGACTCAATCACCCAGCTTGTTGTGAAGACAGGGTTCAGTTCGCGGAGTCCTACTCGAGCCAGGAATTGCTAAAAAAAAGCAGCTGGCTTGAGTGGTCTGCATATACCAATAGTCCCACAATTCTCAAGTATATAATGTATTCTGTAGTTTTTATTCTTTAGTCATAATCTTGATAGACAAGAATGGATTATATATCATAATGCAGAAGTGAGGTTACATATGTCCCCATATAACAGAATAAATATTTACAGGAGTTATCCCCCTATGCATTGGTGCTACACACAAGTACAAGTCTGATTGAGCTTCCTCCAAATGGCTCATAAAATAATAGTCTATGGTCTCCAGGAAGTAAAAATAAGTGCAGACAGCTAACAGATGTTGGCGAAATATATAGTATTTATACTAATCACACTCACTTCACACATTTAGCCTATGCACTACATATGCACAGGTAAAATGCCTCCAAACCATATGTATGTCAAGTAGAGAAACAAGAATAAGCAGAGAAAGAAAAAAGGGGTGGGTAGTTGGGCAGGGACTACTCTAGGCATCCAAAAGACACACTTGTAGCAGATTGAAAGCTCGCAAATCACACAGGAGGAGAGAAAACAGAATATATTAAGTGTGGCATTTATTTAAACAAGTCATCAACAAACACTTAGTCCCAGCCTTCATGGTGACTACGATGCTGTATCTCTCTTGGTCCAGATCTGTTAGTCAAGTTCTGCTTCAACAGTAATAGATGTAAAATTGTCTGCCTAGATTGGCTTTCAATCCCACCGTACGTGTGGGAGCTCCAGTTGTTAGAGAATATATTGTGCCAGGTGAATGTTTCACAGAGGGTCAAAGGCTAGTAACTCACACTGTACAATTGCACTATATGAATGCATAGGGATATAGTACCAAAATATGACACAATGATAAGATAAAATACAGTAAATAAAAAAGCCACAAAAGTCAATGCGTATCACAAGTTCCTAACCGCTTTGTCAAGAGTATATTCAGCATAACTTGTCCATTTCCACTCTGAAATAACCTTCAGCAACACTGAAAACCAATCACACAAAATCACTAATTAAATGAGTGAATAATTGGATGCTTGGTGCCTTGGGAATCCAGTTGTACCCTCCTGATGAGGTTCAAAAAGGCCAAAACATACATCGGAGGTTAGCTGGTGTTCCCATTCAGAGGGGACTTGCCTGCCATTTTTTAAATGGACCGCCCTTTTGGGGGGTATTAATCTAATATGTATGTGGAAATTTCTCCTCTGTAATGGCACTAGAGAGCTAAAATGTGATGCTTCTGGGCGGTGACTAGCCGTAGAACAGGCTATTGTGCTGTTGTTTGTCTTCAGAAGCCTCTCACATTTTGTATGTTAATTGGATGCTCACACAAATTAAGCCTATAAATAGGATTCCACCGGTTGTACTTGGTCTTCACAACAAGCCGGATGATTGATTAATTCATGAAAAAGTGCTCCTCGTTTCATGAATGAATGAATTAACCGGTTTGTGAGTGAATGGGTTCAGTAGGAGGAGTCCTACACGAGCCGGCAATTGCTACACAAGCACCTGACTCAAGTATATGAAGGCAGAAATAGCCTTCCTTGTCACCGCACTGATCACCTATCCTACTGGATAGGTGGCAAACGTTATGCAGATGCATGCATTGTCTATTAACCCTTTTAGTGCCAGAGGGGTATCCCTCTGGCACTCAAAGGGTTAACTGTGTGGGGAAGCATATGTCGGAGTTATCCGAAGGAGCGTTCAGCTCTGTATCAGCCACGCCGCGGGCAGTCTCTACTGCGCATGACTGCAGCAAGCGCAGCACATGACTTTGTCGTTACATACGTTTTAGTGAATTATTATATAGGATGAGCCTGCACCTTACTTCCAGACAGACTGCGGTTACAGCTCTGCACGACAGTGCAATCTTCTACTGTTTTCTCCCCAAGTATTGTCGTGTTACAACCAGCTTACAAGGAGAAATCCTCCGTCATCGGAGGCGTTTGGAATGCAGCAATACTTGGGGAGGAACAGAAGAAGATAGACAGGCTGTGGTGTAGAGCTGTAACCGCAGTCTGTCCAGTATTAAGGAGCAGGCTGATTTTTAATAATGTAAATTTCACCACAACATGATTAAAGGTGATAGTTCCCCTTTAAACAAACATTAAAGTGAGTTTTATTGCTGTGATACACTTATTTACATACTACACAGTCTGATCTCATAAAAAGAGGAACACCTGAACGGAAAAGAGGGACAAAGGGATTTGGGTCTCCTAAAGAGGGACACCTGGGAGATATGCACTTAGGGATATTTGTGAACTGCTTTCTTTTAAATCTTTAAAGTTATAGTAAATATTTATTTTGACTTTACATGTTTTGGAAGTGCCTAATGTGTAAAATCCAATTGCTTAGACTTAAAGGGATAGTAACACTTCGTTTTAACTTTATTTTATTTTGTAGGCATTAAAAAAATATGAAGAATGATATAAGTCTTATCTCTGAAACCTTTATGGTTTAAGAGATATTCACAAGCAAAGTTTCCCCCTCCCACCCCTTTTACCTAGTGTAAGCCATCTCTTTTCAGATGTGTAATCTGGCTGTAAGACCAGACAGATAACAGCAGGGGACAGTCTTCTTACAATGAAAACAATGAAAGCCCTGCCCCCCTTGACAAGTTTTTCAGCTTTTTCCCTCATCTTAACTGAAGATTGTCCCTCTCTGCAGTCTACCTGAGCACCTCCCTTCTGCTCTGGCTGAAAAGTGTTACATCAGTAAAAGGGGCGGGAGGGGGACACTTTTTCATTGAATTACTCCTGAACTACAGCTCTGACAGAATTGAAATAACACTCTCCAAAGTCCAAATACTATGATGATTAATTAGAGCTGCTTTTATTATGAAACATTACTATCCCTTTAAGGCTATTATTATTATTTAATCTTTAAGTTTTTGTTTTTACAGTTTTATATCCCTGACTTTGAGCTTTCTGGATATTTTACTAGAGATATTTCAGTTACTGTGAAGGCATATATATACCTTATAAAAATGGTATAAAGTAGACAGAGCACTCAGTGTTGTAGGCATAATGTTACATTGTTTCACTGTCCTGCTTTGAAGGTCAACTGACCAGAAACACTCTGGAGACATAAAACAGGAAGTTTACATAAAATTGTAAAAAAGACAAAAAAATCATAGGTGAAGTTAGAAAAAAACTACATTACATACTATGCACATGTAGAATATGTAAAGTAAAAATAAAGTGTTAATATCTGTTTTATAAATGATTACAATCTGCCTGTATGTTGTACTAGCCATTTCCTCTGAAGTAAATCATTTATGAAAAATCAACCTTTATATTTCTGAGACTATATATTGCCCTACACTGTAAGCTATTAAAGGGATAGTAATGTTTCATAATAAAAGCAGCTCTAATTAATCATCATAGTATTTGGACTTTGGAGAGTGTTATTTCAATTCTGTCAGAGTTGTAGTTCAAGAGTAATTGAATGATAAAGTATCCCCCTCCCGCCACTTTTACTGATGTAACATTGCTTACCTCAGAGCAGAAAGAAGGTGCCCAGGTAGATTGCAGAGAGGGGCAATCTACAATTAAGATAAGGGAAAAACCTGAAAAACTTGTCAAGGGGGGCAGGGCTTTCATTGTTCTCATAGGAAGAAGATTGTCCCCTGCTATTATCTGTCTGGTCTATGGACTGCATTACACATCTGAGAAGAGATGGCTTACACTAGGTAAAAGGGGCGGGAGGGGAAACTTTGCCTGTGAATATCACTCAAACCATAAATGTTTCAGAGATAATACTTGTATCGTTCATGTTTTTTTAATGCCTACAAAATAAAATAAAATAAAACAAAGTATTACTATCCCTTTAAGTTATTATTTAGGCCAAACATATTGATCTATGTGCAATTAGAAATGCCCACAATATGGATGTTCTGCCTATATTCATTCATAGCACAGTATACGCCAATATTAGCCAATTATATTAACTAATTAGCATAAAGTGCCACACTGTGCCATCAACAAACAATTGTTATTTTATTCAAAAACTATTATACTATAGACAAATGGCTAGTACATAATATAGTATGTTTTTAATTATGTTATCTTAGAGTGATATGTCCAAATCTTTGGGCGTCTGAGGGGTGTCCATCGCATTGTGAGCCAATGAGTTGCACAATTCTCTGGCACTCAAAGGATTAAGACGTGTCATCTCCTTCCCTAAATGCTTCATTCTGCACACCATTTTGATGCACTTGGTGCACAGATGTTTCAATGTATCAACTGGATAGTTAAATGTCTGGAAAATATTTGTTGAAGCTGTATCAAAATTCTAGTCTGTTAGCCTGGCTTACAATTTGGCAGACAGTACAGTGTCCTGTGTATTAATTAAAACATTTTTATGCTGCACGGATATTGTTATACTATACAAATATACTATTTCTCATGATTTTTAATAAAATGAATAGCTAACAAATAAAAAACAACAAAAAAAAACAAAGTCTTTGTTCTGTTAAAGGGATAGTAATACTTCATTTTAACTTTATTTTATTTTGTAGGCATTAAAAAAACATGAAGAATGATACAAGTCTTATCTCTCAAACTTTTATGGTTTATGAGATATTCACAAGCAAATTTTCCCCTCCCCGCCCCTTTTTCCTAGTGTAAGCCATCTCTTCTCAGATGTGAATCTGGTTGTATGACCAGACAGATAACAGAAGGGGACAATTTTCTTTGTATGAAAACAATGAAAGCCCTTCCCCCCTTGACAAGGTTTTCAGCTTTTTCCTTTATCATAATTGAAGATTGTCCCTCTCTGCAGTCTACCTGGGCACCTCCCTTCTGATCTGGTTGAACAGGGGGGGGATACTTTGTTTGTGAATATCTCTTAAACCATAAAGGTTTGAGAGATAAGACTTATATCATTCTTCATGTTTTTTTAATGCCTACAAAATAAAATAAAGTTAAAATGAAGTATTACTATCCCTTTAAGTAAATGGCATAGCATTTTCAAGGCCTCTTAAAGGCAAAGGGAAGCAATTCCAGAGCAATCTAACTGCACTATTGTTTTAAAATGACTGATATGTAGAAGGAGTGGAAGCCCCTAGGCACATACCCAAACTGCTGGGGTAATGAAAACTTCACATTTTCTGAGGAAAGGAGGAACTCTTGGGGCAACCTGAAGCAAAAGAGCATTCTTGCATCCAGTAGCATGGACAACTGCAAGAGTTGAGGAGAGGGGAAGAAAAAAACAACTGTAAAACACCGGAATGCTACAATTAGTAAGGAACCACAGACCTCAGAAAGGGATTGACAGAAAGAGGGTAACACTCAGGGGAAGATTGCAGGGAAATACCAGTCAGGGCAATTTTTTTTTTTTAAACTAGCCCACTAACTGGTGTTTGTATATATATATATATGTATATATATATATATATATATATATATATATATATATATATATATATATAAACACACAATTTTGGAACTCATAGGGTTAAATACAACCCTAGGGACTCCCACCCCCTTTCCTCCACTCTCTTTCCCATCCCTTTTCTACACTCTCATTTCCAGCCTATTACCCCCTTTCTACCTACAGGCCCTTTTGCTGCTTCCTCTCTCCCCCAGTCTATTTCATCTCCTCTTTTCTCTGTCCTCCATCCACTCTCTTCCATTGCTTTCCCTCTCTTCCCTAATATTGCTCATTCAGACTCCCTCAGTCCCCTGCCTTTCTCCTACCCACCTCCCTCTCCATCTAATATTTTTGCCTTCTCTTTTCCTCTGCCTCTCCACACATATTCCTTTATGTGTCTCTTGCATTCCCTGGTGGTCCAGTGTAGCGAGTGAGAGGTCTGTGCAGCCTCCGGCATGACGTTCCTATCATCGCCCACTTGTGGTCCCTCTGCGGCATGGGAGTGCAGGTGCCAGGATATTATGTCATATCCTGTCGCTCTGCTTTAGCAAGGAAAACAAGGGCTGTCACAGAGAGCAGCTGTGCCGGTGGTAGCACAGATTGCTACTTTAAACAGTGGAACAGTCAGCTGAGATCACCTGATCTGCCCAACCAGCCCATGATCTAGCGGCCCACCGGGGGATGCCCGTTCCCCCGATAGGACAATCCGCCCATGGGCACACTGACTGGACCTGAGCACTCTGAATACTGTATCCTCTTCAGTCTTCAGGCTCCTATGAAATGTAAGGGAAAATAGAGGAGAGTGGCTGAATATAATGTAGAAAGACATCCTCAATTTGACCCCAGCTCCTTGGTCCATATCCATCCTGGAGGAACAGGCATAAAGGCATGCCTAATGGGGGATTGAACAGGCCCTCATAAGTTATAAAAAAAGAAAGCTAAGAGGATCTTTGCCGTGGTCACCTCTAACAAGTTCACTTTTTAAACTGAGCATGTCTGTTGGGTTAAATTTGAATAGCGAGGAAGCCACCACCTCTCAAGAGTTGTTTTTATGCAAGTTCCTTGCTCTCCTGTGAAAGGATACTTTACCCCATGGTTACTGTGTTCCACAGTGGACAGAAAAGAAACATTATTAAAAAATAAGCCATTATTAGCAATGAGTGGTTATCAGATGCAAAGTACTGAGATTGTTGGCTATACTCATAATTCAGTATAGTGGGTGAGGCCTGCAAGACTGAGGTGCCCAATTCCCTGAATGGGAAATTCAGCCCTATACAAATGCCACTGTTGCTACATTTTGCCATTAATATATTGTCTGTCAAAATATGTTACATTATTTTCAACATGTCATTAAAAGCTCAGCATTCATCCTAACTGCCTAAAAGGACTTTCCTGGTTATCAAACATATTGCTATGGTGGAGACCTATTTTGTCAAATCGATTTCTTGGGGAAGCCTGACAATAAAGGCTTTAACATGATTCAAGACTTAATCATAAGGCTGGATTCTACAAAATTTACCTTTTTAGGTCTAGAGGGGGGTCCAATGTATTGATTTGCAATTAAATGCATAGCCCTCTCTCCTTAAAGGGTTAAGAAGTAATTATGAACACAGTCATTTGTAGTTGCACAACTAAATACAATTTCACAATATTTAGTTAATAAAATTAAAAGGAAAAACCATGGTAAGGCCTCATACAGAATATGGAGTACAGATTTGGACACCAGTTCATAAAAAAAATGTATTATTGAAATGTAAAAATACAGAGATATGCAAAAACCTGAGAAAGGGATAGGAAGATTTTAGATTTTAAGAAACACTAGCAGTTTGATTACATTATAAAAGAAATCTCTGAATGGTGATATGATTATCATTTAAATGGGAACTATCACCCCGCAATAACTTAAGGTTCACTTATTGCTCACCTGGCGACTAGCTGCTTAGTAGCGCTAGTCGCCAGAAATCTTACCCGGTTCCGCAGTCCCGTGCGGTGCAAAAGGGACTGACAGCGCAGGCGCACGGACGTCACTGTGAAGAGACGTCCGTGCTTCCTGCTCCTGTCACCATCGGTAAAACGCCGATATCTGCAGAACCGGGTAAGATTTCTGGCGACTAGCGCTACTAAGCAGCTAGTCACCAGGTGAGCAATAAGTGAACCTTAAGTTATTGCGGGGTGATAGTTCCCCTTTAAAAATATATTCTAGGCCAATGCAAGAGTTCTCTGGGGAACTCTTAGCATAAAAAAACAAAAAAGAAAAAACAAGGAAGAAACTTTTAAGGCCATTTGAAACGAAAACAAAGGCAGGGTTTTTTTATAGGAAGGGCAGAAAATATGTGGAATTATTTGCATCGAAAGGCTGTGTTGGCCGATACTGTAAATACTTCAAAGGGATAGTAATACTATCCCCCATCTTGTAGCCAGTAAAAAACTGACTAAAATGAGACCAGCTGCATCTCTCAAACCTTTATGGTTTGAGAGATATCTGCTTTCAAAGTTCCTTCTCCACTGACATCAGCATTCTAGCTGACAGAAGGGGAATCCAGTCCCGGGACCGGCAGGGGCTCTGCAGAAGAGCCGAGATGGCGGTAATAAAAAAGAAATCCTTAACTTAAAAGGTCTTCTATGTGTGCTTGCAAACCAAGCACATGTAGAAGACCTTTTTAGTGAAGAATTTCTTTTTTATTACCGCGATCTCGGCTCCGCTGCAGAGCCGCCAGCTGATCCCAGGAGAGGATTCCCCTGCTCTCAGCAAGAATGCTGATGTCAGGGGAAAGGCAAAAAGAGGGAACTTTGAAAGCGGATCTCTCTCAAACCATAAAGGTTTGAGAGATGCCGCTGGTCTCATTTTACTCAGTTTTTTTATTGGCTACAAGATGGGGGATAGTTATTTTTAAGTATTACTATCCCTTTAAAAAAGTATTGGATGACTTTTTAGCTCAGAACAATGCAGATAATTTTGACATATAGTATACAAACAGAATGTTGAGCCAGGGAGCTATCCAATTGCCTTTTGTAGTCAGGAGGGCTTTTTATCCACATAGAGCATAATTGGAAATGTCTTCAATGCTTTTATTTTTGCCCTACTATACATTAACTGCCACAACAGAATTTCTTCTTCAGCCATTATTCTTTTACTACACAAGGGGGAAGCGTCACTAAATGTTGATGCTATGGCGATATGATTTTGTTGATGTGTTCAAAGCACTTGGACTTTTCGATGTAGATATGCTCTAAAATTTTGGAATGCAAGGAGAGAAAGTCCCCATTATCATACTAGTTTGTCAAACTGCTGTCAATGTTGGATGGATACCCTCCCTTACACATCACCAGCAGTTCGACAATCCTGAAGTCAGAGAGCATTCTATCTTCTTCCCAACTTGGCCAACAGGGGAGTAGAGAGGATACTTTCAGCACCACAAACAGAACCACTGCCTTATCCCTTTGAGTGCCACAGGGATGTGCATTGCGCATACCTTTGGCAGACAAAGGGTGGAAAAATTACACCAAGCAGTACACAATCATCCCCTCAGCTCTGTATTATATTTCTTACTCATACATGTTGTGCATTCCAAGAGAACAAGGCTGAGGGTCAGGCAGCATCCATGGGGATTTGTGGCTACCAGTAGGCAAGGAAACAAGGCTGGTGGGTCAGACAGTATGCATGGGGATCTGTGGCTACAGTGGGCAATGGAAGAAGTCTAGGGGCCAGGCAGTGTGCAAGGGGTTCTAAGGCTATCAGTAGGCAAGGGAACAAGGCTGGGGGCAGCTGGTAGCCACAAATCCCCATGGACGCTGCCTGACTCCCAACCTTGTTCCCTTGGGAGTACACAACATGTAAAGTATGAAATATGATACACAGCGGAAGGAATGATTATGTACTGCTTAGTGTACTTTGGGCAGATTTTTGTCGCATTGATGGGGATATGATGTCAAAGACACTTTAGTGCACACTGTTAATATGCCTTTGAGCAAACCAAGCACATGTAGAAGACCATTTCAGGGAAATAATTTTTTTTCACTAACGCGATCTCAGCTCTGCTGCAGAGCCACCTGCTGAAAATAAGACTGGATATCCCTGCAGTCAGTACAAAGCTGACTTCAGGCAAGGGGGAGGGAGGGGGGAACTTTGCGTTTGGTTATCTCTCCAGCCATAAAGGTTTGACAGATGAACCTGGGGGCTATTAAATTCTTTTGCAAATATCTACAATATGGGGAATAGTAATAATAAAGTAATGCTATCCCTTTAAGGACTAAAATTCTCATCATTCCCAAGCAGTCACTGGCAGCTGGAGAGACAAAGGTCTCCTACCACAAAAACAGGGTCAATGTCTTTACAGGCATTTCAATGACCAGAATTCAGTCTGGCTAAGAATTCAGCCTTTAGGAGATGCTGTGTCCAAAATGTTAATCAGTAACAGCATGTTCTCCTATGACGCTAACATTTCATTATAATGTTTTTAAAACAGATTTTGTGTCTCAAAAATAACTCTCAGGCATTGCTTTTTCATAGTTAATCAGAATGTCCTCATGCTGAAGTCAGATGGTGAAGGAGGGAAAAAACACAAACGTTTCTGCAGTCTGACATAGTGATTTACAAATAAAATATCTCTTTCCAATTCAACATATGGGCAACAAAATGCAAGAGGCTCATATTAAGGCACTCCTGTGTTTATTGTAATTGTCAACACAAAGAGCTATGAAACAGATTTGTCACTTGAAAGATAAGTAACAAATCAAGAAAACTGAAACAGGACACTGTATTTAATTTCTACGTGTTTTGCATCACTGTTAAATTCAGTATACTGTAAAACAATTAATAATCATACTTTTAAAGGGATAGTAATACTTCCTTTTTAACTTTATTTTATTTTGTAGGCATTAAAAAAACATGAAGAACGATATAAGTCTTATCTCTCAAACCTTTATGGTTTAAGAGATATTCACAAGCAAAGTTTCCCCTCCCGCCCCTTTTACCTAGTGTAAGCCATCTCTTCTCAGATGTGAATCTGGTTGTAAGACCAGACAGATAACAGCAGGGGACAATCTTCTTTATATGAAAACAATGAAAGCCCTGCCCCCCTTGACAAGCTTTTCAGGTTTTTCCCTTATCTTAATTGAAGATTGTCCCTCTCTGCAGTCTACCTGGACACCTCCCTTCTGCTTTGGCTGAGCAGTGGTACATCAGTAAAAAGGGCAGGAGGGGGACACTTTGTCATTGAATAACTCCTGAACAACAACTCTGATAGAACTGAAATAACACTCTCCAAAGTCCAAATACTATGATGATTAATTAGAGCTACTTTTATTATGAAACATTACTATCCCTTTAAGGACTCATTCCCATGTCTTGTGTTCTGAACTCATATTTCTCCTGTCTTCCTTTTCAGAGTGCAAGAAGAATATAATTTGCTGATGCCCATATGGGTCAGCCATTTATTGGAGGTTTTGAAGAGCATCCTAAACTCTAATGCATCTTGGCTCTGTTGCAGATAAGCCCTACTCCAAATTTACTGCATACATGCATGAGCATAGTTGAGATGCAGCTTTCAGTACTTGATGGATGAAAGGTGATAATCACCCAAGTGAGACGCCATAACTAAACAGCATACCCTTTCAGCACGTGTAACATAATCAATGCACCTTCACTGCATTGGTGTGAACCATGTGAAAGGGGCCTAAAAGGAATAGTGGATTTGTTCTGCAGCAATAAATTTGCACAATTGGAAAGAAAAGGAAGGAGAGTAAACGTTTTTCATGAAATATGTCCTTGTGTTGTCCATGTTAAAGCGGAACTATCACCTACATTCAAAGTTTTGTAGTGAGTTTCAATAGTTAAGGTTAGGTTAGAGCTGGGTGTATTTTAAAAAAAATTGCTTACGAGTCCAGATATTAGCCTATCAAAATCGGGCACTTCTGCTTTCTGCGGGACTGAATGTCCTGCTTGACTTCCCAGCTGCCCCAGGGAGCGCATTCACGCTCCCCTTCGAAGCTGGGTTTCTGTGCTGTAGCGTTACAGCAAACTCCGTGTACAATGCTACTGAGGTTGAACCCCAATAGCATTGTACACGGAGTACAAACCTGCTGTAGAAACGCATTGCCCAGGTATTACTCGATTTGTAATTGTATACATATTTCCCTAAATGTACTGTATAATTGTTTCCACCCTCTTGGGGCTTATTATGATGCATTTATGGTACCACACTAGCAGGGAAATCTGTTGTATAACCAGATTAGGGGTTAGATTTGACATTTTTTAACCCCTGGATCCCTTCTTAGAATTATGTGTCATATTCAGCAACTGAAAAGATGCAGTTCTGAATCAAACCGGTTGCATTATAGGGGACAAATTCAAATTCACATAGATTAACCCCTTAACGACCTTTGACGGTCATAGTACGTCAAGGGTCGATCTGACTTAACGACCGATGACGTACTATGACCGTCATCGAATTCCGGGCTCCCCCCGCGGCTGCACGCCGTTCGGGGAGTCCGGAACGCAATGGAGCAATAAAAAACAATCGCTCCGTGGTCATTCAGTCACGTCCGCGTCCGGATTCCCCGGTCGTTAAGGGGTTAAGTGGTGCTCAGGGTACATTATCATCAGAGTGGCAAACTCTATTTCTTTTGAACTGCAGGCTTGGAAGGTCACACAGATATATATATAAGGAGCAGATGTGTACTGAACTTTCAAAAGCATTAGTACTGTATTCTACACCAGAGATCCTCAATCGCAATCCTCAAGTATCCCTAACATTGCAGGTTTTTGGGATTTCCCTACCTGTGCAATTAAAGATCCATGAATTACACCCAGTGGCTTAACAATAGGGGGTCACAGAGGTAGCAACTGCGACCAGGTCCATTACTTCAGGGGCCCCAGCCACCCCCTACGACCCCCCACCTGGCGCACACAACTAGCTGAGAGGTCTTTGCCTACTTCGGTGCAGACCTCTATTAGCAGCTGAGCTCCCTCTCAGCGCTGTAGTAATTACATCATCTCCCAGTGCTCTGCATTACTGGAGAGAGGACCGTGCAGGAGCTCCAGCTTCTAATAGAGGTCTGTGCTGAAGAAGGCATAGACCTGTCCTGCCATGCCACTGGACCACCAGGGAGGTAAGAGATCTGGACATTGGGGGCAATGTGGAGAGGTGGACATTGGGGGCAATGTGTGGAGAGATGGACATTGGGGGCAATGTGTGGCGAGGTGGACATTGTGGGCAATGAGTGGAGAGGTGGACATTGGGGGGCAATGAGTTGAGAGGTGGACATTGGGGGCAATGAGTGGAGAGGTGGACATTGGGGGGCAATGAGTGGAGAGGTGGACATTGGGAGCAATGAGTGGAGAGGTGGACATTGGGGGGCAATGAGTGGAGAGGTAGACATTGGGGGCAATGTGTGGAGTGGTGAGGTGGACATTGGAGGCAATGTGGTCGGGGGGGGGGGGCATGGCAATTTTTGCACCAGGGCCCAGTGACTTTTGATTACACTTCTGTGCTCGGGCAGGGATATCCAGAAAAAATCTGCACTGTTAGAGTTAATTGAGAACTGTGGCTGAGAAACACTGTGCTATGCAGT
Organism: Rhinophrynus dorsalis; assembly: GCA_037306005.1. NCBI lineage: Eukaryota > Metazoa > Chordata > Amphibia > Anura > Rhinophrynidae > Rhinophrynus > Rhinophrynus dorsalis. Next base: position 274,502,268 of record CM074718.1, on the reverse strand, counting down.
GAGGCTGACATACAGAGAAGAGCTGGTGCAATTCTGGAGCAAACCAACTGTACCAGAGGGGACAAATAAACATTCACAAGAGTCCCCTTGATTTAAATGGTGCTTTTAACCCTTTGAATGCTAGCAAGATCTCCAATGGGGCAATCTTGGGCCCAACTAAAATCATCATAGGAGGCAAATACAAACTCCCCAAATTCCCAATAATTTAAATAAGGCGTTTAAGCCCTTTAATGCTAGAGAGGCCTCTGATGAATAACAAAGCAATGAGTCTGAGACGTCTCTAGTCTTCAACTGATTAAATGTCCCATTTAAATCAAAGAGAATTTTATTTGTTCCCTATAATACAGTTGGATTGACCGAAAATTATTCAAGTTGTTCTCAGTATCTCAACCTCAATGCTTTTAAGGACCTTCCATTTACCTGTAGCTCTTCTGTTCTGTACTTTGCTTAGAGCTTTCCCACTCCATATAGAAAAGTCCAGGGGTTTTATTTACTAAGGGTTGATAAAGCTGTGATAAAGCAGAGATAACTTTTCCAGTGATATCACTTGTCCATGTCCTATGTTATTATATGGAGCCTGCATAGGATTCATAGACTAACATAGGATCTGGAGAAGTGATCTCAGCTGATAAATTATCTCCACTTTATCACCTGTTTATAATATAACAACTTGATGCATCTCCCCCCAGGTCCAACGAGCTATATTTCTGGTTATCTAGATACACATTTATACCCAGTCTAGCACCATCTTTCAGCATGACATGGACTGCACGATTACACCCTCAGTCAAGACAGGATACTAGTAGTTGTGGTTACTGCAATCCATGAGAATGTAGCAAGATTAGAGAAATTCATAACACACATTCTGACTCACACACATAAACTGAAATATAAATGCGGATCTGATTCATATATACTACACTGCATTTCCAGATTACAGAATGATGGACCTATCCAGCTTATCAAAAGGAAATGGGCTTACTGAAAGAAATCTATTGGAGTAGAACTTCCCCTTACTAACAAATATGTGTGTTTTAATGAACTTACAAAATTTCCTATATTTATGTTGGACTTTTTTACTTTATGAGATATTTAGCTTTATATATTTTCCAGTTTATGCAATTTAGGAAGCACTGGCTGACATGCCAGCCAGATACTAAACCTGACATGAACAGTGGAAACACTGCTCTCCTTTCCAACTGTCACTGCCTTTTGGTCAGCACAAGCTCATTTGCATAAGAAAACAACAGACAATCATTCAAATACTATCAAGACTGAAGCTCCTACTGAGGTGAGAATGTGAACAGGCGATCAGTTGATGGTTCCAACAGCCACCAGGAATGTAATAAAAGCATGGAATAATAATCATTAGGACAAAGGTTTTCAAAGCTCCACTATCAGTACAGTATTTTAAATTTTACAGTTTGAGCACAAATGGGGCAATCATTTTGACACATTCACCTTCACTACAGAAAGCATAAGCTATTCTCTTAAAAAGCTTTGAGGGCCCGCACTGAGAAGCATGTTTTGGGAAGTAAAAACTGTTTAGTAGCCTCATGGTCAATCCATAAAAGGAGTAGTATAAAAGTACAACCAGACATAACTTTTAGACCATGAGACTGATGTGCTAAAAAGAATGGTAGTGAATACTCCCTTGTAATAGCTATCTTGGTGCCAAATTTGGTAGCTATTTCTTCAATAGAATTGGCTATGGCCCTGAAAAAAATCTACAGTGACACAAAAACTTGTAATGGTAAAATAACTATTTTTTAAAACAAACCCATAAGAGAGATTGGAAGTACTACTCCACCCAAGAACTGTAGAAAAAAATCTTAGATAATAGAGACCATCCATGGCTTCAACACATGACCTTGACCAGAGTATAATGCAAGTCTACACTATACACTGATAGCTGTTCTGTGCAATACTGCCCTTAATCAAGGAAGAAAACTGGTCACAAGTTTTCTGTCTTAAAAATGCAGTACTGCATGAAACAGCAGATAGTGTAGAGTGCATTGTATTGTAGTCTGCTCACAGTGATGTGTGGCCATGGATGGTATCTATTAACTTTTAAAGACCAGAAATGACTGTGAAATGCACTGCACACACCTCTGGACCTTAAAGGGTTAAATAAAACTTTTTCAACGTTTGGATGAGTGCCTCGATTTTATCCAAGCCCATATATGGAGATAGCACTACCAATGAAAGTATCTAGAACACCAGCACGAATTTGACCCTGTGCTTTCCCATATACTCTTTTGAGACATGGTTTGCAAATATCACAAATATATATATATTGTGACCTGAGTGTTCTTTACATTGTTGAACTAATTTTTTGGACGGCCTCATAATTTTTTCTTATCAAATCAAACTGGATGAAATTTGCAGGGCTTATGAAGACGGATATTGACTCAGCATTTGAGATAGAAAGACCATTCAAAATGTAACTACAGCTGCACTGCCATACTGCTAATATAGATAATGTCAGGGCTCAAAATTTCCACTCGCCACTAGCAAGTGAAAATTTAGCCCTGGCGAGTAGAAATTCAGCCCTGGTGGCTATGTTTTGGCTTGCAGTGGAGAGTAACATTTCATGTATGGCCAGTAGCAAAGGACTTCCAATTTTAAGCCCTGGATAATGTAATGTAGGCACCCAGACCAAGAACTAGAGTAGCTATACTGTTTGTCTATATTTCATTCATTACAGAATAGGATGCACTTAAGCTGATGGTTCCTTCTGAACTAAAAGTGTTTCCCTTTTAAACTCAACAAAAAGGTTTTCATTTCAAAACTAATCAATATTATAGTTGGACTAAGAGATAGCAAAGAGATCAGATATCATGTAGTTAATGGAAATGATCTCTGTAAGGAAAGTAAAACCGGTATACTAATATTCCTCTCTTTATTGTGAAGAGAAAGGATTGCAGCTGCATTATATAATGAGGCTGATGTACTAAAAGGAACTGGAGTAATTCTGGGGTAAACCAAGTGTTCAATAGGGGCAAACATTTTCCACAAAGTGCCACTGACTTATGTCAATTAGAGAGTACTCTAATGGTTGGCTGGATCTGGTCTTTGCTATATGCACTGGAAAAGCTCTAAGACAAAGTCCAGAACAAAAAGCTCCTAGTACATGGAAGGTCCTTAACCCCTTAAGGACCGTTGACATGGCAGGACCATCACGCTGGTCCGGCACTTAAGGACCAGTGATGGTCCTGGCACGTCACATACTTTTACTCACTGCAGTTGATCACTCCAGGACCGGAGTGATCTCTTTCAGTCCCCTTTTCGGCGTGCCGCCCCACGTGATCAGTCACGTGGAACGGCACATCAAAGTTTCCTATGTGGTCCTTAAAGGACCGCACATCCCGGGACCGCTGGTCCTTATGGGGTTAAAGCGAACCTTTCAGGTAGTAATAAGTCACCCTTCAATAATTAAACATATGGTGACTAGCAACAAAATACATATATTACCTCACTAAAGTGTCACATTCTAATGAAATCCTTAACCTTATGAGACTGACTGCCAGGTTAGTGCCGTCTGTGCGCCTGAGCCGTCAGTCCCTTCCGGTTGCCTTGTGGCACACTGCAATGCTTCTTAAAGGAGACCAGGACTGACAGCGCAGGCGTGCAGACAAGATGTCTACTCTGATGCCTGACTTCCGGTCTCCGAAGATGAAAGATTTCTTTAGAATACGGCACTTTAGAGAGTTAATAAATGGCTAGTCGCCATTTGTTTAATAATTGAAGGGTGCCTTATTACTACCTGAAAGTTCCGCTTTAAAAACATTGAGACTGATATACTGAAAAGGACTTGAGTAATTTTAGGTCTATCCAACTATATTATAGGAAACGCCACATTTATTTAAATGGACTTTTAACCCCTTGAATGCTTGAATTGAGGAGCAATGTGTTGGAGACCTCTGTAGACTTCAAGACATTAAAATCCCCATTTAAAGTGGATGCGTCACCTATGGACAACATCCCATAAATAGGTGACATATCCAGTACCATAAAAACGTTATTTATTTTTTATTTTAAGCTTCGAGTTTGTTTAAATTAAACTTGCAAAAGTCTGGGCTGCAGCTACTTCTGAGCAGACTGCAGCCCGACGCTCTGCTTCAGCTCCCTCCCTCCTCCAATGACAGAGGCTTCTGCCTGTAAGCTGGAGCAGTCTCATTGGCAAAGATCGATATCTAGCCAATGAGACTGCTCCAGCTTACAGACAGAAGCCTCCGGCATCAGAGGAGGGAGGAGAGCAGAGGCAGAGTGTCGGGCTGTAGTCTGCGCAAAAGTAGCTGCAGCCCAGACTTTCGCAAGTTAAATTTAAACAAACTCGAAGCTTAAAATAAAAAAATAAATAATGTTTTTATGGTATTGGATGTGTCACCTACTAGGTGACACATGCACTTTAAATTTTGTCCCTGGCGGAGCATTTGGTTTGCTCCATATTTATTCCAGTTCCTTTGTACCTCAGCCTCACTTTGTTAAATGTGTAGTATATAACAGTATTGTGTGTATGCATGGCTTTCTTGGCATATTTTTAGCCAGAAGCTTTTTATAAAACACTGATTCACCTTCAGAAGATGTGACTACTTGCTCATCGTTTCCTTTTCCTGTGTTTACTTCTCTTCCTCTGTATTTTATACACACATACATATACACACACACACATATATATATATATATATATATATATATATATATATATATATATATACACAATAATGTGCAAAAGTTTTAGGCAGTTGTGAAAAAATAGGATTTTAGTCTTACCTGTTAAATCCTTTTCACTTAGTCCATACAGGTCACTGGTACCATGGGATGTGTAGTCCCCTTTAATAGGCAGGAACAATTATGCAAATAATCTGCAAGGGGCGGAGCCTCCCCTCTTACTTAAGCCACCTTCTGGCCAGAGCCACTCATATTGATTTGAGACCCCAAGAACTGACCTCAGGTAAGCAAAAAGAAAGACTCCTGTGAGCATGCCCTAACGGTCTCCCACTGAATGCCACAGGAGAGCCAAGACTGGTCCCTTGACAGGGTGGGAGACCAGTGACCTGTATGGACTAAGTGAAAAGGATTTAACAGGTAAGACTAAAATCCTATTTTCACTGTCGTCCAATACAGGTCACTGGTACCATGGGATGTACAAACATTGAGCTGATCCAGAGGCGGGAAGTAAGGCAAGGACCAGGCGCGAGGCCCAAGTCACTAGAACTGATAACCAGTTGAAACCCAGCCCAAACTGTAAGTGTCAACGGACACCAACCAAGGAAACAAACCTTGAACTAGCACAGCACACGGAACTAGAGCCAACAGGGCTCAACAGTAAAGAAGCACTAAGGATCACAGAGCGGAAGACCTACACAGGCAAGACTGCCTCCAGGACCTTCCTTCCAAAACTGGCATCAGCCGAAGCCAGTACATCAACTCGATAGTGCTTAGAAAATGTGTGCACAGAGGACCAAGTGGCCGCTCTGCACAGTTGATCAGCAGAAGCTTGATTCTTGTAGGCCCAAGAGGCCCCAATAGATCTGGTGGAATGGGCAGTTACCCGGAAGGGAACATGCTTATTCCTCAACTTATAGGCTTCACGGATGGTAGCCTTAATCCAAGAAGCAATGGTAACTTTGGAGGCCGGTCTCCCTGCCCTAGGCCCCTCAGGAATGACGAATAGAGCGTCAGACTTCCTGAGAGACTCGGTGCGATGAACATAAAACTTGAGGCAACGCACCACATCCAACAAATGGAGATCCCGTTCCTTGTCAGATGAAGGATTAGGGCAGAAAGAGGGAACCACAATCTCTTGATTGATGTGAAATTCGGACACAACCTTTGGTAAGAATTCCTTGGTAGTGCGAAGCACAGCCTTATCCTTGTGGAACACCAGGTAAGGAGGTTTACAGGACAGAGCTTGTAACTCTGCTACCCGGCGAACTGAAACAATAGCCAAAAGGAAGGCCATCTTCCAAGTCAAGAGACGTAATGGAATGGAAGCCAAGGATTCAAACGGTGGTCGCTGGAGAACTCCCAGCACCAAGTTGAGGTCCCACTGGGGAGCAGGACTCTTGAAGGCAGGTCGAACATGAGTCACACCTTGGAAGAAAACTTTCACATCAGGAAGGATAGCAATCCTTTCCTGGAAAAACACAGACAAGGCAGAAGTCTGAACTTTGAGGGAACTCAGACTGAGCCCCTTATCCACACCGTCCTGCAAGAATGCCAGGACAGTGGGAAGATGGAAGTCAAGATGCAAATTCTTGTCAGAGCACCATGTCACGAAAGTTGACCATATGCGATGATAGATCTTGGAAGACACAGGCTTACGAGCACTGAGCATCGTCGATACCACAGAAGGAGAAAAGCCTTTCTTAGCTAGAATCGAGGATTCAACCGCCATGCCATCAAACGGAGAGAGTGAACATCCTCTTTCCACAGATACTCCTGGAGAAGCAGGTCCGGACGGGCAGGAAGTGGGATTGGATCCTTCACAGACATGGCCATCAATTCCGGAAACCAGGACTGGCGAGGCCAGTTTGGAGCAATCAGGAAGACAGGACAACGTTCTCTCTTCAACTTCTGAATGACTCTGATCAATAGAGGAAGAGGAGGGAAGATGTAAGCCAGGGAGAAGTCCCAAGGGATCGACAAGGCATCCACTGCTAGAGCAAGGGAGTCCCTCAGCCGGGAGCAAAACACCGGAACCTTCCTGTTGTGTCTGGCAGCCGTCAGATCCACCACAGGCATTCCCCACCGTTGAGTGAGCATGTGAAACACCTCTGGGTGCAGAGCCCATTCTCCGCTGTCGACGGTATGACGACTGAGGAAGTCTGCCATGACGTTGTCCACGCCTGGAAAATGAACCGCAGAGATGACAGGCACGTGATCTTCTGCCCAAGACAAAATATCCTTGACCTCCCACCAGGCGGAACCGCTTCTTGTGCCGCCTTGCCTGTTGATGTAAGCCACAGCCGTGGCGTTGTCTGACTCCACTCTGACTGGAAGACCGGTCAATTGAGACTCCCAGTGCCTCAGGGCCAGCCGGACAGCTCGAAGTTCCAGAACATTGATGGAGAGCATGGATTCCTTCAGACCCCATTTCCCCTGAGCACTGAAGCGACCCCAGACTGCACCCCAGCCCCGAAGGCTGGCATCCGTAGTGACTGTGGTCCAAGGAGGAACTAGAAAGGATTTCCCTTTCAGGAGATGAGAGAGATCTAACCACCAGTGCAGACTCGACTCGACATGAGGAGGAAGAGAAACAGACAGATGTTGATGATCTGGATGATTCTCGCACGTCTGGATCGCGAATCTCTGAAGATCCCTGGAGTGGGCCATGGCAAATGGTACTGCTTCGATTGTGGAAATGAACTTCCCCACTAAGGACGACAAATTCGGAACTGGAATCACGTCCAGGTCCAGAAGTCCAGCCACTCAGACAGCTATCTGGTGAGCCACGTCCTCTGGAAGAAACACCATGCATTGGCGAGTGTCGAACAGGAGACCCAGGAACAGAAGCCTCTGAGATGGAAACAAGTCCGACTTGTCCAGATTCAGGATCCAGCCATGACGGTTCAGGGTGTGCATGCACATCTGTAATTGCTGAAGGAGAAGCTCCGCTGAGGAGGCCTTCAGAAGGAGATCGTCCATGTAGGGGGTCACTCTGATCCCATCCTGATGGAGCACCGCTATCAATGAGCCCAACACCCTCTGGAAGACCTGAGGGGCTGAAGTCAGCCCAAAGGGGAGCGCTGCAAACTGAAAGTGTCCCCTGTGACAGGCAATCCTGAGATACCGCCTGCTCTCTGGATGAATAGGGATGTGAAGATAAGCATCCTGGAGGTCCAGGGAGGCAAGAAACTCCCCTGGAGACATTGCTGCAATCACAGAACGCAGGGATTCCTGGCGGAAGAGGGAAGTCACCACATAAGCATTGAGATCTTTGAGATCCAAGATAGGACGGGCTCCTCCGTCCCTTTTGGCTACCACAAACAGGTTGGAGAAATATCCTGAACCTGTGTCCCCCTGAGGAACCGCCTCCAGAACCTCTTTGTCCAAGAGATCCTGAATAGCGTCGTCTAACAGACGCCATTTTGTGGGTTCCTGAGAAGGACGAGTAAAATGGAACCGAAAAGGAGGAAGGGAAGAGAAAGGGATCCTGAATCCCTCTGACACCACCTGAAGAACCCATGGGTCCGCCACTGACTCCTCCCAAATCCGGCGAAAGATGCGGAGACGACCGCCTACAGCCGGATGCGGACCCGGGTTCGGCGAGTCATGCCGAAGCAGTCTTGGAGGTCTTGGCCTTGGGGGCAACTTTGGGCTTCCAGGACTGTTGGGCTTGGAGGAGGAGCGCGTAGTGGGAGGACCCGTTTGGGCCGAGGAACGTGTCTCAGTCTGAAAGGAACGAAAGGACCGATTGCGTTTGGCTGGAAACTTTTTCTTAAAGACTGAGGGTAGAAGAGTACTTTTACCTCCAGTAGCCTCACTGATCATTTCTTTGAGTTCAGACCCAAAAAGCAAATTTCCCTGAAAGGGCAAAGAAAGCAAAGCTTTCTTAGAGGCTGTATCAGCAAACCAAATTTTCAGCCAAAGAGCGCGTCTGGCCACCACAGAAGAAGTGGAGGCCCTCGCCATCATGCGCACAGCATCAAAGGCAGCGTCAGCAATATAGTTCTGAGCTTCAGTGATATTAGCAAGAAGCTGCAACTGTTCAGACACAGGCGCATCCTGGCGAACCGCTTCAGTCAGTCGTTCAGTCCAGGCTGCAATAGCTCTATTAACCCATGCCACAGCAAAGGTGGGGCGCATGGCAGTGCCAATAGAAGCAAAAATAGACTTAAGAGAGAGCTCTAATTTCTTATCCGTCCAGTCCTGCAAGGCAGAGGCATCTGAGACAGCCAAAGCAGTAGATTTGGATAGTCTAGACACGGGAGCATCCACTTTGGGAGGATGAACCCATTTTGCCAACTCCGCCTCAGGAAAAGGGTAAAGCTTGGCAAACTTTTTGGAGACAGAGGAAGATCTATCTGGATTCCTCCATGCCTCAGAGACCAGACGGGCAAGAGTAGGGTTAGTTGGAAAACAAACAACTGGTTTAGATGGCTTTTTCTGAAAAACATCAGTAGGATCATAAGTGGATTCCTGAGTCAGAGGAAGGTTGAGCGTATTTAGAACCGCTCTGATCAGACCCTCAGCCGAAACTTCAGGGTCACACTCATAGGGGTCCCCAATGGACCTGTTAGATTCAATAACAGTACGTTCCTCAGCATCAGAATCCTGTAAAAGTTCTTCTTCAGAAGAATCAGTGATATCAGGAGCTCCCTGTGGCTTAGGCAGGGAGGTCCTGATAGTAGAGGGGGTCTGCCAAACCTGGAGAGCCCCCTGTACCTGAGAGGGAAAGAGTTGAAGCGTGGATCTGAGATCCCTAGTGGCAGCTTTGAACTCCCTCACCCAAGATGGCTCAATAGCATGGCTGGAAGGCCCAGGGTTGCTATTTTGACAAGTACAAACAGGGCATAGATCCCCCACATTATCGCTATCCAGCCCAATGTGGCAAGAGGAGCAAAACGCCATGGGGGTAGCGGACCCCCCATCCTCCTTAGTCTTGGGTCTAGCCCCCAGCTCCAGTGAAGTAGACATGCTCACAGCGTCAATATACCCCACCAAGAACACTATCACCCAGAAAGGTGTTAAAGATTAAAGTTTCACCCCAGAAAAATGTCTAAAAACGGACTTATCTGGCCAGCGAAGGGTTAATCTGTTGAGGAGAGAGAAGGCTCGGTCCCTGCGTAGTGTACTCGCATAGGAAAAGTGCAATAAAATGGCTGCCGTCATGGCTGCCAATCAAAAACGGGCGCGAAGCAAGCGCTCATGGGAAATGTAGTCTTTCCCAATACAAGTACCTAAACAGTGCCCGAAGCCCCCCTGAACCCCCAATATTAATAAAACACCAACCGGATGATAGAGCAGGAGCCTAGCATTAAAATGAGCCCTCTCTGAAGTTGCTGTGACAAGCGGTTTCAGAGATATGTCCCACACTGTGATTTCCCATAGAGAGTAAAGGAGCCATGCGTTTGAGCGGGAACGCTGCGCTTAAAGGCGCAGTACACAATTTTTAATAAAGTTCAGTAAAACATTAAAAAGTGCCCAAACAAGCATGAAACACATGAGAATCATAAATAAATGAATACCCAATGCTCCAAAACTCAGAGAATAACACAGAAATTGCATAAACTTTTTAGAGATAATGCAATAAAAACACCCTATGAGTGCTGGAGTGAATTACAAACTCCCAAATACAAGCCCGGCAAAGGGACACTGTGGGGACAAGTGGACCTTCAGCACTCAATGGGTGACTCACCTTTCTCGCTGACTTCTGTCTTCAGGTGACCATGATAGGTAGGGAAAGAACCAGAGGTAAATTCCCCAACAGGGGAGCTGCTTAACACAAGCTGTCCCCTCTTCAGGTATAGGTCCACAGAAATCCCTGGAAGCTGCACTAGCCACTTCGGGTGAGGGCATTCACAGCCATGGTCACCCTCCTAATGGTGGTATTCCATATTTGAAGAAAAAATAATAAAACTCTAAGAAGCATAGCTGTTCTCTGCCTGGTGTGCAAGCACACCAGGAACAAATCAATATGAGTGGCTCTGGCCAGAAGGTGGCTTAAGTAAGAGGGGAGGCTCCGCCCCTTGCAGATTATTTGCATAATTGTTCCTGCCTATTAAAGGGGACTACACATCCCATGGTACCAGTGACCTGTATTGGACGACAGTGAAAATGCTGTAACATAAGAATGCTTTCAAATATAGACATGTTAATCCTATTATATAAAAGGCCAGATGTATGTTTGTCAGATGCAGTCTTGCGCAGTAGAGACTGCCCGAATGGACAAAATGAGCCATCTTCCCAGCCGCTCTCCCAGCCCTGTGTGCCCGGTGTCCGTCCAGGTATGTGAGGGAACCCTGGCCTGGTCGAGCGGTGTCTAGCTGAGCCCGGAGGTGCGAGGCGTGTTCACAGACCCCCTAATCTGGGTCAAGGCATGCTCCCGCATGCAAACCCGAGACTGACGGGATAGAGGTGCGCTCCCTCTCCTGGTACCTCATGCGCTGCTGTTACTGAGGCGGCAGGTGCAGGAACTGGCGGATGCACGGCTATCTTAACCCTTTGAGTGCCAGAGGGGTTAACCCATTCAGTGCCATTCACTTTGGCCCGTGTACACGGGCTTTTACAATAGTAGTTTATATTTATCAATTAACACAATGCATAGTGAGTGAACAGAAAAAAAATCTAAATCAATTCAATATAGTACTATATATATATATATATATATATATATATATATATATATATACACACACACACACATAATGAATGTCACATGATGGGCTTTTCTGATCTGTGCAGGTTGTGGTCCAGGACTGGCAATGGGCATTGTTAGACATGAAGGGACATATCTAACAGCGGCCATTGTCAGAGGGACATTCACCATATGTACAGACAGGCATTCATTTATCAGACCATTCCCTGTTGGAAGCCATGTACTTCTTCGCACTCACATTTACCACACATATGTAGAGAGAGGAAACGGTTTGATAAATGCATCACAGATCGGTTATTAGTTCCCCTTTACTTACACATCTCCCTGTTCTCTCTTTCTCCTTTTCTTGCACCTCCCCGTTTCTCTGTTTCTCGTTCACTTGCACCTCCCAGGTTCTCTCTTGCCTGTTCCACTTCCCACCCCCCAGTTCTCTCACGCACACTTCCTTGCACCTCCCTCAGTTCTTTGTTGATTGTTCCCTTTGACCTCCACCTCTTCTATCTTGCCCCAAAGCATTTACCCACACTGGACTATTCAAAACCCCAAATAGCTTCACTCTTTAGTTTCCCACTCAGAAGAGGGAAACATTTTAACGTTCTAAGTGTATGTGGTGGGCAGAAGAGACTTAGGATAAAACACTTTTGCCCTAGTATCTATAACTACTACTGAAACAGTACAATGTCTCACTATCACAGTGCCCGTGATCCTGGCTGCGGGACGGCAACATTCTTACTTCCTTGTTTTAGTTGCCGCATTCTTATTGGTCCCTGAAAATGACTCCACCCAGTGCCAACCCTTTTTATACCCTGTCATGTCAGTAGTTGGGTGCCCATTCGTGGTGTACCTGAACCTAGCGCTAGTTCCTGCTGCTGCTCTGTTTGTGTATGACCTGGCCTGACTGACGAGGTTCCTGCGTATCCTGAACTGCTCCAAATCCATTACTGATCTGACTGGCTGAGAACCTGCTATGTTGCCAACTGGACTGGCTGAGAATCCGCTACGTTGCCGACTGGACTGGCTGAGAACCCGCTATGTTGCTGACTGATCTGGCTGAGAACCTGCTTCCGTTACTGACCGAACTGGCTGAGAACCCCCATCCGTTGCTGACCGGACTGGCTGAGAACCAGCTACTTTGCCAACTGGACTGGCTGAGAACCCATTACGTTGCTGACTGGATTGGCTCAGAATCTGCTTATGTTGCCGACCTTTGCCTGATCACTCACTGCTTCAGCTGTTCTTACTGGTATCAACCACCTCTGGCAGTGTGCACATACAGAGTACCGGTTTCCGTGCTGTCAACAGTCAGACTGTGTTACTCTTTACCTTGCGTTCATTTTGCATATATCTTGACCATTCACTGTGTTAAGCACTTCGGCTTAGTTGGCCTAGTCCCTATTTATTTTATGACAAACACTGTAATTGTACAGTGACAGAGCTTAAATTATCCTATATTATAATTCGCTGAGGATGTTTGTCAGAAGCTGTCATGCGCAGCAGAGACGGCTGTGCAAGCTGCAGTCAGGAGCAGTACTGACTGCCCGCGCCACGTCTGATATGGTGCGGGGTGCTCCGAATTCAGACCAGACTCCAGTCTGAATTTGATTTGGAGCGCCCCGCTCCGTATCAGCCAGGGCTCGGGCAGTCAGTACTGTGCCTGACTGCAGCTGGCACAGCCGTCTCTACTGCGCATGACAGCTTCTGACAAACATCCTCAGCGAATTATAATATAGGATAATTGAAGCTCTGTCACTGTACAATTACAGTGTTTGTCATAAAATAAATAGGGACTAGGCCAACTAAGCCGAAGTGCTTAATACGATGAATGGTCAAGATATATGCAAAATGATATGGTGCGGGGCGCTCCGAATTCAGACCAGACTCCAGTCTGAATTCGATTTGGAGCTCCCCTCTCCATATCAGCCGGAGCTCGGGCAGTCAGTACTGAGCATGATTGCAGTGCCACCAGTGTCGGCCCGTGTGCACGGGCTTTAAAACTAGTGTTATAATAAAAGTAATGAATACACATCCTCTAAAACATACTTTTTTTTTTTTTTTTTAGACTAAAAGTCTAATTTATTCCTTAATAAAATGCCTAAAGACAAATTCCCAGTGGTGCTTCAATGACAGCTACAGGTACAAAAATCTATTTTGCTGGAAAGAGAGACTGACACGAATTAGACAATGACAAAAGGAAAGCAATTAATAGAGCAAATAGGTAATCCATATCATATGGTAAAACAATAACATTCAGCTAGCTGAGGAGCAGAAAAAGACTGATTTCAAACTCCAAACTGATTTCTATTAAAATGAATTGATTGCCTAATCTCTTAAAGACCAGAGGAGTGTGTTGCATACCTCTCAGGTCCTTAAGGGGTTAAAAAAAAGTCCACTCTGATCATTTATTGGATGGTTTCTTTTCTTGCTCCTATTAACTCTTTTACCGTGTTTACATATGGGGAATTGTGCAGGTAGCAAAAGATGATCAGTTCTGGAGTAAACCAACTGGGGAATTCAATGCAGTACTCAGCATCCCCCATTAGTGTATGTTAATGACATTCACTTGTGTTTTACCCTTTGAGTGCCAGAGAAGTATCTAATGCATTCAGTGCATTGGATACCTTCCCGGCATTCAAATAGTTAAAGGAGCAGTAACCTTTTGTTATGAAAAATATTGTAGGACTTTTCCCATGGAGTAAAATAAGAGTAATCCTACAGCCGAGGGCTCATATTTCCAGAGTCATTACAGTTTATATGTGTTTTTTTTTTCTTACATTAACAGAGCCCTCTAGTGGTCATATTCCAATTACTAATTCCCTTTGAAAGGAAAGTCACAGACACAACATTCTCCGTACAATCTGATTTAAACGGTCATACTTTCAGTTACAATATTCACAAAACAAACACACAGTAAATTCACTTCCTGATTATTTTAACTTATCACATTCGGATAAAACAAAAGAAAGTGGTGGGAGTACTCTTGTTTTACTCATCAGGAAAACTGAGGAGATCCTGAAAAAAATGCACTGCTGAGGGTGGCCTGAGGACAGATTTGAGTATACCTGACAGACAATGTGGGAAGTATAGATTGTTCCCAAAATGAAATTGTTAATAAAGTCAAATGGTTGTTACGGAGTCAATAAAGTATTGCATTGAAAAATCCATTGCAGTGCAATGTGCTGAGAATTTTTCAGTCCAACTGTATTATTCCCTCAAATTCCAATTGATTTAAGTGAGACTTTAACCCCTCCAATACACTGGAGACCTTTCTTGCATTCGATATGGAAAAAATACCTTTAGTGCCAGTAAGGTATCCAAAGCATTGGTTTGCAATGTGATGTATAGCTCTCTGGCACTCAGATGGTTAAATCAAGGTGCATTGTTATTTCTCCAATATGGGTTAGCTGGTTTGCTCCAGAGTTTGTTAACATTTGCTCTTGCATGTTTGAGAGGTCACCAGTGCATTGTAAAGGAACACGTTGGTGACCACTCGAGCAACCAAAGAGGTAAAAAAACAAAGGAAAATTCTCAGAGGCCCAGATACCTGTATAATAAGCACCAAACTCCTATAGAATTTTCAACAGCAATTGTGCCTTTTTTTACATACTGTACATTTCATTACCTTTTATTTGTAACAGCAACACAAGTACTTGTTCATAAACATACCTGTCTCCTGTCAGTGGCAGAACTATTCTTGCTTGCGTAGAAAACACAATGAACGACAGTCTCATTCGAGGGCTGGAAAACGAGAATGAAAATATGAGCAGTCATTTTGATAAAGGTAGGAAATGATTACTAAAACATTGACCAAATAAAAATGTATTACTGTTTTTCACTGCGTAAAGGCCTATGGGTGGTTTTGTTTTTGCACTGCTGTTTTATCACCATAATTGCACCCTGGCATTTGCTACCTGTTTTGCAAGTGCTGCACCTCCATCTGATATATAGATAGATAGATAGATAGATAGATAGATAGATAGATAGATAGATAGATAGATAGACAGATAGGTAGATTGATTGATAGATAATGATAGGCATTTATCATATAATATAAAAGGCCACTGTTTTATGTATACCCCCACGTCAATGGTTCTCAAACTGTGTTCCTTGGAACTCCAGGATTCCATCAACAATCTTAAGCAATGGCATACAAGGCTGGTGACCATCGTTCTATGAGTGGTACTATGATTACCAGCAGTAGAGTGAAACATTTCAGATAGTATAATTATATTTTGGTTTCTTTTTTATAATCACTATAAACCTAGTTCCCTCATATTAAAACAATAATTGAATATGCTTAAATGAGAACTACCACCCCACACAATCTTTACCTTCACTAAGTCCCCATCTGGCGACTAGATGCTTAGTAGCGCTAGTCGCCAGAATAATAACCTTATTTAATAGATTTCTCCTCTCTTCCATGGGCGACAGGCAGGACAGAGCGCAGACATCTTGCCATTGTGACGTCCGCGAGCCTGTGCTGTCAGTCCCAGACGGGTCTAAGAGGCGTTGCTAGGAACCATTTGGCTCCGGCTGGGACTGACAAATCAGGTGCGCGGATGTCACAATGGCAAGATGTCCGCACTCCGTCCTGCCTGTCTCCCATGGAAGAGAGGAGAAATCTATTAAATAAGGTAATTATTCTGGCGACTAGCGCTACAAAGCAGCTAGTCGCCAGATGGGGACATAGTGAAGATAAAGATTGCGTGGGGTGGTAGTTCCCCTTTAACTGGCACATTTCCATACCACCCAACATTTCAATTGGCCAAAGAGGGACACTTTTGTTTTATGCGGTGTTGCTGGGGGCAAGTCTGGTGGGCGGGGGCATTACCATCAATTTGTATTTATTTATTTATTGACAGCTCTTTGTGTAAATGTATAAATGATTTAGAGCAAATCAAATTATTTTATTTAGAGGGAGTAATTTATAAGCACATATACTGAAGATTAAACAAACATTAATGTGAGTTTTATAGCTGCGGAGCAATGGGGTACACTTATATACACACACCACACAGTCTGATCTCCTAAAAAGAGGGACACCAGGGTGGGAAAGAGGAACAGAGGGATTTGGGTCTCAAAGAGGGACTGTCCGTCCTAAAGAGGGACACTTGAGAGGTATGCATTTCTGTAATTATTTATATTAAAGTTACTGGTACCAAATAGCATTCATATGCATTTGATATTGATGGCTGTTGACCAAAGAATACTAATGAGATTGCCAATCCATTTAGAAAAATGCTTTGAAGACCTTGCTTCCATCAAGGAGTTAGAAGATTTGAATGTCAGAATTTCAAAGGGATTACATTTAAAAAAAAGGCCCCACCAAGGCAAAATCTTTGAGACCAACTGTTGTATGCTGTCCATATGTAAGTATACAACTTTAATTCATTTGCCAGTAGTTCTCAAATATTTTGCAGTGACAGAATCATTTAGTTTCAAATAACATTTGTGTGGATTCCTAACGATTAAATAATTTAACAATTTGAGCACCAGAGACGCATACAATGTTGCAATGTGTTAGGAACAACTCTAGAACTCAAACAGTTAACACAATATATGCTAGAATGGTCTCTAATGCATTACAACTGTATTGAAATGATCAATGGCATCAGTAACTGTCAGTAATCTGTTGGGTAACATATATGAAACTAGCTTTAAAGCCCGTGTACATGGGCCAACACTGGTGGCGCTGCAGTCATGTGAAGTACTGACTGTCCGCGCCGCCCTGCTCCGTGTCAGCTGCGGCGCAGGCAGTCTGTATTGCGCATGACTGCAGTGAACGCAGCCCTCTCTATTGCGCATGACGGCTTCTGACAAACATCCTTAGCGAATTATAATATAGGATAACTATCCGATAATTATGTTTTCCTAGAAGAAGCAATCTATGCACCACACAAACACAAACCTTGTTACCTTACAATCCCTTGTACATCCTTAGAGAAACCTTTGGTTCAATGGAACAGAGCTTGTGAACCACTGTCATATGTATATAAAGTGAAAGAAAGTCTTTCCCTTCCTAATCAGTATGGGAAAAATATGCAGTAAAGGAATGTAGTGTATGGATATTAAAAAAAAAAAAAAAAAAAAGAAAGAAAGAAAACACAAAGAGAGGAAAAGTCCTAACAAACTA
Organism: Rhinophrynus dorsalis; assembly: GCA_037306005.1. Classification (NCBI taxonomy): domain Eukaryota; kingdom Metazoa; phylum Chordata; class Amphibia; order Anura; family Rhinophrynidae; genus Rhinophrynus; species Rhinophrynus dorsalis. Next base: position 274,484,812 of record CM074718.1, on the reverse strand, counting down.
ACATTCACAGTTAAGCAGCAACATACCATTATACTAATAAAAAAAAAGATCAAAACTAAAGTTTTAAGAATGTCTTCATTTAGGTTTAAGTATTCTATAAATCCAGTGCTGGTTAAAAAGAGGAGAAAAACAATTTATTATGTTCTTCAGTCTCCTGACATCCTCAAGGTTTAATGTGATTTGAGTTGTCTTGTCCATAATTCGTATTCAGATGCACAATATAAATATGCATGAATAAGCACAATTCAGAGCTTTAGACAGGGAGAGTGAGTAGCACACCAAGCTCGGAGTATGCTCAATGCTATTCTGTAGACCCACTTTTCATTTTGATTTCAACAGTCTTAGTCTAACTAGATAACATGCAATGTTTTCTGGAAGACTGGTCACCCTTTAAAACTTGCATACCGCCTGGCATCTGGATAACCCAAGCATGGATTAACCAAGTCTGACTGCATTTGGCATGCTTCAAAAATAGCCATACAAGATAATTATCAGTTATACAATAGTGCAGTTTATCAAGACTGATTGCACTTGGCAGCCAGAGCAGTGAGTTCTGAACTGCACACTGACCCATACACTTCATAAAGCATTATTATTTTTAATTGAAAAAAGTATAGTGATAAGTAAGACAAGAATCTCTTTTATTAGTTTTTATTGACCTAGAATACACCACATTGTATAATATGCCTCCTAAGGAGAATGGGTACATGCTTAAATGCCTTAGAGCTCGCTACATTTCGGTACCTATTTCTTACAAATATATAAAAATCATTTTTGTTTGACTCCAAATTGTTATACAAATTAAATGGAAGTTAAGCAGAAAATATTACATTATATTCAGTTTTTACCCTTCATTGGCTCATTAAATAATAAAGAAATGAAGATGGAAAATAAAGCTTAATTAATTTATTCTAGAATGATCTTGCTTGTGGACTTGAAATCTAATTTAATCATTATTAGAGTACCAGTTTTACACCCCTCTAGTCCTTAAAGGGTTCCATTAAAATTGTATATCCATACCATATACCACCATTATTTCGCATTTCTAGTTTTCAGATTTTTTTAAGTAAACTGTGCAAAACAAATGATTTATTTTCAGATAAAATGCAGTGATATACACCACTTGAGTATGCAGCCAACAGTGAGCAAACACTCACTATCTCATTGCATATACAGTTGACCTGAAATGATATCACCAAATAAAAAAGCGATTACTAATTTGTAGTGTTTACGTTTCCATTTTTTCCTTATTTCTACCAGTTTTTTTACTTTATGTATTACGTTTTTACTGATTGTTATCTCTTTTTTGCATAAACTGTTTTTTATTTTGAATAAAAGAAGAACAATGTATTACAGTAGCGAATATGACAATACATTATTTGAGTACAAATATCCAAGATAATAACGTTGTCAGTTACATTAAGAACAGAATGGTCCAGCTGCTATCGCTGAACTGTATATTTCATGAAGCCTTCCTAACGTAGCAGTATGTCGCATAATACACAGCAAATCATATACATAGTTCAATGTAATGTTATTTAGAAGAGGCTTGCTGCATGGACAACAATACCGCAACCGGAGATTGGTCGTTTGTCAACAGGTGATGACTCCAACTGTGAGTCGTTTAGTTATCACAAAATGAACCTAACAAAAGTAGTGTCTTAAAAATCTACAATTTCTAAGAATGACAAGAAAATTAGGAAAGTAAGGCTGCTTAAATCGAACATCTGAGGTATATCTCCCCCTCCCTACCAGTCTCTCTGCGTCAATGAAGATGTATCTAATTGGCACACACTCCTCTCATCCATCCATTAAGTGTATCTAAAACATGTTTAGAACTCCTCTCATTGAGACCTGGCTAATGTAAGGATGAAGGGATCACAGATCTTTACAAAATGTTCCTCCAAAGCGAGAATCCAATGTAACTTTGTGAAATGTAGCATATGAGATCACCACTGGAGTAGAGTGGGAGGGGCTGGCACAAGCCATTGTTGGAAGATCACCTTAAGGGCAATCAGACTCGAGTAGTCCAGTATGGTCATCTGTGCTATAGTCAGTGAGTTGTTATCTCATTTTAAAGAAAATGCTGCATTATAATTATACTTAGAGTGTTTAAATGCAATTTGCAAATGTAAGAAGTAACCTGGCTATTTGGCAAGGACAGCTCAACATGTAACGCTGTGCACACTGTTGCTAAGCAGTACTGAATCAGGGGTCAAAGTAAGCTGAATGAGGTCCAGCTTAAAGGGATAGTAATGTTTCATAATAAAAGCAGCTCCAATTAGTCTTCATAGTATTTGGGCCATGGAGAGTGTTATTTCAGTAGGTCAGAGTTGTAGTCCAAGAGTAATTGAATGATAAAGTATCCTCTCCCGCCCCTTTTACTGATGTAACACTGCTCACCTCAGAGCAGTAGGGTGGTGTCCAAGTGGATTGCAGAGATGGACAATTTTCAATTAACATAAGGGAAAAACCTGAAAAACCTGTCATGGGGGCAGTGTTTTCATTGTTCTCACAGTAAGAAGATTGTCCCTTGCTGTGAGCTGTCTGGTCTCAAGACCAGATTCCACACTTGAGGATAGGTGGCTTACACTAGGTAAAATAGCCAGGAGGGGGAAACTTTATCGTTCAATTTCTCTTGAATTACAACTCTGACAGTATTGAAATAACACTCTCCATGGTTCTTATACTATAAAGAGTAATTGGAGCTGCTGTTTTTGTGAAACATTACCATCCCTTTAACACCTGTAGTACAATGAAAGAGCAACAATAGCTTTCGTTGTATGGTGGTACAACTGTACTCGTTTTTAACTGTTTAAGGATCAGAGAGATTAGCAACACATTGCAGAGCAATTCTCTGCACATCCCTCCGGTGCTGAAAGGTTTATTCTGCCAATTCTGCCACATCTCGGTGCGATGTAGGAGATTGGTTGTCCTGCTTTGTTTCTGTTATTCTAAAGAGAAATGGGCGTGGGCTTTGATTCAAGCATTAAGTAAACATGGATATACAACAGAGGTTGTACCTGATATCGAGGTACATAGATGTCCCACTATAGTTTTGCTGATAAGAACTGTTGTATTTTATTTCCTGGTATAAATAGACTATATGTTTACATAATTTTATTCTTCTGACTTCCACCCATTGTTTATATTTAAAGTTATAAACCCTCCTACATTACCAAAATTCCATATTCTAAATAAAAATGGGGAATTTTATTTATCTGTTATAACAGTCCTTGAGGGAGATGCACTAAAGTGTGATAAAGAGGTGATAAAGTGGAGATAACTTCTCCAGTGATATCATTTTTTCCAATTCCTATGTTATTCTATGGAGTCTATGCACTAGGATTTCTCAATTGGAAGACTTCTTGGTGCATAGGCTCCATAGAATAACATAGGAATTGAACAATGATCTCACTGGAGAAGTCATCTCCACTTTATTACCTCCTTAACACACCTTTGTGCATCTCCCCCCTTGCGTTCACTTGATGGAATTGAATGCATTTTACAAAAAGCTAATGGATGTCTCTACAAGATCCATGTCTTTTCATTACCAAAGAAAAAGCTACAGAGTGCAATGCCATAGTTCTAATACACTTACAGTATACTAGCAATAGTGAAACAGTGTTGCCTGTTTGGTTTAACCCTTTGAGTGGTAGAGGGATAGCCAAAGATGTAATATTTAACCATTTAAGTAGCAAAGAGACATGTAATGTATTGCATTGTTTTGGATACCTCCCTGGTACTGGAAGGGTTAAAATAAAGTCTGCCTTTCAGTGCCAAAGACACACATACACACTTCTCATTCTACCTTCCTCTGTCTCTCTCTGTGGAGGGCTGATGTGGGAGGAGGCAAAGGGGATATGTGAGAAGAACAGAGAAGGTACAGTAGGAGAGGACAAAGGGGAGATGTGTGAGGAATTGGGAGGGGACAAATGGCAGATGTTTGATGGGCAGGGAATGTGGAAGGGGACAGAGGGGATAAGTGTGAGGTATGGGGAGAGTGGGGGGGGCTGGGAGTAGATATCTGAGGGATGGGGAGATGTGTGATGGACACAGAGAGTGGGAGGGACATGAGGGATGGCGAGGGTTGGAAGTGACAAAGGGGAGATGTGTGATGACCAGGGAGGGTTAGAATTGACAAAGGGTAGATATGTGAGGAACAGAACAAAAGTGAGATGTCTGAGGGACCCGAAGGGTGGAAGAGAACAAAGAGTAGATGTCTGAGGGATGGGTAGGGTGGAATGGAACAAAAGGGAGATGTTTGAGGGATGGGGAGGGAACAAAGGGTAAATGTCTAAGGGATGGTGAGGGATCAAAGGGGAGATGTGTAAGGGATGGGGAGGATGGGAGAGAACAAAGGGGACATGTTTGAAGGATTAGGAGGGGACAAAGGGGAGATGTGATACAGTTGATACAGTTCCCACTCTCCCCTGTCCACTGTGTGTCGACTGAGGAAGTCTGCCAGAACGTTGTCTACACCAGGAATATGAACTGCGGAAATGGCAGGGACATGTTCCTCTGCCCAGGACAAAATAGCCTTGACCTCTAGCCAAGCTGTGAGACTTCTTGTGCCACCTCCCTAGTTGATATAGGCTACAGCTGTGGCGTTGTCTGACTGGAAACTGACTGGGCAATCCTCATGCCCAGTGTCGCAGGACATGAAATATTGCCAGAAGCTCCAGGACATTGATTGGAAGGAGAGATTCCTCCAGGGACCACCGACCCTGGGCATTCAAGTGCCCCAGGTCCGCTCCCCACCCGGAGAGGCTGGCACCTGTCCAGAATGGCACCAGGAAGGGCCTTCCTTTCAGGAGATTGTTCAGTTTGAGCCACCACGAGAGGCTCAGCTCAATGTGAAGAGGGAGAGATAGGGACCTCTCCAGGAGATCCAGTCAACCCCTGCATCCCAGGATTAGAAACTTCTGAAGTTCCCTGGTATGAGCCATGGCAAACGGAACCGCTTCTATGGTGGAAATGAACTTCTGCACCAGGGATGACAACTTACTTGACAACTTCTTGGCTGGAAATGGATCCTGAGACAGGACAGCTTGGACCTTCAGTGCTATCTGAGGAGCCACTTTGTCCATGAGAAACACCATCCCCCACTGGGTGTTGAAATGGAGGCCCAGAAACACCATCCTCTGTGATGGAACAAGGTCCGAATTTTCCCAGATTGATGATCCAACCCTGACGGGACAGAGCATGAATGCAATACTGCACCTGCTGGTGAAGGAGTTCCGGAGAGGATGCCTTCAGAAGGAAGTTGTCCATGTATGTGGTATCTCTGATGCCATCTCAATGGAGGACAGAAATCAAAATTAATGCTCCCAGGACTCTGTTAAAGACTTGAGGAGCTGTGGACAGGAAAAGGGGAGGGCTGAAAACTGGAAATGCCCTTGGTCGCAGGCAAAGTGAAGATATTGCCGACTCTCTGAATGAATAGTGATGTGCTAATAACGATCCTGAAGATCCAGAGAGGCCAGAAATTCCCCAGGGGACATGGCATCGATCACCATGCGTAGTGACTCCTGGTGATACTGGGACCTGACCACGAAGGAGTTGAGATCCTTCAAATCCAAAATGGGACAGCATACTTTTTGGAAACCACAAAGAGGTTGGAGTAGAACCCCAACCCCCGTTCCTGAGGAGGAACAGGTTCCAAGACTGCCTTGTCCAGAAGGGTCTGAATGGCTCCCTCGAAAAGGAGGTGCTTTTCTGCACCCAGAGGAGAAAGAGAAGAGAAGGTCCGAGAAGGAGGAAGGGAGGTGAAGGGGATCCTGTACCCCGAAGCCACTACCTGCAAAACCAACGGGTCTGCCACAGAGGCCTCCCAGGCCGAGAGGTAGTGGCGTAAGCGGCCACCTACCTGCAGGTGGGGACCCAGATTCGGCGAGTCATGCAGAAGAAGGTTTGGAAGCCTTGAGCTTAGCGGAGGACTTGGACTTCCATTGCTGCTTAGGCTTGAATGAGGAGCATGGAGCCTGAGGCACTGCCTGGGTCGCCTGGCGCGAGTTAGCCTGAAAGGGACAAAAAAGCCGATTCCTTTTGACAGGCGCCTTCTTCCTCTGGACCACTGGCAGATGAGTACTCTTCCCTCCAGTGGCTTCACTGATCAAATCCTTGAGATCAGGCCCAAGCAGTGAGGTGCCCTGAAAGGGCAAGGATAGGAGAACCCTCTTGGAGGCCATGTCAGCAGACCAGATCTTGAGCCAAAGAGCACATCTGGCTACCACAGACATAGTTGATGCCCTGGCGACCATACGCACAGCATTAAACAGGGCAGCAGAAACTTAATGCTGAGCCTCAGAGATGTTAGCAAGAAGTTGCAACATGTCAGTAGCAGAAGCCCCCTGACGGACAGCTGAAGTGAGCTGTTCAGTCCAAACATCCACAGCTCTATTCACCCATGCCGCAGCAAAAGCAGGGCGCAAGGCAGAACCAGCCATCACAAAAATAGCCTTGAGAGCAGTCTCAAGCTTCTTGTCAGTCCAGTCTTTCAGAGCAAATGCATCAGTCACAGGTAAGGCAGTGGACTTAGAAAGCCTGTAGACAGGGGCATCCACTTTGGGAGGATGAACCCACTGAGCTAGGGCCGCTTCAGAGAACAGATAAAGCTTAGCAAATTTCCTAGAGACAGACGGTTTCCTGTCTGGAAACTTCCACTCCTCAGATACCAAGCGGTCAAGGGTGGGGTTAGGTAGAAAACAAGTATGGGGCCTAACAGGCTCCTGGAATACATCAGAGGGATCAGAAGAAGCCTCCTGCACCAAGGGAATGTTCAGGGTGTTCAACACAGCCCTGATCAGGCCCTCAGCCGAGGGGACAGGATCAGCTTCAAAGGGATCACCAAAAAACTGAGAGGAAGGGACAGCAGAGCAGTCTTCATCATCAGAATCCACCAATACTTCCTCTTCGGAGGAATCAGACACATCAGGTACACCCGGCAGTTTAGGCAGGGATGATCTGATAGGGGTGGGGGCGTGCCACAAGTGGAAGACCCCCTGCAAGGTGGATGGAAGGAGTTGTAAGGTGGACTGGAGGTCCCTGGTAGTAGACTTAAACTCTTGCATCCAGACTGGCACTAGTGCATGGCTGGAGGCCCCTGCAGGGGATTCAGGGGCAGCAGCGCATGCTGGGCAAACATGACCTGAGTATTCTTTAGGTAACCCTGAGTGACATGAGGAGCAATGAACAATGGGGGACACAGACACCCCAGTATCCTTAGTCTTAGGCCTAGCCCCAAGGTGTAACGGAGCAGACATTCTCACAAACTATCAAAGTATCAGAAACACCCATAAAATAGTGTGTATGATAAATAAAATCACCCCAGAAACGCTAAATTAGACTTATCTGGTAGGTGAAGGGTTAAACTGCTGAGGAGAGAAGGAGACTCCAAGCCCCGCGTAGGATACTCGATCAGCGAAGGCACAAAATGGCTGCCGCAGCAGGAGCCATTCAGAAATGAGCGCGCAAAGCAAGAGTTCATGGGAATTGTAGTTTCACTGAAAAAGTACCCCAACAGAGCCCGAAGCCCCCTGAGCCCCCCAACATGCCCAGAACGTTGACCAGATAAAAGAGCAAGGGCAGACCAACCAAATAAGCCATCTCTGACCTCGCTACATGGAGCAGTAGCAGAGATATGTCCCAAACTATAAAGTCCCATAAAAGTGAATGGAGCAATGGCGTCTATGCGGTAAACGCGCGCCCACAAAGTTAACAAGGTGAATACCAAAATGTAAAACCACTCAAAAGCCCACTAGAAGAAGTCAGCAGACCCATGAAACACTAGTCCCAGTAGGGAAAGTGCCGCAACGCCCCAAAAGATGCAAACCAGCAGCAAAAGGGTTAAGTTACCACAGAAGTTTGCTCCAAGCACCCTACAGACATACAGATAAACCCAATGAGTGCATGAGTATGTAATAGGAACTCAAAATGAGACCCCTGTGCGGAGGGGAAGCATGGGACATGTGGACATCAGCACTCAAAGGGTGCTCACCTTTTTCAGCAGATCTTCTGTCTTCAGATTACCATATATCAAGAAGAAGCCTCAGAGGGCAACTCCTGGGGAAAGAACTTGCGGCCAAGATTTTCCCCTCAGGGCCTAGTTTCACAAAAGCACCTGGTAAACTGAGCTATCCACATTTGTGTGATGGGAATTGTCAGTGATGGTAATCTGCCTAATGGTGGTATCCCATATCTAACAGAAAATAATAAAAAACTAAAACTACAGCATAACTGTTCTCTTGCCTTGTGTCTGGACCAAGGAACAAATCTTACTGGATAATGATTGGCTAGCTGCAAGCTAAGGAGAGGAGGTAGGCTCCACCCAGCAGTCACTTCTCAGAATTGTTCCTGCCTACTTAAAGGGACTGATAGCCTACCCAAAGCTACCAGTAACCTGTATTGGATGACAGAGAAAGGCTGTATTTAAAATAAAAGATGATTATAAAAAAAGTAAACACTTTTTAAAGACACACTGAAGGTAGAATATCAGTGGCGTTTCTATGAAGGAGCACATTGTAACATTCACAGATACATATAGAATAGTATCCATACCTTGACATATTAAAGGGAAAGTATTGTGTCAAGATAAATTAAGCGTTGTTCATTCTTCATAGTTTTTTAACACTGCAGAGCATTATTACAATGATGGATGCTGTCTAGTTTATGTGTAATAATGTTATAAAGTGTCCCCCTCCCACTACTTTTGCATACATAACACTGCCTCCCCTCAGCCAGCCCAGATGGATTGCGATGAGGGACAATCTTCTGTGAAGGCTAAACCTGCCTTCATTCATCAAGGGGAGCAGGGTTTTCCTTATACTGACAGCCAAAGGTCCCTCGCTAACATCTGTCCGGTCCGATTACCAGATTTCAAATCTGTGGGGAGGCAGAATTATGTATGTAAAAGGGACAGGAGAGGGACATTTTAAAACATAATTACACGTAAATTAGACAGCACCCAGCAATGCAATAATGCTCTGCAGTGTTGAAAAACTATGAAGAATGATCAACGCTTAATTTATCTTGAAACATTACTATCCCTTTAAGGAATATGAAATTAAAGGAGCTGTTTATCAGGAGGCTGTGAGAAACCATTTTTCTTTGTACTCTTCGTCCTTCCAACACAACAGGAATTTAAGATTGCAACAGAAAAATTACATCATCCCTAAAATGCTGAAAAACAGCACATAAAAAGTATATATATTATCACAGCATTGTAACCTCTGCTTACGTATCTTTGTTAGTGTTTTTTCACATAACAGGAAATTGTATTTTAACATCATTGTTCCTTTAACCCACTAGATGCTAGAAATGTCTATGATGCCTTGATTTTCAATGTGTTGAAGATGTCACTAGCCTCAAAGGGATTAGCTGCTATTACCATCATAACTGACCTGTTTGATAACAGTTCAGACAATTATAACAAGCTGTTGCCTGAAATGCTAGTTATGGTAACACAATCATTCTCTTTCATACATAAAAGATTATATATCCCTGTCAGCATGAATGTTGTTTATTAAACTTTCCTTACACAATAGTTCACATAAGGATTTTATAAGCAATGTTTAACTGAGGAAGGAAGGAGCGAAGGCGGAAATGTCATTTGAACCCTAATCTGATTTAGTGTGCTTGCCGGACTGATAAATAAGTAGGCTAGCATAGCTTCGAAGAGATAAAAACAAGAAGCCTGATGATCTAATTTGCTGACAAAGCAGCACACAAAACGTTATATTTTTCTTAACAAAGCCAAAGCTTTTTATAGAAAAAGAAAATGTGGGTTGCCTTATCGTTGCAGTGCTTTGTGGTTTTCAAAATACAAGGCCAAGACCAGAACAGACCTCGAACTAAAGATACCATTGCTTAGAACTGGTGGTTCAAGCATGGGCTTGGATGTCCAAAGCACAGATGTTATTAACACTTTAAAGTAGATTTATCACATGCCTGCAATTTCTAGGACATGTACTCTTTCTGGGGGCCTTACAGTATGTGCTCCTGGAATTTAAATGGGTTGTAAATGATATTTGTTTCCTGGTAGGAAAGCATGTAAACTTCCCTCAGTACATGCTCTGTGGTGAGTGTGGGAAGCTTCCATGTGCTCACCACACCTTCCATCTATGTTTCTACTGCTGTAGGAGTATATGAGTTCAGTGACTGTGTGAGGGTGCCTTGTCAGGTACACCCTCACAAAGTCAGCAGTTTGGATCAGGGAGCTTTGCAATGCATTAGATACCTCTCTAGCATCCAAGGGGGTTAAACTACAATTAATATTAAATTTAGCTGAATGTTAGATGCTATCAATAACGTATTGTTATAATATTACGTTGACATTTATTAGGTAATAGTTACAGGCAGTTATGCTTTAACTTAGGAGGCCACAACATAGTGCATCAAAAGAAATGTAACAGAAAACAAAATGTCAGCATGTGAAATGTTTCAGTTTTCCATATGTCCATTAGCATACCTGGGAACTTTGTCCTTCACTCTCCCCAGAGGGGAGTCCTCTGGTGCCGTTGGGGGAGGAAAATGATGCGATTCATGTCAATAGGGGGGCGGAGGTAAATTGGCTAGGAAAAAATAGGCTGAGAAAGGAGGAGAAGTCGCAGAGAGTAAAAGTAAAAAGAAAGGAAAGACTTAAAAAGTGCATAAGTGGGTGGAGTTTCAATATAAACTCCCCACATCCGGAGACTCAGCCCCTGCCATGGAGACCCGGTAATGCAGTGTGAAAACAGGGGCTAATCCAGAGAGTTCCCAGCTATGTCCATTAGTAGTCACAGAAACAGATATACACTGTATGCCATTGTCTACAATTACACTACTGCACATGGGAATCACTTGTACTTGTTCAGGGAACCCTGAGGTTCCACTGAAAACAGTTTTGAGTAACACTGATTTAACTCTTCCAGTGCCAGTGGGGTAACCATTGCATTGCTGAACACTCAGTGGGTTAAGAACGGAAACAATTCTAAGGCAAAACAATTGCATTGATCTATTAATATAAATGGGGATTTTAAATCCTTGAATACTAGAAAGTATTGCAAAACAATGCTTTGGAGATTTCTCTAGCATTCAAGGGGTTAAATGCTCCATTTAAATCAATGGGAATTTAGAATATTTTTATTCTCCGCTATGATACATTGTTTTTTACTCCCAGAATTACCCCAGTTCATTTAGTACATCACCCTGAAGGGAAAGAAAGCATTAATATGACTCAATTCTATATAAGAAGCTGGAGTTGATTTTCTAGTCACACCAGTCTACTAAACTACTTACTCTGAAAATGCACCCCTTGACTCTGATTGCACCAAGGAGAGGGTAATGTATGGATATTTCATGGGTTCCTTTCCTCTCTGCCTTGTTTAATGCTATGTATTACACAGGGCCGGATTTTCCAATGGGCAGAGTCGACAAATGCCTAGAGCTCCACATTCTTAAGTGCACCTCAGCTGTGCTGGCCACACCCACATTTTCTGTTGTAGGAGTGGACAGACAATTCCAGTGTCCCTGTACCAGTTTTATAACCCATTACAGGATATTATTTAAACCACTGGATGCTAGAGTGATCTCCAACAAATGCTCTGCAATGCCTTGGAGATCTCTACCAACCAAGGGTTAAAGCTTTCTTGGTTCTTGCTTGTTATAGGCCAAGGTTATTCTCTTTGCCAGGAAACAATGGATGGGATTGGGGGTTGGCAGGGCAGGATTTGCCATAAGGCAGAGTAGGCACCTGCCTACAGGTGCATGCCACCGAGGGGCGCCTGCCATTGGGATTTTTATTTTTTTTTTTTTAAATTAGCCACCTCCCTGGCTGTGCAGTGGCAGACCAATAATTCCCCCACCTGGCGCCCACTCCATGTCGCCCTCACATTGCTCCCCCCCCACCCCTGTTGTCTGTTTCCTACCTCCCTAGCAGGACAGGTCTGTGCCTCCTTTGGCACAGTCCTGTAGCTGCTGAGCTCCCTCATCGCTCTTTAGGAATGCAGAGCGCTGGGAGATGACATCATCTCCAAGCGCTCTGCATTCCTGAATAGGAGACCGCGCGGGAGCTCCAGCAGCTACAGGACTGTGCCAAAAGAGGCACAGATGACAGATCTCCTGCTAGAGAGGTAGGAAACAGAGAATGGGGGGAGGTAGGAAACAGACAGTGGGGGGGGGGCAATGTGAGGGCAATATGGAGCTGATGGGGGGCAAGTTGGAGCTGATGGGGGGCAAGTTGGAGTTGATGGCACAATGTGAGGGCAATATGGAGATGATGGGGCAATGTGGAGATTAGGAGCATTGTGGAGGTGTGCAGTGGAGATGGCCAATGGGGGGGGGGGGGCGCTTCAGATTTCTGTGCCTACAGGCTCCTAAGATGTAAATCCGGCCCTGGGGGTTGGGTCACGTGAGGACTAGGGGTGTGGCCATGGGTAGAGCTAAGGGTACTTTGCCTAAGGGAACCTGGGATGTAAATCCAGCCCTGGTATTAAACAAGGCACAGTGGAAATGGGGTAACTTTAATTAATTGTCCTGACATGATATGGGACAGGTGTAAGGAGGTTTGCTTGCATTAAAGCAATTGTAACCCTCTATTTTAAAAGTTCATATTCTGCAAGTGCAAAATATGTAATCACCTACACTTTGTTTTTCATCTTCACCTATTTTATTACACTCTTATGTCCCTGACAACAAGCTCACTGAATTCATGTTTACAGAGAGTTTTCTGGACAGTAGGCCATCAAAGTAGGGCAGTGAAATAATGTAACACTATCCCTGCAGCAATGTTTGCTGTCTATGCCCTATCTTTCTACATTAAAACGTTTTAACACACATAATTACCATACCTACGAACTTTGCAATGAGAACTACCCAGAAGGCAGCCCTCTGGTGCCGCTGGAGGAGATCTATGATGAGATTCGCTTCAGAAAAGGGGCAGGGCTTAATTGCAAGTGGGGGGCAAAGCTTCAAAATGTACACAAAAAACCTAAGAAATAGCTTGGGAAGCAGGAGAATTAAGCACGGAATGCAAGGAGCATATTTGGAAGACACAGAAGTGGGCAGAGTTTTATTTAAAACTCCCCACATCCGGAGAATCACCCTCTGCCCCGGAGACCCGGTAATCAGAAGACAAAACCTGAATCTCCGGGGCAAATCCGGAGAGTTCCCAGCTATGATTATTACACCCTCTGAAAGCTCTCGTAAAACAGATCCAGGAAGATCAATGTCCAGGACATAAAAGTGTAAAAAAATAAGTGGGAAAAAAGTAATATTATACATCATTTGAGTTTACATATGCATTTGCACATTATGTCAAAATAAAAGGTTACTATGCCTTTAAAGTCTTTACGATAGTGTAATGTGTTTGCAATCATAAGCTGCTGTGCATACACTGAAGTGCAGCTACTAGCTTGACGGCTAACGCAGTGGCGCCTCACTGGCATATTCATCCATCTACCTCTCTGTCATCAGGGGAGGACTGGCAACTTGTGGCCTGGAGGGCAACTACAATCAAGTCGCCCGATTTTACTGTCGTTCCAGCCCACTGTCCCAGCCCAACCCCTTTTGTTAATTTTACAATTGCCATTAACCCTTTGAGTGCCAGAGAGGTATGCCACTCAAAGGGTTATTGTGAAGTAAGGCAAGCAATACCACAAAGCTTACAACTTAAATGGGGTTATGCTGGTGCAACTACAGAGCTTACAATTTAAGTAAAGCTGCACTAGTGATACTTTAGACCTTACAAGAGAAATGTGTTATGCTACTAGGATTGTAGCTCCATTTCAATTGTAAGTTCTGTGGTATCACTAGTATTTGCAGCAACAAGCAGGAGTGGCCCACCAGCCCAGACATAAGACTGGCCCAGGGGGCAATTGCCCCCCTGCCCCCCAGGCCAGCCCTCCCCTGTGTGTCATTGAGTGTGAATGCTACACACTCTTTCAAATATGATCAAGTTGTGTATTTTAACTATTACAGTTTTCTACTCTTTTTCAGACATAGCAAGCTGAAAACAGTGTAGATAACAATGGTCCATATTTATAAAAGCAAACTTGAGCTATTCTGGAGTGAACCAACTGTACCACAGGGGAGAAATAATAATCCATGTTAAATTAAATTGGGCTTTTAACCCCTTGAATGCTAGAGTGGTCTCCAATGCATTGCGAAGCAATGCACTGAAGACCTCTTTGGCATTACCAGGGTTAAAAAGCTCTACTGAAGTTCATGGGTATTTGGAACTTTTTATTTGACCCCCCAAAAAAAAGGACCAATGGACGTTATGTGTAAAAGCAACAATTATGAGAAATTATGAGAAAGGGGAGGGACAGGGAACTTTAAATGCTACGCAAAAACTATAACGTTTTGAGAAATGGGAAGTAGCTTATTCTACTTCTATAGTTAATAGCTACAATATTAGACATTTTGAAATCAAAGTATTACTATTCCTTGAAATCAATGGGAATGTTTGTCCCTATCCAGAATTGGTCCTCTTTGACTTCATATATAAGGCTCAATGAGGAAAGTTTGGAATATAAATAAATAAAGATACTCCACTCCATATCCTGGAAATAAAACCAGGCCTTACATAAAGACAAATATACATGTAAAAGTGGGGGTCTAAACAAATAAGGTGTGTAAATCGACCTTCCTGACAAATGGAGCAGTTCTGGGTCAAGGCAATTACCCCCTTGAACGCAAATGTTTATTTGGTACAGTAGGGTTGCTCCAGAATTGGTCAACTTTGCACTTATGCATAAGGCCCATATTTCCATGCCAAAAAAACAGATATATGATACTTTACATATGAATGGTAGTACATATAGCTCTTTTATATAGGTGCAACCTGTTCTTTTTTTCCATTATTGCCCAGTTGATATGTGTTCTTGTTTACATAAAATGGTATGTTATTGTAGTCAGTGTACTTGCTTTAGCCTTCTTTCCCATTCTGCTAAACCAATTATTAGCCCTCATTTGAATCAAATTTAATTGACAGGTTTAATTAACAGACAGCTTATCACGGTCCCCGTGTCTTTCTGTCAATCTATCATGATGTACCTGTGCATTGATGGAGACTGATTGGCCCGCCCAGGATGTGCCGTTATATTCTGCAGCTTCGGCAATTGTTAGTTGCCCTTTCGTGGTGTTCCTGCTGCTGCGCCTTGTTGCCATATTCCAGTGTCTTCCGTGTACCGACCCGGCTAGCCTGACTCTGTTCCTGATTCTGCTCCGTGATTCGACCCGGCTCTGGCTGACGACCCTGCTCCGTGATTTGACCCGGCTCTGGCTGACGACCCTGCTCCGTGATTCGACCCGGCTCTGGCTGACGACCCTGCTCCGTGATTTGACCCGGCTCTGGCTGACGACCCTGCTCCGTGATTCGACCCGGCTCTGGCTGACGACCCTGCTCCGTGATTCGACCCGGCTCTGGCTGACGACCCTGCTCTGTGATTGTTTCCGGCCTGCCTCTGTTCCAGTATTGCTCCGGACCTGCCTGCTGTTCCAGTCACCGTTCTGGTCCTGCCTGCTGTTCCGGTTGATGTGCCGGCCTGTCTGCTGTTCCAGTGACCGTTCCGGTTCTGCCTGCTGTTCCGGTTGATGTGCCGGCCTGTCTGCTGTTCCAGTGACCGTTCCGGTCCTGCCTGCTGTTCCGGTTGCTGTGCCGGCCTGTCTGCTGTTCCAGTGACCGTTCCGGTTCTGCCTGCTGTTCCTGTGTTCCTGCGTCATTCCAGTCACTCAGCGACATTCTGAACTGTATAACTACTCACTGTTCCTCTCACTTGTCAGTAGCTGTAGCCTGAGGTTGCTTTGCCTTCTGTTGGCTGCCAAGGTACTCGCGTGTGTACAGAACCATCTAACCCTTGCAGTGCCTGTAGTCTCCGGTCTGGTGCCTCCGATACTTCTTGCCAAGCATACATTTTCTGACATAGCCTTTTACTCTGAGTGCTTCTGTGTGTCTCTTATTCCATCAGAGCCTTGTCAATCCGTTTTCATCCTCCGGCTCAGGGCCACAGACGTTGAAGGTACATTCCCATTGCACTCCAGAGGATATTGGCTCAATTACAGCTTGTGCAGATACCATCAGTACAGCACCCAAGGGGTGTATGGGCACAATCCTTGTGGCACCTGCAGGGTTATTCCTTTTCTGGTTAAGGGTGATTTTGGTTCTGATCATTACAGCGTGGCAATAGCACTCCTCTGTAGCCCCAGGTG
This sequence comes from Rhinophrynus dorsalis, assembly GCA_037306005.1. NCBI lineage: Eukaryota > Metazoa > Chordata > Amphibia > Anura > Rhinophrynidae > Rhinophrynus > Rhinophrynus dorsalis. Next base: position 274,468,624 of record CM074718.1, on the reverse strand, counting down.
TGGGTACCGGCTCAGCTCTGGACATTGGGCTCTAGTATATCACTTGAGAGTGTATTCAGTGCAGTTACTCCACTATCCTGCTATTGTGAGACTGTGTCCACTATCCTGCTATTGAGAGACTGTGTTCCAGAGACTGCTATTTATCCTGGGCGTTGGCCAATCTTGTATATCTCACCCATTTCAGTCATTAATCCTTTGGGGAAAATTCCCTATCTAATCTAGCACTTGTCTTTATCATTGTGTGCATTCACTTTGTCATTTTTGCCATTGTTGCTATTTAGGTGCTGGCCTCTAGGGGCCTTGTTTTATTTTCAATAAAACTGTGTTTTTACTTCATACCCTGGTCTGAGTGTCAAAAAACCGTAACACAGCTAAAAAGACAGTAGGCTCTAACTATGAAAATGTATGAGTGTATGTGTGGGTGTATGAGTGAGTGTGTGTATATGTGTGTGAATATGAGTGTTTGTGCATATATATATATGTGTGTATATATATATATATATATATATATATATATATATATATATATATATATATATATAATTGTGTGTGTGTGCATGTGTATTCATAAGTGAATATGTGTGCTTGTGCAGATAAAGCTATGGCTTACACCTTAAACTCATTCTTTTCTTCTGTATATACAAAGGAAGCAACTATGACAGGCTATGGGCAAACAGACAAAACCACAGAATTTCCTCCATCATGTACATGGCTTACTGAGAAAAAAGTTCAAAAGAGACTGGAAAACGTTAAATTTAATAAAGCACCTGGACCTGATGGTATACAGCAAGACTATTATAATTAATATTTATTGATTCACTTTCATCAGGCATAGTGCCCTTTGATTGGAGGAAAGGTAATGTAGTGCCATTGTTCAAAAAGGGGCAGGATCCAAACCAGGAAATTATAGACCTGTGACCTTGACTTCCACAGTGGGTAAGATATTAGAAGGGCTACTCACTGACAGTTTTCACAAGTATGTGAAGACAAGCAATATTATTAGTCAGACTAATTTACTTACATTTTATGAAAGGGTAAGTAGTCATTTGGACAAGGGAATTGGTGTTGATGTGGTATAGATGGATTTTGTAAAAGCCTTTGATACAGTGCCTCACAACAGGTTACTGCATAAATTAAAAGGCTTTCGGTTTGGGAGGTGATATCCGTACATGGTTTGAAAACTTGTAAAATGATAGATGGCACAGAGTTGTTATAAATTAAACCTTTTCAAGTTGGACTAAAGTTGTAAGTTGGGTGCCACATATATTCAAGTCCAATACAAAGGGCTCTCCAGTGAATTACTTACTCAAAGAGCTAAGTTAAGAACGAGAGGTCATCCATTAAGACTACAGGAAAGGTCTGTGCTTGCAGATATTGTAACGGCTTTCTGAAAACTAATAGATACCTATCTAGCACACAGCAATATTGAGAATTATGACAGCTGACTTCAAAGCAGATAGATTGTTGATCCAAGGAACCACCTGACTGCCATTTGGAAGGATTTTTTTTTATCCACTTGTGGATTAATTGAAAATACCTTCAATGTTTTGGGGTTTTTTTTGCCTTCCTCTGGATCAGTAGGCCTCTGGATCAACAGGGATGATCTGGCATGGGCTGGACTTGATAGACACATGTCTTCTTTCAGCCTCATCAACTAAGTTATTACGTTACTACTAGTGTACAAGCCAGTGTACATGGGCCAAGGTCTGGGGGATGTTAACCCTTTGAGTACCAGAGGGGTATGCAACACATTGCAAAGCAATGCCTTGTGTACTGGCACTCAAAGGGTTAATAGGCCGGTCCTGTTCTACGTCCTGCCACCGACGCAGTCATGCACTGTAGAAAATGGCTGAAAGCAGAGAATGCTCGCAGAGAATGCTCCCAGAGCATGACAGCTTCTGACAAACATTCTAGAGGATTATTACATAGGATGTGTGTGTGAGTGTGTGTACCTATGTTTGAGAAAATCAAGGGTAGTCTGTTTTCATTTAAAAAAGTAATTCCAGGTCAAACTTTTTAAATGAAAATGCAGTTTTCTAAAAAGTCCCCACATATTGTCTATGGAGAACTTTTGGTTTGTGATCAAAAGCTCTCCACTGACAGCAATAGCAACTTCACTACCAGATGGTGACTTCATAAAATTAAATCTTGATGAAAAAGTTTGAACTGTAATAACTTTTGAATGAAGGAGAGAAGCCTTGTTATAATGTTCATTAGGTTTAATGGAAGAGCAAGCAGACACACAACCTACGATTTCCTAAAATAAGGAACCAATAAAGCAAGCGAAAAAATTGAGTTTAATATTTAAAACAAAAAAATAATTTCTTGTCAGAGAAAAAGAACTTTGGGGTCTATTTATCAAGCAATGAATGGCTGAATGTTCAAGGAAATCGTCTTGACTTTTTTCACTTTTGACACTGGGCAATTAATCAAAGTAAAGTGAGAGATATATCCGCCGTTCCCATCTGAAAGGTTCAGGATGGCAGATATCACAGAAAGCCATTAGGGAGGACAAGTATACAAATGTGATGTATGCATGTGTATCGTGGGAATGCCCACAGAACCGCTAGATTTTTATAGTCATTTCAAAATGTGATTGATCAGTGATAAATACCTTATTATATCTGTCAACGATCAAGTAAAAGACCAGGATATGAGTTATGGAGTTGAAGAGAAATATCTTGGAGTTGGACACATCAGAAAAACCTTACACAACTTAAAGGGATAGTAATACTTCGTTTTAACTTTATTTTATTTTGTAGGCATTAAAAAAACATGAAGAATGATATAAGTCTTATCTCTCAAACCTTTATGGTTTATGAGATATTCACAAGCAAAGTTTCCCCCTCCCGCCCCTTTTACCTACTGTAAACAATCTCTTCTCAGATGTGGAATGCAGTCCATAGACTGGACAGATAACAGAAGGGGACACTCTTTTTCCTATGAAAACAATGAAATCCCTGCCCCCCTTGACAAGCTTTTCAGGTTTTTCCCTTATCTTAATTGAAGATTGTCCCTCTCTGCAGTCTACCTGGGCAGATCCCTTCTGCCCAGGCTAAGAAGTGTTACATTAGTAAAAGGGGCAGGAGGGGGGTACTTTTGCTTGTGAATATCTCTTAAACCATAAAGGTTTGAGAGATAAGACTTATATCATTCTTCATGTTTTTTTAATGCCTACAAAATAAAATAAAGTTAAAACGAAGTATTACTATCCCTTTAACTACTGATTTTTCAGAATGTGTTAGAAACTTTGTTTATACTTAGCATGGTCATGTATTGTCCAGGATTGTCTAGAGTCTTATCATTTGTTATAGAACATCTCCTGCTTAAAGGGAAAGTAATGGTTAATTTTAAGTTGATTTAATATTGTAGACATTAAAAAAGATTAACATCAATGTAAGTCTTATCTCTCAAACCTTTATGGTTTGAGAGATATAACTTCCTAAAGTTACTTTTTCCTGGCTGTTTTACTCAAGTCTGCCATCTAGCTGACAGCTGCAGATTCCAGTCATTTGACCAGAAAGGATCTTCAGCATAGCGGAAATCACACTATTTAGAAATAAATTCTTCATTGGAACGGTCTACAAAGTGTGCTTGCAAGCTAGGCACACTTTGCAGACCGTTCCAAATTAAGTATTTATCTTTAGATATCGTTATATAGGAGCTGCTGAAGAGCCACATCTGGTCAAGTGACCAGAATCTGCTTCTGACAGCTTTACAGTTCGTCAAGCAGAAAGGGGAGGGTCCAGAGAATTTTATTTTCCTATATCTCTCAAACCATAATGGTTTGAGAGCTACAAATAAGTGCAAGTACTCTCTTTTAATTGTATATACCATATAGTTAATACTTTTTTTCTGACATTACTGTCCCTCTAAGTGTACAACACGTGAACAAGTCTTTTCTTTTTCTGTTGTTGAACGCTTGGTGCTAAACCACTGTACACAGATGTGCAGATGAGGTAAAGCTTACAAATAGTGTTTTATGCTAGAATTGATGTCCATAAGCTTGAGCTAAAGCAGAGAAATCTTGTGGTAAAGCATACTGACGACAGAGATTTTGGTGAACAGAGACAAAGAGATTATCTCTATGCAAGACGAATGGTATGTAATACTTTTATTATTGCAAGCATATCTTATACTTTGCTATTTTATACTGGAATTACTAATATAGATTTTTACTAATCATATGCTTTTTATATTTCTGCACAATTTATGGTATATGCATAATATATACAGTACTGTGCAAAAGTTTTAGGCAACTGTGAAAAAATGCTCTAAAATAAGAATGCTTTCAAAACTAGACATGCTAATAGTCTATATTTATCAATTAAAAAAATGCAAAGTGAGTTAAAGAAGAAAAATCTAAGTAGAACAACATGTGGTGTGACCACCCTTTACCTGCAAAACAGCATAAATTCTTCCAGGTACACATGCACACAGATTTTTAAGGACCTTCACAGGTAGGTTGTTCCAAACATCTTGGAGAACTAATGTTACAGCTTACCTTGGTTTCAGCGTCATCTGTAGGCACGAGGCTTGCAGCAGGCCTCTGTTTTATGTGTTTGTTTCCTGTAGTCTCCTCCTACCTACTTCCTCCCTCTGAGCTGCTCCTCCTACCTACTTCCTGAGGAGGGGTTTAAAGGGCTGACGGAGTCCTGACTCAGTTGCCTTTGAGTTGTTGTACAATACAGTTCTGTTTCCCTTGGGCTCTGTGTATGACCTGGCTTGTCTGACCATCCATTCTGGTGCTGACTTGTAGCTCTGCCTGACAACTCTTTTGCCTGCTCCCATTGTGTAATGGACACCCAATCTGGTGCAGACCTGTGGCTCTGGCTGACTACCTGAACTGTGTATGACCTGGCCTGTCTGTCCACCCATTCTGGTGTTGACCTGTGGCTCGGTCTGGCCATTCTCCTTGTGTGTTCTGATTTGGCTTAGACATCCTTTCTGGTGCAAACTTGTGGCTCCGGCTGACTACCCGCTTTGTGCATGACCTGGCTTGTCTGACTACCCACTCTGGTGTTGACCTGGGGCTCTGTCCACTGCACATCCAGCATACCAACGCTGCAGTGGATATCCTATCAGGTGCAAACCTGTGGCTCTGGCTGACTACCCTCTCTGTGTATGACCCGGCTTGTCTGACTATCCTTTCTGGTGCTGACTAGGGCGCTCTGTCTGTTTCCTCCATGTGTGAGTCCCCGCTCCACAGACACCCATCCTAGAGCAGACCTGGGGCTCTATCAGACTCCTAGACTGACTGCAGGCTGAGTCAGTGCTAGTCCTTTGGGCGTTCCTAATTACCTCGAGGCTCCAATGGGCTGAGGCCTAGTCTCGGACATTGTGGTGGATCTATTGGCGGACTGCTATTTCTGATACAGTGCTTGCCTCTTTGATCACCACCTATGCATTACTGTGATTATTGTAATAAAAGATTGTTTTATTTTACCGTACTGACTCCTGGTTTATTCCTGGGAACCATGACAACTAACCACAGTTCTGCTGTGGATTTAGGCAGCCTCAGTTGCTTCACTCTCTTTATGTAATCCCAGAAAGACTTGATGATGTTGAGATCAGGGCTCTGTGGGGGCCATACCATCACTTCCAGGACTCCTAGATAGTTCTTAATGACTTTGGCTGTATGTTTGGGGTTGTTATTATGCTGCAAAATAAACTTGGGGCCAATCAGATGCCTCCCTGATGGTACTGCATAATGGATAAGTATCTGCCTGTACTTCTCAGCATTGAAGAGACAATTAATTCTGACCAAATCCCCATTCTCCATTTGCAGAAATGCAGCCTCAAACTTGCAACCATGCTTCACTGTTGCCTGCAGGCACTCATTCTTATACCTCTCTCCAGCAATAAACTGCCTTCTGCTACAACCAGATATTTCAAGTATTGACTCATCAGTCCAGAGCACCTGCTGCCATATTTCGACACTCCAGTTCCTGTGTTTTCTTCCATAGTTGAGTCGCTTGGCCTTGTTTACACTTTGGAGGTATGGCTTTTTGGCCCCAAGTCTTCCATGAAGACTACTTCTGACAGTAGATGGGTGCCCCAGGATCCCACTGTTTTCTGCCAATGCTGAGCCGATGGCACTGCTGGACATCTTCTGACTGAGAAGGGAAGGAAGCATGATATGTCTTTCAACTGCTGCACTAAGTTTCCTTGGCCTACCACTGCGTCTACGGTCCTCAACATTGCCTGTTTCTTTGTATTTCTTCAAAAGCATTTGAACAAAACATCCGGAAATTCCTGTTTTCCTTGAAATTTATGCTTGGGAGACACCTTGCTGATGTAGTATAACTACCTTGTGTCTTGTTGCTGCACTCAGTCTTGCCATGGTGACTTTTGACATTCACCCGTCTTCAGCAGCCACACCTTATTAGTTGAGTCTGGCTGTTCCTCACCCAGTTTTATTTCTCTTACATGGTATTTTCTGTTTCAGTTAATGGTTGTGTTTCAACCCACACATTAAACTAATGATCATCAGCACCTGTTTGGTATAATTGTTCAATCATACACTTGATTATATGCCTACAAAATCCTTGACTTTGTGCAAGTGTACCTAGAAGAATTGCTGTTTTGATGGCAAAGGGTGGTCACACCAAATATTGATTTGATTTAGATTTTTCTTCTGTTCACTCACTTTGAATTTTGTTAATTGATAAAAATAAACTATTACAATGTCTATTTTTGAAAGCATTCTTATTTTACAGCATTTTTTCACACCTGCCTAAAACGTTTTGACAGTACTGTATGTTGGCTCCCATTTTGATTTGATACACAATGACAGTGGCACTTACTGGTTCTCAAACATTTAAATTCATAGATTATTGCACTGGTGCACGCCCCATATAAAATAATGTAATCTTTAAATATAGTGAGCCTGGGGATGTCCCAGCATCGTACAAGACAGCAGTCAACTTTAAATTGTTGAAAAAAGTATTTATTGCATCTACATAAAGCCTTTATGCTCTCACCCTTTCTTTATTGTACTCACTAAATTCTAAAGAACTGTGAGACCGTTCTTCATATACAATATCAAGGGAAATGGGAGCTTGTACCAGGATTAGGGAATAACTGCCCCTTTTATATGGGAAGAAAGATATTCCTCATTACATGAGAAAATGAAAATCTGTTGACCAGTCCCAATATAGTAAAGTAACCTTACCTCACAAATCTTTCTGTGAGTGTCTCCACAAATCCATAGATCTCTTTCCAATTACTTGACACACTTCCTGACCTAATAAATAAAAACAAAATACACAATCAATTAGAAAAATGCACGTTTCATATTTTTTTCAAATGCACTGAATGAAACCAAGACAGCGGGTGTTCCTGGATAGTAAGATTATACACTCTTTCATAAGAACCATTTGTTCTAATTCTATAAACATAATTCAAAGTAAGGCATGGATTACACTGCAGTTGATGAATTATCAGATGGTTTGTTGTTCCTCTTTTCATAAGGCCCAAAATTTTCTTCATATTTGGTAACATATATGCATTAATTCATTCATAGAGGCACTGTGGTGTGCAATATGTTGTAAATGGAGAGCAATGTACTGGGCTCCCATTTTGATGTCAAGCGGTAAATAAATACACAAACTAGTAGATGATTTCATAAGTTTCATTAAATATCTCTTTTTTGAATGAATGATACAGGATCACATGGATCGGAGTTAATTAAGATGATATACTAAGAACTGGAGAACTTCTAGAGCAAAGCATATAAAAATCCACATTGATTTAAATGGGGCTTCTAATAAATTTGAATGCCAGAGGGGTTTGCAAAGCACTGAGCTGCAATACATTGTGACCTCCTCTGGCACTCAAAGGGTAAACCCCTTCACTGCTAAAGAGATCTCAAATACGCTTTACCCCTTAATGACCCATGACGTGCCAGGACCATCCTGGCACGTCATGGGTTAAATGATAGCAGCGCGCCTCGGTGCACGCTGTTATCATGGTGTACAAGCTGGACCAGATTGCTCAGTTTCAGTCCTTCTCTCTTCTGCTTGTACACATGATCGCTCCAGGAACGATCACATGTACCAGCATTTTCATTCACCTCTCTCTTCCTTACTATAATAGGAGTTTTATTGTTGTGGAGCAATGTAATACACTTATACACACCACCAATTCTTATCAATAAAAAAGTGGGAAAATAGGGAGGGAAAGAGAGACAATGGGATTTTCACCCAGGGGGGACAGTGCCCACTTAAAATTGCCCATTTTGTAGGTATGACTGACCGGTCATACCTTTCATGCAGTCTCCATAAAAATTTAAACCATTGCGCCCAAATGATAACAAGAGAAAAAATAAAAATTGTGTTTTTTTACATTTATTTACAGTTTTCTTTAATTTAATAAAATAAATGGTGGGTTATCCATAGAAGTGTGGTATCAAAAGAAAGCCCTAATTGTGTGTAAAAAAATAGTATATAATTTGTGTGGCTGAAATAAAGGCCTTAGAGGGAAAACACTGCTGACATAGTCAAAAAAGGTCAGAATTGCTCCAGTCCTTAAAGCGAATGTATGACCTTAAAAAAGGTGTTATTATACGAAACCTGTTTTATTTTAATATAACTACTTATAAAGTTATGTCAAATTCTGTGCACTTCCGCATTATGTGTACAGCACAGTTCTACAGGACGTCGTATTTCTCCTCACACCTCCCTCCAAGATGACCCAGGGAGCGCATTCACACTTCCCTTTGGTGTGCTGTGAATGGGTCCTAGCATTACAGCAAGCTACGATTAGCATTATTCTGAGCAGATGATAACATCTTTTTATAAGGTGATACATCCCCTTTAAAGGGATAGTAATGTTTCACAAAAACAACAGCTCCAATTAATCTTCATGGTATTTGAGCCATAGAGACTGTTATTTCAATACTCTCAGCATTGTAGTTCAAGAGAAATTGAATGATAAAGTATCCCCCTCCCGCTCATTTTACCTAGTGTAACACTGCTCACCTCAGATGTGGAATCTGGTTGCTTGACCAGACAGATAGCAGCAAGGCACAATCTTCTTACTGTGAGAACAATGAAAACCCTGCCCTGCCCTCTTGACAGATTTTTCAGCTTTTTCCCTTATCTTAATTGAAGATTGTCCCTCTCTGCAATCTACCTGGGCACCTCCCTGCTGCTCTGAGCTGAGCAGTGTTATATCAGTAAAAGGGGCAGGAGGGAGATACTTTATCATTCAATTACTCTTGAACTACAACTCTGACAGAATTGAAATAACACTCTAAGGCCCAAATACTTTGATGATTACTTAGAGCTGTTTTTATTTTGAAACATTACTATCCCTTTAAGTGCAATCCACCCCAGATTTTCCTGGTCCTTAAGGGGTTAAATCAATTTTTTGTCCCCCATGGTGCTTTTGGTTATCTCCAGAATATCTCCACTTCTTTTTAGTCAGTGGTGGGCAATGTGAGGCTCTCCAGCTGCTGCCAGGCTGATGAGGAATGATGGGAATTGTAGTCTGGCAGCAGCTGGTGGAGCCTCATGTTGCCCATTATTATCACTTCTATACACACACAAACATATGTATAGATATTCACCTCAATGGGGGCATCCATATTGACAGAATTTGCATGATTATTTCTCCCCATTAATCCATTCAACCCTTTTGGTGGATGCTAATATGTTCTGGCAGCCTCAGAAGGAGTAACGAGTAACAAATTTCCAGGACATGAGCTTAATTAACTAAACAAGCTATACCATAAATGTCAGAGGTCTCAGCTCTGTTGAGAATAAAAAGTCCCTAACTACTAAAACAATATCTAAACTAATGCTCTGCTTGGAAAATAAAATTCACAGGTTATAGACAATTTAAGTATATAAGTTTAAAAGGACAAAGTAATGTGTTGCACACCCCTCTGTTAATGAGACTGAAGCTGCTATGTGACAAAAACACTTGGAATCGTGCTGTGTGCACAGAAGCATTGCTTCAGATCTAATTGTTGGTATAAGTGAGCAGAAACAGTACTGGTACATAGCCCCCCCAACTGATTTCAATGGGATACACCAGCCAAAAGATGGAGGTATACAAATTGAGTATTAGCATCACTGAGCTTTGTGTTTGCTCATTGATAAACGAGCAAACTACAAACCCATTGCTAAACATACAAATGGCAATATGGAAAATATGAAAGTACTTCCCTGCAAGGAAGGTTAGCCTTCACACTATTTTGAACTAACCCCTAGGCAGGGCTGGTGCAAGGATTTTTGCCACCCTAGGCAAAACCTAATTTTGCTGCCCATTTGGCTCCGCCCCTTGTGTCCCACCTCTTTATACCCTGCCTGCTTATACCCCACCTCTTTTCATGATTGTTACCTCTTTTCATGATTGTCCTCTCTCTGCCCCCTGGGCCAGTCTGCCCCTGGTCTACAGATGCCTGTAAGAGATGCCCCCCACAAGCTCCAACTTGCCCCCACCAGCTCCACTTTTCCCCACCAGTTCCACTTTGCCCCACCGGCTCCACTTTGCCCCCTATCAGCTCCACCTTGCCCCCACCAGCTCCAACTTGCCCCCTATCAGCTCCACTATGGCCCACCAGCTCCACTTTGCCCCCTATCAGCTCCAACTTGCCCCCTATCAGCTCCACTTTGCCCCACCAGCTTCACTTTGCCCCTTATCAGCTCCACCTTGCCCCCACCAGCTCCAACTTGCCCACCCAGATCCAACTTGCCCTCCATCAGCTCCACTTTGCCCCCTATCAGCTCCAACTTGCCCCCCATCACATACCTGTAGCTGCTAAAGCTCCCGTGCAGTCTTTTCTTCAGTAATGCAGAGCACGCCGGGAGATCATGACTCCCAGCGTGCTCTGCTTTACTAAAGAGCCGACCGCGATGAGGGAGTGCAGTAGCCACACAGTCCTGACTGTGTTGCGGTTCCCAGCGTGGTGCGTGCGGGCGCAGCTCTTCTCTGCTGCATGCCCCAGTACATGTGAGCCCTAGGCCGGCACCTACCTCACCTATAGGTGGCGCCGGCCCAGCCCCTAGGACTCTTCAGCCAGAAAAACTCCAGGAACATAACCATAATGGTAATTTTGCAGTGTTATGTTCCAGAATGGCAATATAATAACACAACATTTGGAATTAGAAGAGTTATTGGCACACTGATGATTTATCAATGTCAAACTAAGCTTGGGCGAGCAAAAAGTTACATTTCTATAATTATCTACCTAGCTGACTACTGAAGTTGATGCAATGAAAAACAGGAAAAACTGAGAGACCAGCAAAAACTAGGAGCAACATTTTCATAATTAACCTTTCTCAATATGCTGCACATTACACTGATACTTAAAGAGTTAATTAGAAAACTGTTAAAAGTTCGAGGGCTGTTCCCCCCCTCAGTAGATACTGAGCAAATGGTCATATTTTGATGAAAAAAACTGGAGAAATTTTGAAGCAAATCGACTGCACCAATGGGAACAAAAATACCCTTTGTTTTAACCTCTTCAGGACCAGAGGGATTAAATAGGACTTTTTAACCTTAACCCTTTGAGTGCCAGAGGGATACGCAATGCGTTGCATTTCTCTCTGGCACTCAAAGGTTTAATCAAGCTAAAGTGGTTTTCACATATTTCAAAATCCATGTACATTTTTACTTTTTTTCTATTATGCAGTTTGTTTGCCCCAGAACTGGTTGACTTATGTGTTTATACATATGGCCCATTGTGAGTAAACACTTCACTACCTGGTCACTCCATTAATTTGCCAACTGCGTCATTCCCTCAATGTTTTGTTGCAAAACACTCCACTAATGTTGAGGAAAACAATATTTTGTGGTAAATATTGCTCATAATGTTTCATCATTTTATCACTGCAACTTATATGACTAACTTCATTTGTTGCATGTTTTCATAGACCTTGCAATATGCTGGCATACCACAATTTCCCCAATTACAATCATATTATGGAACAAAACACAGCATATTGCACTTCAAATAAATAACCGTTTGGATGGTGGAGAGTATAAAAGGGGTTAAAGGGTAGTAATACTTTAAAAAATGATCTTGATTTTGTGGGCATGTTGTAACATGCACATATAGCCATATGAAGAGTTTTGCATACCCTGCCAGTACTAGAAATGCATTAGATTGTCTACGCGGTTCACACATAAGCTCAGAGTCTTATGCAGAAAGCAAAAGATGTACAACTGTGTCACATATCAGTTGCATTGTATGGGACCAAGAAATATTTCTCAAATTCACACAGATTGAATCCACTGAATGATAGAACATTTGTTAAGACATTATGGCATCATGATTAGCATTAGGCATTATAATGAGGTTTTGCAATGAGTTGGATACTTCTTTGCCTTTAAGCATAGTGCCTTTAACCCCTTAAGGACCGGGAAAATCTGGGGTGGATTGCACTTAAGGACAGGAGCAATTCTGACCTTTTTGACTATGTCTTTGTTCAACAGTGTTTTCCCTCTAATTCCCTTATTTCATTCACCCAAATTATATACCTCTTTTTGCACATAATTAGGGCTTTTTTTGATACCACACTTTTGTGGATAACCCACCATTTATTTTATTAAATTTAAAGGAAACGGTAAAATAAATGTAAAAAAAAAACCACCATTTTTATTTTTTCACTTTGGATAGTATCGGCACAATGGATTACATTTTTATGAAGACTGCATGAAACGTATGACCGGTCAGTCATGCCTACAAAATGGCCAGTTTTAAGTGGGCACTGTTCCCCCTGGGTGAAAATCCCCATGTTCCTCTTTCCCACCCTATTTTCCTACATTTTTATGAATATAATTTGGCGGTGTGTATAAGTGTATTACATGGCTCCACAACAATCACACTGCTATTATTTATTGTTTAGACTTTGAGAATTTATTTTATACATAAACTGTTCAAATAAAAACTTTACTTTTTTTTATTTTATATAAAAAAAAATGTTGCTTTTAGCAGGCCAGAAATGGACCTGCATCTAGCCAGCCACCAGCACTGATGGGGTTAATACCCCCAACTACTGCATTTTTTTTCACTGTGTGTCTGCTCTCTGCTTCTCTATCCCATACTTTGATAGTAAGGAAGAGAGAGGCACAGATCAGACACAAGGGTAGTGTGTAATGCACACTGCCTTTTTCAATCTAAATACAGGTACATGTGATCGCTCCCGGAGCGATCACATGTACCAGCACTAGAGACATCGGCTGAAACAGAACGCTCCAGTCTGCTGCTATAATTTAACATGCCAGGATCATCATGGGTCCTTAAGGGAAGTGCACCCATGACGGCCCTGGCATGTCATGGGTCGTTAAGGGGCTAAGTATGTCGCTGGGGATGAAAAAAAGTTGTATGATTAACCTGAAGTTCCTGAAGAGAGATACAACTTTGCAGCTCCTAAATAAAGGAATGTTATACTCTCTTGTATTAACAAATGATTTTCCTACTTATATGTTTCCAGCAAGGGTATAAAAGAGAACATAACAGATGTAGGTAAGTAACATAGTTGATCAGGGGGGTACGTAGACATTTTTCCAGTAGAGGCAAAGTAGTAATATGACACCCAGGCCAGCCCTTCCAGCAGTTTTGTTTATATGGAGGGGGTAACTGTAGGAGGGGAAAGGGCAAATGTCCCCTTGACCCCCCCTCCAGATGCCCATGTAGTTGATGAGGCTGAAAAAAAGACAAGCATCCATCATGTCCAGCCCATGCTAAATCACCCCAGTTGATCCAGAAGTAGGCAAAAAAAAAAAACAATTGAAGCCATTTCCAATTAAAGTGTTAGTAATGTCTGAAAAAAACTTTTTCTGCATTTAGAAGAGCTTAAAAAGCTGATCTAAATGCAAAAAAACGTATCTCTCAAACTGCTATGGTTTAAGAGATACGGGCGTTTAAAGTTTGATTTCTCCTACTGACAGCTGTAAAGCTGTCAGCAGGAGATCCGTGTCGGTCGACACGCTGGCGCTTGAGAAGTGCCGAGATCTCGTTACTTACACGGAATCCCTTCATTGTAATGGTCTAAAACGTGTGCCTAGTGTTCAGGCACACGTTTTAGACCATTCCAATGAAGGGATTCCATGTAAGTAACGAGATCTCGGCACTTCTCAAGCGCCAGTGTGTCGACCGACACGGATCTCCTGCTGAAAGCTTTACAGCTGTCAGTAGGAGAAATCAAACTTTAAATGCCCGTATCTCTTAAACCATAGCGGTTTGAGAGATACGTTTTTTGCATTTAGATCAGCTTTTTAAGCTCTTCTAAATGCAAAAAAAGTATTTTTCAGACATTACTAACACTTTAAGCTCCAAGGACTGAATTCTATTGCAGGTGATAAACGTTAACACCCATTTTATCAAACATTTTCCTATGGAAGTCTATGGGGAAACCTAGAGATAAAAGCAGTGATAAAATTTGCACCTGTAATAGAATCTAGCCCCAAGTGGGTAAAAACATCCTTCCTGACTCTAAATGGCAGTCAGATAGTTCCCTGGATCAACCACCTATCTGCTTTGAAGCCAACTGTCATAATTATCAATATTGTTAAAGGGATAGTAATACTTCGTTTTATCTTTAATTTATTTTGTAGGCATTAAAAAAACATCAAGAACGATATAAGTCTTATCTCTCAGACCTTTATTGTTTAAGAGATATTCACAAGCAAAGCATCCCCCCCCCGTTCAACCAGATCAGAAGGGAGGTGCCCAGGTAGACTGCAGAGAGGGACAATCTTCAATTAAGATAAGGGAAAAAGCTGAAAAACTTGTCAAGGGGGGCAGGGCTTTCATTCTTTTCATACAAAGAAGATTGTCCCCTGCTGTTATCTGTCTGGTCTTACAACCAGATTCACATCTGAGAAGAGATGGCTTACACTAGGAAAAAGGGGTGGGAGGGGAAACTTTGCTTGTGAATATCTCTTAAACCATAAAGATTTGAGACATAAGACTTATATCATTCTTCATGTTTTTTTAATGCCTACAAAATAAAATAAAGTTAAAACAAAGTATTACTATCCCTTTAAGTGCTAGATAAGTATCCATTTTTAAAAGCAGTTACAAGCGTCAAGCACAGCATCTCGAGGTAAAGAATTCCATAGCTTTACTACCCTTACTGTAAAAAAATCCCTGTCTTTGTTTTAGTCAAATGCACCTTTCCTCTAGTTTTCATGGATGAACTCTCATTCTTAGCTCAGCTTTTTGAGTAAATAATTCATTGTAGAGTTCTTTGTATTGACCTCGAATATATTTGTAAATGGTAATCATATCACCCCGTGCATGTGTCTTCTCTAATGTAAACAAACCCAGTTTGTCTAGTTTCTCTTTATAACTCTGATCTCCAGTCCCTTTATCAGTTCTGTTGCATATCTATGCACTTTTTCCAGTTAAATAACGTATTTTTTAAGAACTGGTGCCCAAAACTGTACTCCATATTCTACATGAGGCCTTATCAAGGGTTTATATAAAGGCAGAATTATATTAGTGATGTGCAGATCATAACAATCTGTCATTTTTCAATGACAACCAACCAAATTTACAAATTTAATAACCCCAGTCTTATTAAGGTGACCCATACGCAGGGCTATAACTGGCCAATTTGGTCATTTTCAACCAGATTGGATGGTTTTCAACTATGAAATTGCCCTGGGTAAGGGCACTTTTAAAGCCTATCAAATAGGGTGACCACATGTTCCGGAATGCCCGGGACTGTCCCCTACTGGGGGTCTGTGTCCCTCGTCCCGGGGTCACCCCCCACCGGGACAAAAAAAGAGTCCCGGAATGGAGCAACACTCACCACTCCACAAATACTCACCAATGTAATTCATTTTTACATTTGCTACCTCTAAATATATTTTCATTTTTATCAATCTATTTAATTTTTGGCATTTGTGTTTCTTTAACCAAATGGTATTGCAATTGGACAGTCTACACTTCCATTAAAAAGTAAGTCTAGGATTATACTATAGGGATCTAACATAAAATAAATTATATCTACAAATAATACATCTAAGGATGTGATATTTAAAGTTATATCAACCAATTACATTTTTAGGGGTACATGTTCCTTTAAAGAGAAGACCTGTATGTGTGAGCCTAATGGGAATATATATATGCATATGTGTATTGGCTGGCATAGCAATTGCAAACAGAAAAGGCAATTCCAGGTGCAGTTATTGCCACCTGCCCCTATCAGATCTGAGAGAGACAAAGTTATGCCAGTCTCTGGCAACTAGAACCCATGTGTTGTTGGGTCCTCCATCATGCCCAGCTAGCCAATGGCTAGCTCAGAATGATGAAAATTGTAGTCTAACAGCAGCTGGAGAAGAGATACAGGTTGTCTATCCTGATTTGTGCTCTTACTGTCTCATTAATAAATGAGAGAGTACAACCACTTTCACACTGATAAACTGTAAAGTATATAATACACAAGGAAATTAACATATTTGGCATTGCCCTTTTGATTAATTACCCCACAGCGTAATTGTTACATTTTGTAACTTTTTAACAAGTAGCATGCATGTTGTTGGATATGCTGATGTAACAGTTACATTCTCTGATTACAGTCCAATCAAGGAGAAAACAGAACAGTTAACAATGACCTCCAGTATCACCTGATTCAGCTTAACCCTATGAGTGTCAGAGGGGAACGGAATACATTTCGTTCCATACCCCTCTGTTACTCAAAGGGTTAAGATCATGTAGAGAACTTACTATACCCCTGTAAGACTACATAAAATGGGTAAACTAGATAATGATAGATGTATCAGATGTGGGAACAATGACGGGTCTTTCTGGAACCATATATGTGATTGCCCTGTGGTCCTAACATTCTGGCGACAGGTTATTGAGACTATTTCCACTGTTCTGTGCAAACTGGTGCCCCTTTCACCAAAAGTTTTTTTTTTTTTCATTCATTCAGATGATATTAGCCCAATCACAGATGGACTCCTAATAAGGAAACTCTTGGTAAAGGCCCGGAAGGTGGTGGCAATTGTATGGATGTCACATAGAACCCCTTCAGACAATAGCTGGATAAAGCTTATCAATTACAATATCCCACTCTGCAATCTAACATAAAAAAATAGAGGGACTCCCCGAAAGTTCCACCAGATCTGCAAGCCGTGGCTTCATTCTTAAACTACCTGGGTGGGCTCTCAATACCCAATACCCTAAAGCCTCAACTCGCAAATTATCTGTACATGCCATAACTTTGAACTGCTCCGGAGGAGGATTGCTCGGCCTGCAGGGGAAGGTTTTGGGTTCATTATGGGGAAGGTTAGTTGTTGGTAAGATATTCTTTGTAATAGTTAGTTCTAGGCGGCTACTGTAAAAGTAAAATAAATGCTGGCTTGCTCATTTGTACTATATATATGACTATCTACTCAATCTGAAACTGATGATCAATGTTACATTGAATCTTTGTCATATTGGTATTCCACCTTTGTCCTTATAGGGATAGTAATGTATCACAATAAAGCATCTCCAATTAATCTTCATAGTATTTGGGCCATTGAGAGTGTTATTTCAATACTGTCTGAGTTGTAGTTCAAGAGTAATTGAATGATAAAGTATCACCCTCCCGCCGCGTTTACTGATGTAACACTGCTCACTTCAGAGCAGCAAGACTGTTCAGATGGCTTGCAGAGAGGGGCAATCTATAATAAGCATAAGGGAAAAACCTAAAAAACCTATCAAGGGGGGCAGGGTTTTCCTTATGTTCAGAGTAAGAAGATTGTCCATTGCTGTGAGCTGTCTGGTCTCAAGACCAGATTCCACATGGGAGGAGAGATGGCTTACACTAGGTAAAAGGGGAAGGAGGGGGATCATTTATCATTCAATTACTCTTGAACTACAGCTGCCTAGCATCCACCTGTAAGGGGAGAAAGGTGAGCTGGCAACTCCCAGTGTTTGCCATTGAGTTCAAATAAAACTTGTTTAAACTGGGCTTTCAACCCCTTGAATGCTAGAGAAATGTCCATTGCATTGCAGGGTTAAAACCCAATTTAAATAGTTTGGGGGAATTGTATTATTTCCCTATGGTGCAGTTGGTTTGCTCCAGAAATACTCCACTTTTGTTTTTATACATATGGCCCAATTAAGCAATTTTCAGAATGAAAATGCACATAACACTGGGTATATAACTTGGCATACTATAGTTAGTTGAATGTGTGGTGAGTGTGGTATGCTCACTACTAGAAGGCAACACATTTCCATGAAGTGGTATCACACACTTGTGGTTTCCTACCTTCAGGTTGTTGTGGGTAAATGTACTACTTCTAAAATCAAGTATGATAAATGTAATTTAGCTCTTGTCAATCTGAGACCCTTTAGTTGTGGGGACGACAACTCCTATCATCAACAAGCAGACCGAGCATGAGGGAGTTGTAGTCTTTCACAACTGGAGGGCAACAGGTTTCCTCCCAGTGATGAAGATTCTCATGTGTTATACAGCAACCAATAGGCTGGTATTTATCTGGATAAGATGCAGGAGGGGGCTGGAGTGCAGGCAAAACACATGGCCAAGGCTATATCTGTAACAGACTATTAGTGTAATGTATCATGGCAGCACATAAAATAATCTTATTTATTGTACACCAAGAGAAATGGCCATTGTTGTAGGCACACACTGACAAAACATTTAAAAACCTAGATATCAGGCCCGTTTATAGGCATTTAATGAGAATATAGTATAATACACATTCCTTCTTAAATATACAAATTATAATATTATCAAACTATTTTACCAGGAAGGATACATTGAGATTGTCTCTCATTTTCAAGTACATCCTGGGTTATTGAAGAACTTTGTCACATTTAGGCATCTTTCACATGGGCAAAACAAACACAGCTGATCTGCTTGGTTATGTTACCTGTGCTGAAAGGTAATATGTGAACTACAGTGCCTTTGACACAGACTGATCCCATGCCTGACCAGCATGACACAACTTTACTACATCCCCTCAGTGATGCAGTAAAATTGCAGTAAGGATGTCTGAACAGTAGCCTGTGGTGCAGCTGGTTTAACTGAAAATGTACCACCTTTACCTGTATGCATTTGACCCTTAGTTATGAATTTTCTCTTAACTGATGATGCGGGCAAGCTATACATAGAAATATACATCATAAGCAAAATGAGCAATATACATACTCATATCTTTACGCACACACACACATAAACACAAACACACGCACATACATACACACACACGGAAACTTGACATCTTACTAATGTACTATATCTCCTGCACACATACACACACCTAGTTTTATTGTAGATATCAAAGTTTCAAATAACCCCAGTAAACAAACCACACAATTTAAAATCGACATCCCCATTGGTTGCCCATTTTCCTGTTTCTTCATTCCCACTTTGTTTACTCTTTATTGAAACCCAATCTTCCCATTATTTCTGTTTTTCTCCTCTACCCTACTGTCTGACTCCAATTCTCCATGTTTGATTCTGCCCTATTTTCTTCATTGACCCTGATAACTGTTCCCCCTCCATCTGTCCAACTGTCACTGTCTCCAACCCCACTCTATGTACCCCATTTTCTGTCCCCCAACCTTAATTTCTCCTCACAGTATTTGCCCCACCCCCACACCATCATTCTCCTCTTACTGCACCAGACCCGTAATCCACCTCACTTACTCATGGTGGCTGACTAGTGAAGCAATCCTGGGGCACACCACTTGCACCACAGGGAACACATAAAAACCACCACTGATTTAAATGAGGTTGTAACCCCTTGACTGCTAGAGAGGTCTCCAAATCTTTGCTCCTTAATGCAGTGGAGACCTGTCTAGTAGTCAAAGGATTAACAGGCCCTTTTAAATGAATGAAATTTTGGGAAATGTTATTTGTTCCATTTGTTTCACCTCAGAAGCGCACTACTTTTTTAGTACATCAACTTCACTGTATTTGTCTCCTTCCCACCCTCCATTTCTATCACTGCCTATGCCCCCATGCCACTCATCATCATCAATGCATCAATATACATCTTCCCCATTGTTCTAGACAGAGGAGTAACTAGAAGCCACCAGGCCCTGTTGCAAGAATTGCCATGGGCCCCCCCCCGACCACATTGGCCCCCCTCAACTACATTGGCCGCCACCACCACATTGCCCCTTCCACAATGCCCCTCATTCTCCACACTTCCCCTTCAACAATGCCCCTCATTCTCCACAATGCCCCCTACTGACCCTTCCCCTCCTACCTCAAGTCCCTGGTGGTCTAGCGATGTGTGACTTCGGCACAGACAGACCTCTGACTGGTCTGGAACTCCTACGCGGTTATTAGTAATGTAGAGAGCTGGAAGATGACATCATCTCCCAGCGCTCTGCATAACTAGAGTGCCGGCAGCCAGGAGATCAGCTGTGCTGCCTTGTATTATACGTTGCTGCGGGCGCGTGGCCAGCGGATCGCAGGGACGGACGGGCCCCTGAGGGTGATGGGCCCGGTCGCAGGTGTGACCCCTATTGTTACGCCACTGGTTCTAGACAAGGAGAATTGTTGTTATAGTACAACCCACATCTAAAGTCAATTGTGAGCTTTCCTGACAAGTGAATAATGGGTCACTGTTAAAATGTCGCAGTCAATTTGGCAAACAAGTCAAGGATGCATTAAATATGTCACCTGCTTGATAAAGGCGACATAACAATCTTGCCAATGACAATGTCGCAAACCCATAGAATTGGCCTTCAAACTTAACCCTTTGAGTGCCAGAGGGGTACACAATGCATTGATTTGCAATGCGTTGCGTACCCCTTTGGCACTCAAAGGGTTAAATCATTCAAAGTATGCGTAATAAATGTAATAAAGAAAAAAAGTCTAACGAGCTGAGTGACGAGGAGCATTTGGTTTACCTGGAGCACAAGCTGTTTGCATCTCTTCGCTCGTTCGGCAAGCGTGACTGTGATGCGTCATTCCATCAACACTTTGAGTACCAGGAGCTGTTTGCAGGTAAACCAAATGCTTCTCTTCACTCAGCTTGGTACATTTTTTATTCTTTATTATATTTATTACTCATACTTGAAGGATTGAAGTTTCAAGGCCATTTCTATGGGTCTGCGACATTATCATAGGAATGATTGTTATGTCGCCATTTTCAAGCAGGCAGCATATTTAATGTGTCCTTGACTTGGTCTCCAATTTAACGGCGACATTTTGATAGGATACCGTAAATACTGACCAGTCAGGAGGGTCACTCTGTCATCCTATCAGGACAGCTGAAAGTCCATGAGATGTTGTTGAAAGCTGTCAAATGTGAACACCATACTGGACTTCTCCTCATCGCCAATAAGAATGAATGGAGTGAGAGTCTAGCAGCTGGTGAACCACAGGTTGTGACAGCATGCTTGTGGATGTCATTCCCGGTTGTGAGAATAGTGCCAAGTTAATTTTACCTTGTAAGGTTTTAGCAATTCCAAAAAAGTAATTAAACTATTAAATGTGCCTATTTCATTTGCAGTTCATGTGTGTTTCATTGACAAATTCTTCTTAACCGTTCAATTTGCTGTTTAGTTTATTCATTTTATTTTTCTTTCTTTTTTTTTTTTTAATTTTGTATCATGTGGCACTGAATCATGTAAAATTACAGAGTAAGTAGGTTGTTTTATTGTTTCCTGATGCTAGTGGTGCGGTTCATGCCTTTATCTTATTATAAGAACAGCAACAGTTCACAGTTGTTTTAGACAGCTGACAGTTGATGTAGACACAAAATCAGCAATGAAGATGGTTTATTTAAAGGAGATCTAACAGCTCATAACTATTCCCTCCCATACATAGTTTACTAAATTTCTATTGGCCCCTAAGATTCTTTCCCTTGTGCAAGATCTGCATTCAGTCCTGAAAGTCATATCCATGTAGGTGGTTGTGACAGTTGTTGGCAGAGTACATAAGTCTATTTAACCCTTTAAGGACCTGATGGGTGTGTAACCATGTGTAGCGAGCAGAGTTTGAGGTTTTGTGGTCCTGCTAGCAACACGTCTGCCTCAATAAATATGACATGCAGTGACTGAAGATGTTATTTCTTTGACGAAGGAGAAAGGGAAACGTTCAATGGGGCCATTAAGATTTTCTGGCCATAGAAAGATAAGAGGAGGGTTATTAACCCCTTAACGACCCTTGACAGTCATAGTACATCATGGGTCAATCTGAGTTAACGACCCATGACGTACTATGACCGTCATGGAATTCCAGGCTCACCCAGTGTTTGGGGAGTCCAGAATTGAAAGAAAAAAAAAAAAAAGCTCCGTGGTCCTTTAGTGACCGCTGCGTGCCTGCGTGACCGGTCGTTAAGGGGTTAATGGAGGTGTTAGTTCTCTGATAATACCTTATTTACAGTCTTTTATTTATTTATTTATTTTCAGAAATAATTGCTACAATGGTGAAAACCACTGCAGCCAATGAGAGCAGGATTCCATCTGACTAGATATTCCCCAAGGTATTATGCACAGAAATAATATATTTGTATGTAAAACTTACACATAATGGCCCCACACACACAGACACACACACACACACACACACACACACACACACACACACACACACACACACACACACACACACACACACACACACACACACATATGAATCCCACGCTATTGTTATTAAAGGCCTTCAAGCCCAACTGAAAACAATGGAATTTTATGTTGTCCCGTATGATGCAGTGTGCTTGCTTGAGAATTGCCTCAGTTATTCTTAGTATATCAGCCTCAATTTTTAGAATGTCTCCATGCCTCACAGGTACATAGTGGTAACACTACATCACCTATTTTCTAACCACAGTAAATCTCTCTCAAGGTCTTCACACATCAAAGGTCCCTTATAAATACTTATCTTTTTTCTGGGCCATATGCACAAAATGGAGCAATTCTAGGGCACAGTTACTGCACTTTGCAGAGCAAATAAAAATATCCTTTGATTTAAAGGGGAGCTACCACCCCGCAAACACTATGTTAATTAAGTCTTCATCTGGCAACTAGATGCTTAGTAGCGCTAGTCGCCAGAAATATTACCTGGTTTCAAAGATTTTCTGCTTATTCGGAGGCTCACAGTAGCAGGAAGCACGGACATCTTGCCATAGTGACGTCCGTGCACCTGCGCTGTCAGTCCCTTTTGGAGCTGGCCGGCTCCAAAAGGGACTGACAGCGCAGGCGCACGGACGTCACTATGGCAAGATGTCCGTGCTTCCTGCTACTGTCAGCCTCCGAATAAGCAGAAAATCTTTGAAACCAGGAAATATTTCTGGCGACTAGCGCTACTAAGCAGTTAGTCGCCAGATGAAGACTTAATTAAGATACCGTTTTTGCGGGGTGGTAGTTCCCCTTTAAATGGCGCTTTTGATTGCTTGAATGATATTGAGGTCTCCATTGCAACCTCTAAACTGTAAGGTCTCATGAGCAGGGCCCTCTGATCATTTTGTTTTCTATGTCCCATTTGTACCATTTAATGTCTCTGTATGTCTGTTTTCTATTGTACAGCACTGCAGAATAAATTGGGGCTTTATAAATAAATAATACTCATATAATATTATTAATAATAATTGCAAACCTCTCAAACAAGCAAGACATTAAAAGCCCCATTTGAATCAATGGAAACTCATTTGCACCTTATACTGCTGCCAGTTTGTCTGAGAATTTATTCACATGTTCCTTGTGCATAAGGCCCACTGACTTCACTGGTACATTATCTTACTGAGCTCTGTGAAAGGCCAGATTTAACATTAGGCATAGTAGGCAACTGCCTAGCTGCAAATTTTGAGGGGCGTCTAAACTATGCTGGTCACACCCACATTCAGTGTAGCAGGTGAGGCTAGCAGAATCTCTGTGTCCATGCACCATGTTAAATAACCTTTTATGGGCTAATATTTAACCCCTTGAGTTCTTGAGAGGTCTCCAGTGCATTTTTAAGCAAAGCATTGGAGATCTCTCTAGCAACCAAGGTGTTAAACCCTCAGCGACCGGTGATGGTACTAATCCGTCACCTGTGTCCGTGCCTTAACCCCCGAACCCTTTCAGTGCCAGAAGGGTATGCAAAGCATTGCATCGCAATGCTTTGTGTACCCTCTGGCATTGAAAGGGTTAAGGACCGACATGGGCACGAGCAGACGGCACTTAAGGACCATGGAGCATTTTTTTTTGAGCATCCGATTAAGGGCTCCCAGAACAGCGTGCAGCCGCATGGGGAGCCCTGAATTCCATGACGTGCCAGGACCGTCACTGCCTTGTAATGGGTCTTGTGTTTACAACGCTCCTGCAGGAGAGCTGTGAACACTACAGGATACTGAAATTGACTGCTGCAAGCCCTGAGTGGTCAGTTTCAGACTCTCGTTCAGCAAGCTGGTACACGTGATCGGTCACGTGTAGTGGCTCACCAAATCACATCTATGCGGTCCTTAAAGTGATAGCAATGTTTCCCAAAAAAAGCAGCTCTAATTAATATTTAGAGCATTTGGACCATGGAGAGTGCTATTTCAATAATGTCAGAGTTGCAGTTCAAGAGTAATTGAATGATAAAGTATCCTCCTCCAGCCCCTTTTACTTAGTGTAAGCTGCCTCCCCTCAGATGTGGAATCTGGGGCTGGATTCTACTGCAGGTGATAAATTCTACTACCAGTTTTAACAAACATTTTCCTGTTGAAGTCTATGGAGATAAAAGCCAAATAAAATTAGCACCTGTAATAGAATCTAGCCCCTGGTCTCTTGACCAGACAGGCAAGACACAGCAAGGAACAATCTTTTTACTGTGAGCATAAGGAAAACCCTGCCCCCTTCACAGATTTTTCCTTATGCTCACTGAAGATTGTCCCTTGCTGTGATCCATCTGAACAGTTTTGCTGTTCTGAGGTGAGCAGTGTTACATCAGTAAAAGGGGAGGGAGGGGGATACTGTATCTTGAACTACAGCTCTGACTGTATTGAAATAACACCCTCTACGGACCAAATACTATGAAGATTAATCGGAGTTGTTTTTTTTTTGTAAAACATTACTATCCCTTTAGGGGTAACCCAAGTCCAGGACAGCTGGGCATTAATGGGTTAAAACCTTTTTCTTTTCATTTGCTTGTTATAAGCTAAAGGTATTTTCTGTGCTAGGGAACAGTGGATGGGACTGGAGGTGGGGGTTATGTGAGGACTGCGGGTGTGGCCATGGGAGGAGCTAAGGACAACTAGAGGTCCTTGACTAGGGGAGGCAGAGATGTAAATCCAACCCTGCAACTAAGGAGATCAAAAGCAACATGCTGATTTATGTGTTGCATTTCCAAGCTGAGGCCCTCCAGCAGTTGTGGACTACAATTCCTCTTTGCTGTCTTAGGATGATGGGAATTGTAGGCCCAAGACAGCTTGCCCCCTGGCTTTTCCCGTAGTTGTATCAAAGTGGAACTGGTACACTGCCAACACTTATGCTAGCTCTGTTTAGGGTTGCCACCCAGCCGGTATTTTACCGGCAGGCCGGTAAAAAATTGGCTTCTGTCCAATGTTAAGTCTATGGAGGGAATGCCATGGCCGGTATTTTTTTGGAGAAAAGGTGGCAACCCTAGCTCTGTTGTAAAAATATTGGACCTTATCAAGCTACAGAGGTGCAATTATGGAGCAAATCAACTGCTACATAAAGCTGAAATTAAGAATCTTCAAATGCCAATTGATTTAAAGCGGAAGTATCATCAAAGTTACATTTAGCCCAAAATCTAAAATCTTTAAAAATACAAGTATTTTTATATATATCTAACGTATTAAAGCGGAACTTTCAGATCTTACTAAGTCACCATGCATTCATTAAACACATGGATACAACCTTGGAAATAGATGTCTTACCTTTAAAATAGCAGAGTGTAAAGAAATCCTTCCCATTTGGGGACTGACGGGCAGGTTAGTGCGGTCTGCTCACCTGCACCGTTAGACCCTACTGGTGACCATATGATGCACTGCAGTGCTACTTAATGGAGACAAGGACTGACAGCTCAGGTGCACAGACAAGATGTCTGCGCTTTAGCCTGGGTTCCGGCCTCCAAATGGGAAGGATTTCTTTACACTCTGCTATTTTTTAAAGGTAAGACATCTATTTCCAAACTAGCCGCCATGAGTTTAATGAATGCATGGCGACTTAGTAAGATCTGAAAGTTACGTTTTAATATGTTAGATATATATATAAATACTTGTATTTTGCAGCGTAAGTCCGGCATAAGTAAGAAACAGAAGGCACCGTTTGGGATCTTGATGTAGGTGCTCTCTGCTCCTGAGCTGTCAAGTCACTTCCAGTGCCTTAAGGTGCAAAGGTATTCAACTCGCCAATTGTGGAGGTGAAGGAAACAGACAGTGCAGTCTCAGAGATGCCGTCTCAGCAAGATGCCTGCACTGTTGCCCTGCTGCTTGCTGCCTGCTAAATGAGTTCTATTTTTCCCTAATGCCAGACTTATGCTGCAAAATACAAGTATTTATAGGTATATCGCTAACATATTAATGATTTGGGGCTAAATGTAACTTTTATGATAGTTCCGCTTTAAATAACAGAAGGCTAGAGGCATCTCACCACATTCACAATGCACTAGAGAACTTTCTAGCATTCAAAGGGTTAAACGCCCCACTTAAATTAACAAGGATGTTCATTTCTCCCAAGGGTTCAACTGGGCATCTCTTTAGTTCCAGAAGTGCAGCTATTTAGTTTGGTAAATAAGGCCTGTTGTGCATCTGTCAACTTGCTGCTCTCTCAGGAAAACATATGGCTACTAAAATGGTGACTGGTTTATAGGAAAAGAAATATCAGGATAGACTAAAGGATCTGAACATGTATAGCTTGGAGGAGAGAAGAGAGAGAGGGGATATGATTGAAACATTCAAATACATGAAGGGATTCAACAAAGTGCAGGATGGAAGTATATTTCAAAGGAGTAAAACTGTTAGGACAAGAGGCCATAGTCTTAAACTAGAGGGACAAAGGATTAGATGTAATGTAAGAAAGCTTTACTTCACTGAGAGGGTAGTAGATAAGTGGAACAGCCTACCAGCAGAAGTGGTAGAAGTTAATACAGTGACAGAATTTAAGCATGCATGGGATAGGCATAAGGCTGTCCTTAACTTAACCCCTTAAGGACCAGCCGTGCAAGCACGGTGCGGTCAGTTAAGGACCAGGGACCTTTTTTTTTTTTCAGAGTCCGATTCCGAACTCCCCAAACTGCGTGCAGCCGCGCGGCGAGCCCAGAATTCCATGATGGTCCAGGACCGTCAGGGGTCTTTAAGGGTATAACAACCCATGACGGTCCAGGACCGTCAAGGGTCCTTAAGGGGTTAAGAAAAGACCAAGGACCAAAAAAAGGTTTGAGGTTTTACTGTAGGAAAATGAGCAGACTAGATGGGCCGAAATGGTTCTTATCTGCCGTCAAATTCTATGTATCTATGGCTCCCCAGCTGTTCAAGGACTCTTACAAGGAGTTGTAACTAAACAACAGCTTGAGGCCCGCAGGTTGTCACCCTTGCAGTAACCCAGTGCTAGGAAGAATCTTTACGTACACAGGTAACAAATTATATAGCAGAAGTCTAGCAATTTGCACAGACACAATGTCAATCCCACTTATCAGGGGAAGGTAACATTTCACTC
Organism: Rhinophrynus dorsalis; assembly: GCA_037306005.1. Classification (NCBI taxonomy): domain Eukaryota; kingdom Metazoa; phylum Chordata; class Amphibia; order Anura; family Rhinophrynidae; genus Rhinophrynus; species Rhinophrynus dorsalis. The sequence goes on along the minus strand of CM074718.1, from coordinate 274,441,050 downwards.
TAAATCTGTTGCAAACTACAACTCTCTCTAGTTGGCTGGAAATGATGGCTGTACTGTCGAACAGGTGGACATCCAAAGGTTGTCTACTCCTGGCCAGGATTGAATCCCTTGAATTCCAAATGGATACACAACGCATTGCTCTGACACTGAAAATATTAACAATCAGTAATAAAACTCTCTGAAAAACTTTATAACTATGTTTTTTGTGGAGACCAAATATTACAACTGGCTTAATTCTGTTTTATTTCAGCATTCCTATTACTGTCTATAGGGAAATTTGGAGATAAAAGCAGTGATACATTTAGCAGACAATAAAATTAATTCAAAAGCCAGAAAGCAAAACAACTTTTTTTCTGATCCTTTTGAGTGCCAGAGAATTATTCAATACATTTCATTTGCAATGAGTTTGATACCTCTCTGGCACTCAAAAGGTTAAGAAATTAAAAGCATCAATGTATATATAAGGTATACAAAAAATAGGCCTTATACCTAGGTCAAGGTGTCATTCAAATTGATTACACTTATGTCAGTTAATAGACACTGGAATGCGGTGGGCCAAAGTTGGAAAGGAGAACAATTTATGTGTCAAACCGACTGTACCATGGAGCACAAATGAACTGTTACATGGATTTAACACCTTGAATGTCAAATACTTCTCCAACGAATTCCTGGCAAACAAGCTACTGAAAACCACAATAATTCAAGGGTTAAAAAACACATAGATCATTGGAAAATAGGTGATTTTTACTTGTTCTCTATGGTGCAGTTGGCTAGTACCAGAATTGTCTCGTCTCACTTTATGAATATGAGCCAGATTTTTCCATCATCTATATAAATAGCATAACTGGCGACAACAACATTAACCCTTTGAATGCTATAGAGATATCCAACGCATTGGAACACAATGCGTTGGATAGCTATCTGGCACTCAATGAGTTAAACATTGCATTATTATTATTATTATTATTTTGGTTTTTGTTTTGTTTTTTGGAGGGGGTAGGATTTAGTTATTATTTGAATCCAACAGGGGATGCATACCCGTTATGCACTCAAAGGGCTGGAAAAAGATGAAGCCTTTCATTAGGAATCCCACCAAAAGCACTGCATTTTCTGTAGTATATACTGATTGTGATATTGTGTATTTTTACTGTTGGAGGTAAAGTGTGTAGTAGTTTTACTCATTCCTAATCTATACCGCATCCTGTCCTAAGCATGGAGGAAAAACGTATGTTCAATGTCACACATCTGTTTGACCTCCTATGCACTCACGGGATAGCACACTGCTGATCATAACACACACATACAGTACACAATGAGATCAGCAGAGTACAGAATCACTCAGCAGCCCCACCAACTATCTTTCCCCACCCGTCCTCCTTAACCCCTTAATCTCCGGACTGGAGCAGCAGCAACCTAGTGCAATGATGCCTTCCTATGAATGTTAATGACAGCACTCACTTGTCCAGTACGAAGTATAGATCGAATGCTCCCTGACAGGACGGTTCTTCAGCCACAACAAAACGTGGAGACCAGGGCATTTGCAGAACCAAAAGTGAGAATGCCAGCAGCGGCCAGACCGCTGGATGCTGCCCAGTCCAACACCAACTCATCCTCATACTCTCTGAACACACCGGGGTGGGTGATCTCTCCAAGTTGGTATGCTGGATGCCTATAAAACACAGAAGCAGCCCTGCCCTCACTTCTTTCTTCTTAGTTATGGATCTCTCTTTGTTACAATGATTCAACTTGCTCCACCGTCTGTCTCTTTATCTCCTATTTATGCTCCCCCTCTCATGCATGTTTCATTCTTGCATAGCTTCCGTGTTGTTCCATTTATTTCCCTGTATATTGTATTTTTCCATTTGTTTTTACTCCTTTCTTTTCTGTTTTTCACTCACTCCCTATGCAGATTTCTTCAAACACTGAAGAGTTTACAATGGCGATCTCAGTTCCTTATTTTCTCTTTTTTTTAAATCCACGCCAGGAGTTTGGCACAAGTTGATAGTAGTTTAGGATTCCCCTTCCTTTCCAGCTGGTTTCAGAAGGGTAGAATCTTGAATTTCACCCTTATATAGAAGAAGGAAGGATGTGATTAAGAGTAAATCTGTTTCATGCCTCTTGGGCAGCAACATTGGATGTGACTGAGCATGTGTGTCTGCCTGGAGGGGTGGAGATTAACTGCCGAGAGTTTAACGGCACTGATATAGTTTGTACAGTCCCTGCGAAAAAGTTACAGTGCAAGACAGGAAAGCGTTTAATTTATTTAACCCTTTCATGGTTAGACCAGACACATTTTTAGCATTTTTGATATGTGTTTAGGCATGATTCCTGCAGGTAACTTTCTAGTTACATGTGACAAACCACATATCATTTTCATACCTACCAACATTTCAAATTGCCAAAGAGGGACACTTGTGTTGCTGGGGGTGTTGCTGGTGGGTGGGGCATTACAGATAATTTTCAGGCTATTTCATAACCTATTGACACTTTGTGTAATGTAATAAATGACGTATAACAAGACCAAAGTATTTTATTTACAGACTAATTTATAAACACATATACTGATGTTTAAACAAGCAATAATGTGAGTTTTATTGCTTTAGAACAATATGATACACTTATATACACACCATGCAATCTGATCTAAAAAGCGGGACATTAGAGTGCGACAGGAATTTGGGTCTAAAAGAGGGACTGTCCCTCCTAAAGAGGGACACTTGGGAGGTATGCATTTTTTCATAACGAATTGAGCTCTTGCATGATGCTTCACATGAAGCAAATTTTGCAGCGTGCAACAAACTATGATGTCATAATTTCAAAAAATAACTTATTGTGCTAAAATCACACACTATATATGAAAAACTTTTATGTTGTTTATTAAAGGTTCTATTATTTGAAAACGCTCTAAATTTCCCAAGTACAAAAATACCATGTATATGTATAGTTTTACCTACATGCATGGCCTGTACAGACACAGGAGAGCAAATTGATATTTTCAGCTTTATAATCATACCTGGGAACTCTCCGGTTTTGCCCCGGAGACTCCGGATTTCAAACTGAATTACTGGGTCTCCGAGGCAGTGTGTGAATCTCCGGGTGGGCAGAGTTTAAGTAGAAACTCTGCCCACTTGTGCTCCGTCCCGCCCGGTTCCTCCCACTCCCCGCCCTCTTACCCTCCATTCCAAGTTATTTTGCAGTTGTTGTTTTTTTTTTGTCCCGCCCCCCTCACAACTAAGCCACGCCCCTTTTATGACACGCTTCGCGTCATTTTCCTCCCCAGTCGGCACTGACAGGGTTACCCTCTGGGTAGCCCTGCTTCAAAAGTTCCCAGGTATGTTTATAATCTAAAATGCTCATTCCAGAGGTTACATGGTAAAACTACCATAAAACATCTGAATAACTATTTAAAACTATATATATCTCCTGAAAGTAATTATCCCACTGCACCAGGCTTGTGGTCATTTGCCTTGCTACCCTTAGACTAGTGTGCACAAATGATGCCAGAACGTGGAGCTAAAGGAAAAAATTACTGATATCTATAAAAACTATGGAATTTCCAACTGTATTCATTAGTTCCTTTTCTTACAAGAAAACCGGCACGTCATTGGTATGAGTTGACATACCATAAAGTGTGCCAGAAGCACAAAACTACACCTACTACAAACTTAGTTTTTTAATTAAATGTTTTCAAACATGACTTTCCTTTACTAAAAGTGTTGTAACAGCTACAGAAGTTAAGAAACGGTAGAAAAACATACCATTTTGGAAAGGAGATTACCCTCCACATCAAATGAGGGAACATTTGACCTCCTACACCTAGCCTGGTGTGCAGAAATGTTTCCAGAAGGTGGTGCTAAGGAAAAAATGGCTTTTGTTTACATTTCCACCCCTTTAAATGCACCGAATCAGCAGCAGCCATTGTCGATCCACTGCAGGATGGAGGCCACCTCAGCAACTTTGCAACAATTTCAGACTTGCTCTTTTTGTTGTCACTGTGTATCAACAAATTTGGAAACTTCATCTACCCATCTTGTTTTTGGTCTTCTTATTGGACATTTACTATCAAATGGAATCCATTTCAAAATTTGTTTGGTCCATCTACCATCAGGTCTTCTCGTCATGTAGCCTGCCCATTTCCATTTTAACATAGTAGCATAATTGACGAGGCAGAAAAAAGACAATCGCCCATCATGTCCAGCCCATGCCAAAACACCCCTGTTGATCCAGCGGAAGGCAAAAAAAACACTAAAGCCATTTCCAATTAAACCCCAAGTGGGTAAAAAATTCCTTGCTGACTCCAAATGGCAGTCAGATAATTCCCTGGATTAACAACCTATCTGTATTGAAGCCATCTGTCATAATTCTCAATATTGTTCCCTGCTAAATATGTATCAGTTGCTTTTTTGAGAGCAGTTACAGTATCTGCAAGCACAAAATCCTAAGGCAAAGTATTCCATAGCTTTACCACCCTTACTGGAAAAAATCCATGCCTTTGTTTTAGTAGAAAGTGCCATTACACTAGTCTTAATGGATGACCTCTTGTTCTTTGCTCAGCTCTCTGTGTTAATAATGCATTGGATAGTTCTTTGTATTGACTATGAATATATTTGTAAATGGTAATCATATCAACCATTAGACATCTTTTCTTTAATGGAAACAAACCCAGTTTGGCTAGTCTCTCTTTATAACTCAGATCTTCCAATCCCTTTATCATTTTTTTCACGTCTCTGCATGTTTTCTAGTTCAAAAATGTCTTTTTTTAAGCAAAAACTGTACTCTATATTCTACATGAGGCCTAAACAATGATTTATATAGAGGTAGAATAATATTAGCATCCTGTGCTTTACTCTTTCAATTATGTCATAGGTCTTTGCTGACAAATCCATGCGCAAGGTTTTTGGTCTCTTTTTGTTATTTTCAGAATTGAACGTTCCATACTTCTCTGTGTAAAATCAGTATATATACTTAACCCTTTAAGTGCCAGTGGGCTATGTAACACATTGCAAACCAATGCATGGTGTACTCATGTGGCATACAAAGGGTTAGTTAAGGATAGCAGTTAGCATGGGCTTCATCCATAGAAGTTTTTCTGTGGGGGGAGCAAAGCCATAATATGCCCCCCAAGCCAGTCCAATAAGTCCTTATGTTTATCCAGGGGTATGCCAGTGTAGACGGGGGCAAGTGCCCACTCCTGCACCCCTCTCACGAACACTCATGAGTGTTAGTCCAGTGTTCTAGATGTAAAATGAAAAATTTATGATAATGCATTTTTATTGGACTAGTATTCAATTTTCAGGATACGTTTTCAAGAGCAATAACCTTCCTTTATCTCAGTTGCTTTTGACTTGATAAAGAGAGTTTTTAGCAGTAAATTTCAATAAGTATATAGATACGCACTCTTGCCTTGCAGCGCTGGGGTCCTGGGTTCAAATCCCACCAAGGACAACATCGGCAATGAGTTTGTATGTTCTGACTGTGTTTGCGTGGGTTTCCTCCGGGTACTCCGGTTTCCTCCCACACTCCAAAAACATACTGATAGGTGAATTTAGATTGTGAGCCCCAATGGGGACAGGAACCAATATGAGTGTAAAGCGCTGCGGAATCTGTGTGCGCTATATAAATAAAGGATTATTATTATTATACCTGACTACTTTGTAAAGGAAACCTATCTAGGTAAGTCACTTTGTTTCACATACTTATTATATAGATATTTCTTACTGCTCTCTCTCATACACAACCTCATATACACTGTCTAACACCCCAGCCTTTTTTTAACAGAGCCAAGTAGTCACTGACTGACACCATAGTCCCACTGTTCACTAGTAGTCACAGAGCCAAATATACAGTGGCCCCCCGTCACTGCTCCATGGTCTACTGGCTTTTCATCCATCTCCCCCCTTTCAGTCTTCCCCCTCTCTCACACCCAGTCTTTTTCCCCTCTCGCCACTAGACTCCCTGCTTCTCTTTCCACAGGTTTACCCTTCTTCTCTCCCACTCCGGTCTTTTCCCCTCTATCCCCACAGTTCAACCTCTACCCCATTCTTTCATCCCCTCTCCTCCCCCAGTCTTTCAGCCTTTTGCCCCACCTCCTCCAGTCTCTTCCCCTCTCTTTTTCTTAGTTTTTTCCCTCCTCTCTCTCCCCAGTTCCCCTCTTCTCTATCACCCAGGTTTCCCCCTCTTTTGTGCGGCCCTGTTTCACTTGCCCACCATTGCTGGCAAAAGTGGGGACCTCATCCCTTGTATACCAACAGTGTTTGGAATAAGAAGTCTGTGCCTCCTTTGGTGCAGATCTCTATATCCTATTTGTTTGGGATCCTCATGCAGCCCAATAATACAGAGCGCCAAGATATAACATTATATCCCAGCATTCTGCATTATTTGAGCGCCAGGGACAGTGAGGGAGCTGGATATAGTGGTCTGTGAGAGAGAAGGCACAGACCTCTGATTGCAGGTGGGGACATTTGTGTGATCTTCCCAACTGGCCACCAGCACTGCTGTCACATTGCAGGGCCAGGTGTATGGCACCAACTCAAAACCCACCCGGATGTAAAGACACATTGCTGATACTCTTTCTTGTTTTGTTTTGTTTTTAATCCTCATCAGTTTTTTTAACACTTTATGTCTCTGACAGTGAGCTTCCTGAATCTGTGGAGGACATACTATTGAAATGTTGTGCATGTCAAAATTGTGACTTCCAAATATTGCTGTTGTGAAAGTGGGCAGAGTTTCAGATGAAACTCACCACCACCAGAGAAACAGTTCCTGCCCCCGGAGACCCATCTTTAAAAATCCGATTCTCCCGTGGAAAACCAAAGAGATCCCCGTTATGAATATGACCCAGTGTACAGTATATATTCCCATCATATGGGATGGTGATCACAGGTATTGTAGAGTTTAAGAGTTAGTGTTCTTAACTTCCATTAACTCAAATGATATTTTTATAATGTATTCCATGAGAGAGCTCAAGATGGTTAATTCACCAGCTGTAGAATCTGTTCAAACATGAGGGTCAGAGTTTCTAGTCCCAGAAAGGTCAGCTCAGCCTTTCTCCCTTCAGAGTTAGATAAAATGAGTGCCCAGGACTTACATGAAAACAAGAGAGAATTTTAGGAAGATTGTTAGTTAAAGGGATAGTAATGTTTCATAATAAAAGCAGCTCCAATTAATCTTCATAGTATTTGGGCCTTGGAGAGTGTTATTTCAATACTATCAGAGTTGTAGTTCAAGAGTAATTGAATGATAAAGTATTCCCCTCCCACCCCTTTTACTGATGTAACACTGCTCACCTCAGAACAGAAGTTGGTGTCCAAATGGATCACAGAGAGGGACAATCTTCAATTAGCATAAGGGAAAAACCTGAAAAACCTGTCAATGGGGGCCGGGTTTTCATTGCTGTCACAGTAAGAAGATTGTCCCTTGCTTTGAGCTGTCCGGTCTATGGACCAGATTCCACATCTGAGGGGAGGTGGCTTACACTAGGTAAGAGGGCAGGAGGGGGAAACTTTATCATTCAATTACTCTTGAACTACAACTCTGACAGTATTGAAATAACACTCTCTATGGCTCAAATACTATGAAGATTAATTGGAGCTGCTGTTTTTGTGAAACATTACTATCCCTTTAAAAGATCATCAATAAGAACTGAAATGTTTCATGTGAAAATCACATAGACTATTGTCCTGGATTTTCTGGTTGAGGAAGATGAACTGACAGAGACATCAGTGGTGATGTATTTCTACTAGTAGCCCAGAAATCTTCACTAGCTTAATAGTGGGATGGTTCTAGAACAATACACCATTTATAATATTGGTAACATCTACAAAACTTTGAGCTTGACATCAATAGCTCAATTTCTTGAAGCATAATGGACTGATGATTTACTGATGACAGTTTTGCAGTAGTGTCAAAACATTTGAATAAACAATAACTTTTTCGGTTTATGTTTATTTCTTTGCTCACTGAATTTTCAGTATTTTATATTCATATCCCAAGAAAATATGTATTTCATGTCAATGTTAGCTATAAAGAGTTCTTCATCCACTGTACCATACATGACTGAAGCATAAAGTCTACATTAGTCAGTTTGACCAATAGAGAGATTTAAACCATCTAATACATAACGTGAAATTCCTGGCCTTGTAGTGATCCTTTTTTTTTTTAAAGGATAGTAACACTTAATATGCAAAAAAACATATATTTTGTAGGGTAAAGCAAGGGATTTCTCACTGCTGAGAGGTATTTTATTCAATAGTTATTGCAGCTCAAACTTGAATTTTTTAGGTGCAGAATCACAATGGCCTGAAATTGTTCAGTGGTGCTGTTGTGACACCATCCTATGGACATCTATGGTCAATTGACCATAAACCTCCATAGGATGGTGTAGCAACAGTGCCACTGTACAATTTCAGGCCTCTGAGATACTGCACCTAAAAAAATGCAAATCTGAGCTGTAATAACCTTTGAATAAAACACCTCTCACCAGTGGGAATTCCCTTGTTTTACTCAGGAGGGTAAACCCTACAATATAAATAATCTGACATATCAAGTGTTACTATCCCTTTAAGGTGGTTTGGAGAGACACCTATGAACTCCCTACTTCCAGGCTTGATCCAACAAATCACAAAAGGTTGGCTGCCTTTTAATTATTAATTTTCATCAAAATACAAGTGAGTCCTCAAAAATGTACAAGCTGATCCTCTATATTGGGGGTGGGCAACTTGAGGCCCTTCTTCTTCTGCCAGACTACAACTCACATCAGGAGCTGCGATCTAGTACTATGGAGGAGGTTGTAGTCCATCAACAACTGAAGGTCCTCAAATTGGCCAAAACTACCTTATCTGGAAGACTTGGACTGCCCATGCTTTCAGGACATAGGGAATAGGTGCTATTTCCAGGCACATGAGCAAACATCATATATGCCAGCACAGTGTGATGGATCAGGATATTGATTAATTATTGATAAAAGAATTGTACCATGTGCCAGACCAGCTCTGATATCTAAGCCATATTACTTGTCAATCGTGGTGAAAATGCCAGGAGAGATACTGGGTCACCACCTTTTGACACCAGCTTAATAGTGCTGAAATGTGGTAGAAGCTCTGTGTTGCAGGAGGAGATGATCCAAAGTCTGTCTCCTGATGTATTCAGTCTACAAATTAAATAATATTACAGTTTCCTTGTGGATAATGTCCATCTTATTCAAACATTGTTATTTATAGTTTAAAGTAAAATGACAGGATTTTTTGTGTTAACACACATGTTGTAGTGTAGGAATGGGTAACGTTAGGCCCACCAGCTGTTGCTGGATTACAACTCCCATTGGCTATAACAGCTGAAGGGCTTCATACTGCTCTGTCCTACCCTAGTGTTTTGTCTGCTATGTAAAACATAGTTACTCTCAATGCTTAGGATGAAGCCATAAAAAGTTATTACAGTTCAATATTTTGAATCGAAATGCAGCTTATGAAAGGTCACTGATAAATGGCAATTTTGTCATGTCTTTCTATTGGAAATCATGGTTAGGGCCAAAAGTTTTCCTAAAACAGGAAATGAAAAAAAATGTATTTGGTTAACTGAATGAACAACAATAGCCTTTGAATGAAGCATCTGCCAGTAATAGAAGCACCTTTTGATTTCCCTGCAAACGTCTTAGTCAACCATCTGATATCCAAAGGATTAAAGGGGAAATACCACCCCAACACAATGTAATCTCTAAGTCTTTGTCTTCCTAGTACATGTGAAGCACTCACTATATATAAACCACCGGTCTGTTTCCACTAGGCTGAAATGACCTGACACGCTTGATGCCAGGAGCGCGGCAGGTCACGTGGTGCTGAGGACAGTGACGTACGAGTGATGGGCAAGACGAAGGGAGGTACAATGGAGCCAAGTGGCTCCATAGCGGTCATGCTCAGAACGGTTTCAAGGGGCAAGATGTCATCAGGTAGAAATTTATTATAAAGATAGTGCTCTTACAACACTTTTTTTTGAGAAAACTAACTATGGATTGCTAATAACGATAGGAAGACAAAGACTTAGACATTACATTGTGTTGGGGTGGTAGTTCCCCTTTAAATACACTGAAACCTGTGATCAAACTTGTTAAAACAACACTAACACCTCTTAATAATACACATCCATTATCTTAATCCGGGCAGAAAATCCTCATGGCCATTACAACTAAGTTGTGTCGGTTATTTAAAATTAATCTTTAATTAGTACTATGAAGCAATGCCTTGTGCACTCCCTGGCACCCAAAGGGTTAATTAAATAGCAGAAAGACTAAAAATAAATGTCATCAAAGTTCTTATAATTATCTTCTAACATTCAATATGTACAGCTGCTTTCAAATATTCAGTGTTTGTCTTTATACCAGCATAAACTTCTGACTTGCTTACTTCTTGGAAATATTTCCTGGCGTTGCAGTTGGCCTCAAACAGTATCTTGGCTTTTTCTGATCTCAGAGAGATTTCAGGCTGCACCTCCCAGACCACTAGTTATAAACAATATTGAGAAAGTGGTTCATATTATCGCTACTTTGGGCCCTATGTAAAAAGGAACAACAACAGTTTTGGAACAATCCAACTGTAATATAGGTATGGAGATCATTTTAAAGGAGGATGCTTATAAACATGTCATTCTGCAGGACTGAAAAGAAGCAAGTGCAACCCTGCAGCATGTTGCTTTCATAGACATACAGCGATTGAAATGGAGATCTACTCACATTATCCCCTTAAAGGCATAGTAATGTTACACAATAAAACAGGCCTTAAAAGTTGCTACTAGCCAGACCTGAAAAGTTACTCGCCACTGCAAGCCATAACATACCCACCAGGGCTGAATTTCTACTCGCCAGGACTAAATTTTCACTCGCCATTGGCTAGTGGTGAGTGGAAATTTTGAGCCATGCAATAAAAGCAGCTCCAATTAATTTTCATAGTATCTGGGCCATGGAGAGTGATATTTCAGTCCTGTCAGAGTTGTAGTTCATGAGTAATTGAATGATAAAGTATCCCCCTCCCACCCCTTTTACTAATGTCACACTACTCAGCAGCAAGACTGTCCTGATGGATTGCAGAGAGGGACAATCTTCAGTGAGCATAAGGAAAAACCTGAAAAAAAGGTCAAGGGGAGCAGGGTTTTCCTTGTGCTCACAGTAAGAAGATTGTCCCTTGGTGTGATCTGTCTGGTCCAGGGGGCCAGAATCCCAGGGGTGGGAGGAGAATACTTTATCATTCAATTACTCTTGAACTACATTGAAATTACACTCTCCATGGCCCAAATACTATGAAGATTAATTGGAGATGCTTCTTTTGTGAAACATTACTATCCTTTTAAGTACCATAGTGGTGCTTAAAGTGGAGCTTTCATCCCCAACAAAATTAATATTATTCAATGCATCTTTTAAAACTGCTTATATGTTTTGTTTTGTTTTTAAACACTATAATTTCAGAGATGTACGCTATAAAAGACTACTTTGACTGTGGTACAAGTTGTACAGCAGTGCTCTGCAGGCCATACCCTCTAATGTAACCCCCACCCACAACCCTTCCCACTTCTACCCTGGACTTTGCTTACTGATCAGCATTGAATTCTGTCCAAATAATGTCTTGTACTGAGAACTAAGTGCAGGACTTTGTGCTCCACATGTAGCTCGCGGCCTCAAAACTGGCAACACCAGGGAGTGTGCTACAGAGAGAATCATAAGCCTGCCTGAGAGTGAACAGGCAGGCTTACTGGAGATGGAGACCGCTGCCAATCATGTTTAACAAAAGCAATATGGTGGCACTCTCCTTCTGCCAATCTAATGCTCAAGAAATGTTATGCCTGAGGGGGTTAATAATATAAATTAAACTGTATATTTCTTCATTCCTGTTGGTCTTAAACATATATGTGGGGTGGGGGGCATGACAGTTCCACTTTAATGGAGAGTCTCACATCTCTGGTCATTATGGAGTTAAACATTATGGAGTTAAACAGATGACAATAATTAACATTTATTTAAATGGGGCAAGCAGTGCATTAAAGACATCCAGCGTTAAAGGGGTTAAAAGTTCCTTTTAAATTAAAGTGTATTTGGGACATTTTTATTTCTTCTCTATTGGTGCAGATGGTTTGCCTCAGTAATATAGCAATATAGTTGATGAGGGTGAAAAAAGATGTGTCTATTAAGTTCAGCCCATGCCATTTTACCCTTGTTGATTCAGAGGAAGGCACAAAGGACCCTACTGAAGGCATTTCCAATTTAACCCAAGCGGGTCAAATAATTCCATCCTGACTCCAAAAGGCAGTTGGAAATGTCCCTAGATCAGTCTGAAACCAGGTGTAATTCTTGATATTGTTCTGTGCTACATAGGTATCTGTTACTTTTTTGAACGTAACTATCTGCAAACACAGCATCCTAAGAGAAAGATTTCCATAACTGTACTGCCTTTACTGTAAAAAATCTCTACCTTTGTTTCAGTCAAAAGCACCTTTCCACTACTCTTAAAGAATGACTTCTTATTTTTCTGCTCAACTCTTTGACTAAATAGATAGTTAGATAGGCCTCCAACAAATTGTGATGCTACAGTTGGAGACCTGTCTATCATTCAAAGGATTAAAAGTCCAGTTTAACTCAATGAAAATGTTCATGTCCCTCCCTGTTGTGTATTTGGTTTGTTCCAGAATTGTACCACTTTAGCTCACTGAGATAATCAGTCCTGGATGTCATATCAATGGAGGCATTGACATGACAGTTGCTGGCACGACCAAAGGATCACAGTCTCTGCTCAATGCAAATGGTAATTTTAAACATATAAGGACTAGTGGGGTGTGCTATGTAATGCAAAGCAATGCAGTGCACATCCCTCTAGTTTTTAACCTTCTGAGTGCCAAAGCAATGCATTGGATACCCATCTGGCACTCAAAGAGTTAAATGGTTAAGTAGGCTCTTTTACTTGGCCTGTTTCAGTTTGAAAGAATGCCTACTCCTGATAGAGTGTCCTGCCTCTATGTTTTGTATATCCAGGACTGATTGAATATGTAATCTCTTGAACAAATGCACAAGTACAAAATTCATACAGGCCATTAGGATTTTATAAGCATATTAAGGTTAGTGGGATTATTATTAGATAATTTATTTCTAAATAATAATTCTAAATAAATGCAACCCACTTGAGACAGGATGTCTGTTGTCTGCTGTGGCACAGTGCCAGCCTTTCCTCCCATCCATCAACATCCTATTTCTTGGCAAGTTTTCCATTAAATCTTTGGAGCCATTAGGCTTCAAAAGAGTAAACTAGCAGCTTAGTAATTTTATTGGTTGAGGTCAAAATGAATTAACAGAAATAACAATAATAACAATGAGACCTCACTTTGACCCCGTTGGTTCTTTACCTAATCCCATTTTTTACAAAAAAAGCACATAGCACCTTCCCAAATTCTTTACAAAAATTCAACTCTCTACTAATCCCAGGTACTATACTAGAGGGAATCATTATGCATTCCAATAAATACATGTCTGGAGCTCTATCCCTGAATAAAGCAAACACAGGTGACCATATTCATTGTATCAACTAAACTTAGGACAAATACATGTTATTATAAAAATATATATTAAAGGGATAGTAATACTTAAAATGTAAAAAAAAATATGTTGTAGGGTTTATCCCCCGACTAAAACAAGAGTACTCCCACTGCTGAAAGGTGTTTCATTCAAAAGTTATTAATTTTCAAAGTTGAATTTTTTAGGTGCAGTATCACAGTGGCCTGAAATTGTACAGTGCCGCTGTTGCTGCACGATCCTATGGACAGCTCTGGTCCCGGGACCATAAATCTCCATAGGATGCTGTAGCAACAGTGCCGTTGTACAATTTCAGGCCACTGTGATATTGCACCTAAAAAATTCAACTTTGAAAATTAATAACTTTTGAATGAAACACCTTTCAGCAGTGGGAGTACTCTTGTTTTACTCAGGGGGATAAACCTTACAACATTTTTTTTTACATTTTAAGTATTACTATCCCTTTAAAGGACTTCTCCAGCTGAGCAAAACAAGGGTACTTTCACTGCTCCTATTTGTGGGTGAAGTTCAGTCAAAACTTATTACTCTCTTGAGTTTTAGACTAGAGCTCTCTATTGAAAGTGATAGAAGCATCACAACCTGTTGGCTACGATGGAAAATTGCAGGTTAAATTTAAAAAACCCACCTCCCTCAAGTCCCAATATTATTAACAGTGGGTGTACCCTTGTTTTAATCAACAGGAAATTTCCTACAAGATCTGCTTTTTTATTTTCATAATGCAACTGCTCTGTTTCTTTAAAGGATCAAAACTGAAAAATTACTTGCATATTTATTAAACTCTGTCACAGAGTGCTGGTCTCAATCCCTTAAAGTCTGGTAACAATTAAATATCCAGCAGAGTTAATGGAGCTCTGATGCAGTGTATTTTTTTTCAGACCATCAGGTTTAACTCTTTGAGTTCTTCACAATGCCTTGGACACCTCTCTGGTACTCAAAGGGTTAAGATGGCAGTAATCGATGAGTATGCTTGAGCGCTTGGCATGAGGCTGATATACTAAGGAGATCTGAAATAATTCTGAGGCTAACCAGAGAGGATGAAAAAAATATATATATCCACAGATTTAAATGGAGCATTAGGGGTGGACGAAAGGTTCCGTCGTGTTCTGTTGAAAAATCCATGAAAACCACATGGTGTTCTGCTTTTTCACAGGAAAATCCACTTTAAATAAAGGGATTAAAATCTTTGACGTTTTTTTGCCCATTGGCAAACATTTTTCACTATTTTATCAATGGTTAGAAAGTTTTTGCCCCTTTAATCACGTGTTTTTCCTGAAGAAGGCAGAATTGTTGCCTAGCAGCAATACTACGACCACCACCAGGGGCACAGATAATCATCTGTGCCTGCTCCTAGTGCTGCCAGTCTGCCTTCTTCAGGTCAAAAAGAAATGGGAAGTGTGGCATTAGGGGACCCTCACATTTCTCATCACTTCCTCCAGCCAGTGAAATGTTTGTAATAGAGCAGCAGCAAGGAGGGACTGGTGATGATGATGATGATGGTGGAGAAGCTGGGTTGGAAGAAACATTAATGGACTTTCTAGCCCAAACTGAGAAGGAATGGGAGACAGGAATGGGGATAGTCATCACCACCACCTCTAGCAGTAAGCTTTTAGAATTTGCGGCATTAACTACTGTTCTAATTCCTGCTGCTGCTACTGAGTTGCAAGGGCAGCAGGATGTCGAGGAGCAGGCTAGTGTGCCACAGACCACAGTGGACACAGTAAGAATGGGGTCAACAAGTGATGTGGGACTGGGACAGGTTCCAGTGGCCAGCAGCAATACTCCTGGTCCTAGCTGCAGTGCTGATTCTGAGGCACTAGCAGCAACAGCAGAAACATCATCCTCTCTCCCAGCCAGTGAAGGGGAATGTGGAGGAGAAGAAGAAAGAGGCCATTCTTCTCCACCTTTCCCCTACCCTCTGAAGTCCTGGGTGTGGGACTATTTTTCTTTTGGGGTAGGTACAATGCCGTCATCAATGATGGCACTGTGCACAACTTGTGACAAGTCAGGGGAAAAGAGGGAACGCACCTTGGCACAACTGCCCTGATAACACACACATGAAACAGACACCATGATGTTTATGTGAAACATGCTTAAGCCAAACTCCCACCAATGAAATCTGGCACCGCTGTTGCTGTACCCCCTGACTCTCCCCAAAGGCAACAAGAGGCGAGGTGGAGATCAAAGAGGAGGAAGAATAGAGAAACCCAGGCAGAGGCTGAAAGTTTGATGGCGAGTGAAACACCTGACTCACCATCACCTTCTTGCTCTAAGGTAACTACATCTTCCGGTGATCCAGCTTGTTCATCTTTACCTTCCCCACTGGTTGACAGCCATTCAGTAGGTGTCAGGATATGGTAGTTTGTGTCCACCCATTGCACACTCTGTGGTGCACTGACCACACATGGCAGTGTGATGGAGGATAATCGCAACCAGGGCATTAAGCAGCATCTAAGACGATTCCATCTTGCAGAATATGTAAAGGTGGTGGCAGGGAGCAATACTCCTGGTCCTAGTTGCAGTGCTGATTCTGAGGCACTAGCAGCAACAGCAGAAACATCATCCTCTGTCCCAGCCAGTGAAGGGGAATGTGGAAGAGAAGAAGAAAGAGGCCATTCTTCTCCACCTTCCCCCCCCACTGAAGTCCTGGGTGTGGGACTATTTTTCTTTAGGGGTAGGTACAATGCCGTCATCAATGATGGCACTGTGCACAACTTGTAACAAGTCAGTGGAAAAGAGGAAACGCACCTTGGCACAAGTGCCCTGATAACACACACATGAAATAGACACCATGATGTTTATGTGAAACATGCTAAAGCCAAACTTCCACCAACGAAATCTGGCACCGCTGTTCCCGTACCCCCTGACTCTCTCCAAAGGCAACAAGAGGCGAGGTGGAGATCATAGAGGAGGAAGAATAGAGAAACCCAGGCAGAGGCTGAAAGTTTGATGGCGAGTGAAACACCTGACTCGCCATCAGCCATTCAGTGGGTGTCAGGATATGGCAGTTTGTATCTACACATTGCACACTCCGTGGTGCACTGACCACACATGGCAGTGTGATGGAGGATAATCGCAACCAGGGCATTAAGGAGCATCTAAGGAGATTCCATCCTGCAGAATATGTTAAGGTGGTGGCAGGGAGGGTTCATCATTACTATTAAACTGTCTGCAAGTTGTCATCTGTCCTTAGCGGGGAGTGGACAAGAGGAATAGTGACAGCAGCAGTACTTGGTTTCTGCTGGGGGGATTTTACACTGGGGACCCTGATTGTCATGCTGTTTGGATAGAGTTATGCCAGGTGTTTGATGTGAGTGCAGATGTGTGCCCATTGTTCCCAATCCTTCCCTTATTTACCTCTCACACTGAGCACATTGCAGTTGCTGATGAGAGACAGAGCTCCTGTTCTCAAGGGAAACATTTATATTCTAGTAACAACAGACCCATGATTTTGAAGGAGGTGGAGAAACATTATTGACCAACTTTTCTCCACATATACCTGAAGTGGTGAAGGCTAGTTATGGTGCTGCTACTGCCTCATGCACATCACTGGAGCTAGTAGTGATAAGTGGAAGCATGATCTTCATCACCCATATCACTCCTGTTTTTGATCCCATTCCCTTTGAGCTGCCTAATCATCCTGCTGTTTAAACAACTCAGCAGCAGCAGCTAGAACAGCAGTCACAAATTCCGCAATTGCACCAGGGCAATTGACAATAGCTAGTGGCTATTGGCCAACAAGACATGACCTGCTGGCACTATGCCAGTAACATAGTAACATAGTAGATGAGGCTGAAAAAATACATGCATCCATCAAGTCCAGTCCGTGCCAAAAACACCCCTGTTGATCCAGAGGAAGGCAAAAAAGCCCTCTGGAGCCCTTTCCAATCTAGCCCCAAGTGTGTGTGTGGGGTAATGTATTCCTTCCTTACTCCAACTGGTAGTCAAATAGTTCCCCAGATCAATATCCTATCTGCTTTGAAGCCATCTGTCATAATTTTCAATATTGTTCTGTGCTACATAGGCATCCATTGCTTTTTTGAATGCAGTTGCATTATCTGCAAGCACAACATCCCGAGGCAAAGAATTCCATAGCCTTACCGCCCTTACTGTAAAGAATCCCTGCCTTTGTTTTAGTCGAAGCGCCTTTCCTCTAGTCTTAATGGATGACCTCTTATTCTTAGCTCAGCTCTTTGCGTAAATAATGCATGGGATAGTTCTTTTTATTGACCTTGAATGTATTTGTAAATAGCAATCATATCACCCCTTAGACGTCTCTTCTCTAATAGAAACAAACCCAGTTTGGCTAGTCTCTCTTTATAACTCAATTCCTCCAATACCTTTACCAGTGTTGTTGCACGTCCCTGCACCTTTTCCAGTTCAGTAATGTCTTTTTTAAGAACAGGCACCCAAAATTGTACTCTATATTCTAGATGAGGCCTAACCAATGATTTATATAGAGGTAGGATAATATTAGCATCTCTTGCTTCTACACCTCTCTTTATGCAGGCTAGTACCCTATTTGCTTTTGCAGCAGCTGAGTGACACAATGCTGTGAAGACTATCGTCTATCAGCACTCCTAAATTTGTCTCTAATGAGGATTCCCCAAGTTGTTTCCCATTTAGAGTATATGTTGCAAATTTGTTTCTACAGCCCAAATGCATAACCTTGCATTTATCTACATTAAATGACATCTGCCACTTTTCTGCCCATTCACTTAGTTTATGTAAATCCTTCTGCAGAGAAAAAACATCCAGCTCTGTATGTATTTCCTTACATAGCTTAGTGTCATCAGCAAAGATTGAGATGCTGCTTTCAATTCCCACTTCTAGATAATTAATAAACAAATTAAAAAGCATTGGTCCCAGGACTGAACCCTGCTGCACCCCACTTATAACCTTAGACCAATTTGAAAAAGTTCCATTTACAACAACTCTCTGCCATCTATCATTTAACCAGTTCTCAATCCATGTACAGATAACACCGCCCAAACCGAAGCCTTTAAATTTATGCAGTAACCTGTTGTAAGGCACTGTATCAAAGGCTTTTGCAAAATCCAAGTATAAAACATCAACGGCATTTCCCCTGTACAAATTACTACATACTGTTTCATAAAATGCAAGTAAATTAGTCTGACATGATCTATTCTTCATGAAACCATGCTGATTCCTACTAATGATATTGTTCGTCTTCACATAGTTCTGAGTACTGTCAGTTAATAACCCTTCTAGTATCTTACCCACTATGGAAGTCAAGCTCACAGGTCTATAATTTCCTGGTTTGGATGTTGCTCCTTTTTTAAACAATGGAACTACATCAGCTTTCCTCCAATCACAGGACACTATGCCTGATGAAAGTGAATCAATAAATATTAAGTATAATGGTTTTCCTATTACTGAACTAAGTTCCTTAAGTATCCTTGGTTGTATACCGTCCGGTCGAGGCGCTTTATTCACTATAATCCTTTCCAGTCTCTTTTGGACCTTGTCCTCAGTAAGCCATGTATTTAATGGAGGAAATGTGGTTCTGTCCGTTTGCCCATAGCCTGTCACTGCTGCCTACTTTGTATATACTGAAGCAAATTGTATTTGTATTTGTATTTGTATGTATTTGGGGTGTCAGCCATAGCTTTATCCTCACTAATCAATTCACCTGTCTCAGTCCTAAGAGGACCAATATCAACCTTAACTTTGTTTTGTTATTAATATACTTGTAGAATTGTTTAGGGTTTTTCTTGCTCTCATTTGCAATATTTCTCTCATTTTCTGTTTTAGCTAGCTTAATTGCTTGTTTGCAGATTTTATTACATTCTTTATATTTTTTAAATGATGCATCTGACCCGTTTGACTTAAACACTTTAAACGCCTGCTTTTTATTTCTCATTTCCCTGCTAACCAAATGTTCCCTTACTTGTACATTGTTTATCATATCAGAATCGTTTGAGAGCACTAGGTCAAGCAAGGCCTGTTTTCTAGTTGGCTCCTCTACTAGTTGGGACATAAAATTATAATTTATCATACTTAGAAAAATATTTCCCTTTGTTGTTCTGGAAGTCATATTGCTCCAGTTAATCTCAGGATAGTTGAAATCTCCCATTATAATTACCTTTGCTGACCTAGAAGCCTTTTCCATTTGCAGTAAAAGTTGGGCTTCCTCCAACTCCCCAATATTAGGTGGCTTGTAGCAAATCCCCACTAATATCTTTTTATTATGTGTGCCCCCAGTGTGTATTTCAACCCACAAGGCCTCTACCTTTTCATTGGACCCTTCATTTATATCTTCCCTTAAACTAGGTTTTAAAGGTATAGTAATACTTCGTGTTATCTTTATTTTATTTTGTAGGCATTAAAAAAACATGAAGAACGATATAAGTCTTATCTCTCAAACCTTTATGGTTTAAGAGATATTCACAAGCAAAGTTTCCCCTCCCGCCCCTTTTACCTAGTGTAAGCCATCTCTTCTCAGATGTGGAACGCAGTCCATAGACCAGACAGATAACAGAAGGGGACACTCTTATTCCTATGAGAACAATGAAGGCCCTGCCCCCCTTGACAAGTTTTTCAGGTTTTTCCCTTATCTTAATTGAAGATTGTCCCTCTCTGCAGTCTACCTGGGCACTTCCCTTCTGCTCTGGCAGAGAAGTGTTACATCAGTAAAAGGGGCAGGTGGGGGATAATTTGTCACTGAATTTACTCTTGAACTACAACGCTGACAGAATTGAAATAACACTCTCCAACGTCCAAATACTATGATGATTAATTAGAGCTGCTTTTATTATGAAACTTTTCTATCACTTTAAGGCCCGCTTTACATATAGGCATACCCCTCCTTCCCTTTTATTAACCCTGTCCCTGCTAAAAAGTGAATAACCCTCTAGATTGACTGCTAAGTCATATGTATCATCTAACCAGATTTCAGAAACTCCAGTCAGATCATACTGCTCATGTGTTAAAATCATTTCTAGTTCCACCATCTTACCAGCCAGACTGCGAGCATTTGCATGCATACATTTTATCATTTTGCCATTCCTAAAGATTTTATTCTTTGTAAAATGTATTTGTGTTTTATCAGGCTGTAACAATGGCAACTCCCTATTAGATGAACTAGCCCATTCCCCTACTCCACCTCCATGGCCTTTTCTAATCCCATTTCCTCAATTATACTATCTTCCCCAGCCTGTCTTGCAGCTCCCCCCCCTTTCTAGTTTAAAGTCTCCTCCAGCCCTCTAACTATCCTATCGCCCAGCACTGTGGCCCCCCTTCCACTAAGGTGCAATCCATCATTACTATAAATATTGCCCCCAAGGGAAAAGGCTGCCCAGTGCTCTAGGAACCCAAACCCCTCCTGCTTACACCAAGTCTTTAGCCACGCATTTAACTCACTATTCTCCCGTTGCCTTTCTAATGTAGTGCATGGCACAGGTAGTATTTCAGAAAATACTACCTTAGAGGTCGTCTGCTTAAGCTTATATCTTAAGTCCCTGAAATCCTTCTTAACGGACCTCCATTTTCCACTGACTTTGTCATTAGTACCAACATGTACCATGACAGCCGGGTCATGCCCAGCCCCTCCCAACAATCTATTAACCCGATCAGCCACATGTTCAACCCGAGCTCCTGGGAGACAGTAAACTGTATGATTGTGGCGATCTTGGTGACAGATTACCCTGTCTGTCTTCCTAATTATAGAATCCCTACCACCAACATCTGTCTAGTCTGCCGGATCCCATCCGTGCTAGAGGGGCTGTTCCCGGCTGTTAGTGAGAACAGTCCTCTCCAGCAAAGGCATTCCTGTGTCAACATCCCCAACATCATTACTCAATGTAGCAAATCTGTTAGGGTTAGTAAACACAGGAGTGTCCTCCCTATTCCGTTGCCCACCCCCTTGCTATGTCTAACTGTAACCCATCTGGCTACCTGCTCTTTCTTTGCGTAGTATCCACCCCCAGAACTAACTACCACCTCTTCCTGCTGCTCAATTAGGAGAAGGGGTCTCAAGACTGGCTGTCTCTCTCAATGTTGCAACGTGCCCCTCCAGATCACTAATACAAGCTTCCAGAGAGACCACTTGCTCACATCTGCCACAGAGGTATGCACCCTGGAACGGTTGTTCCAGGTGTGCAAACATTTCATTTTAAAAAAAAAAACAAAGGCCTGCAAAAAAAAAAAATTAGGGGGCTTGTTTCTAACAAATCAATGTTTCCTTAGGGTTTGTGCCAAACAAGCCTAAGTCCTACAAATCAATGTTTCCATAGGGCTTGTGCCAAACTAGTCTAAGTTCTACAAATTAATGTTTCCTCAGGGCTCGGGCCTAACACAAGTCTTACTTATTTCTTCCAACTAATCAATATTTGCTCAGGGCTCATGCCTCTAATAAGTCTAAGTCCTATAAATCAATGTTTCCTCATGGTTTGGGCCTAACACAAGTCTAATTTCCTACAACTAATCAATGTTTCCTCAGGGCTTGTGCCCAAATCTAAGTCCTACAAATGAATGTTTCCCCAGGGCCTGGGCCTAACACAAGTCTAATTTCCTACAATTAATCAATGTTTTCTCAGGGTTTGTGCCTCTAATAAGTCTAAGTCCTACAAACCAATGTTTCCTCAGGGCTTGGGCCTCTGACAACAAGTCCTACAAATCATTCTCTATAAAGTACTCTATCCCGTCAAGTATCAGTCTGCCCCAGTGTAGCTTATGTCAGGGGGTCCCTTTCACATTATGTACCAATTTCTTATTTTATTTATTTTATTTTTAATTGTATTTATTATTAACTGTCCCCCAATCCCAGTAAACAACCCGCTCCAAAAAAACATTCCCTGTTCGACTGATTCTTTCCCCCACACTCCACCAACACAGGAACCCTCATACCCCTTTTATACTATGCCTTTGGGAAATAAAATAGCATTTGTTATATGTTATGCGTAAATTCAATTTGATTTGATTTCAGTGGAATGAGCTAGGCAAACAAAAGTGGAAAATTATTCACCAAACGTGAAGTGCCATTATTTGCCCATTTTGTTTTGAGGAAAAAAAATTCACTCATCCCTACATTTAACCCCTTGAATGCCATGCTTTGGAAACATCTCAAAAATTCAATGAATTAAAGGCCCATTAAAATTAATGGAAATTTGGGGAATTTGTATTTACCTTCTAAAGTGCAGTTGGTTTGCCTCAAAATTACTCCACTCCTACTCCTACTTAAGACTTCATTGTTTTGTGTTTTGCAGTATGCCTTAAATGCTGTGTTTACACAATGATTCTGTGGAACATATGTATAAAAGCAATTCTTGGTCAAGCTAGCTGTAGTACAGGAAATGAATGGACATTTCCAACTATTTAAATGGAGATTTTAACCCCTTGAATGCTAGTGAGGTCTCCACAATGCATTTTTCTGTAGCATCCAAGGGGTTAAAAACCTCACTCAATCCATTAGGAATTTTAGAAAATTGTATAATTCCTTATGGTACAGTATATTTTCACATAATAGTTCATTTTTGACTTAATTCATATGGTCCATTAAATCAATGTACAACGTATCAATTGTTTACATGAAAAAATACCTATTCAGAGAAGCCTAATGAATGCCCAGCAACAGTTCTGAGTAGGAGCAGATCTACACACTGCCCATCTTCTACCGGTCCATGTACTTTTTCCAATAACTTTTTCCATTATAACATTCTACCACCCACAGTCTTGTCAAGACCACAGTACTACTGAACCTCACTGATCTCAGCTGATATTTTCTCCTCAGGCCTACTGTGTGTCCGGAAGTAAAAGTTCAGCTTTAAAGAGATAGTAACGGTTGGTTTTAACAAAGTTTAAAATTGTAGATATATAAAAAAAAACAATTGATGTACGTCTGGTCTCAAACATGTATAGTTTGAGAGATATACTCTTCTAAAGATCCCCCCTCCTGCCCCTTTCACAGACGTCAGCTCTCTAGCTGACCGCATGAGATCCTGGCCCCGGGAAAGGCCTGCAGCTCTTCAGCAGAGCCGAAATAGCACTATTTAGAAAGAAATACTTCAATGGAATGATCTACAAAGTGTGCCTGATTTGCAAGCACACTTTGTAGACCGTTCCAATGAAGTATTTCTTTTTAGATAGCACTATTTTGGCTCTGCTGAAGAGCCACTGTCTGGTCAAATGACCAGAATCTCAATCTGTCAGCTATAGCTCTGATGTCTGTGAAAGTGGTGGGAGGGGGGAACTTTAGAAGTGTATATGTCTCAAACTATACATGTTTGAGAGACCGGACTTACATCAATTAATTTATTATTTTTAATATCTACAATATTAAACGTTGTTAAAAGCACCATTACTATCCCTTTAAAAGCCCATTTAAATAAATGGGAATTTTTATTTGTCCTCTATGGCAAAATTGGCTTACACACGAAATGTTTAGTTCTCCTTAGTACGTAAGATTCAATGTTTCCTGACATGGAAATGTGTGGTGTTTCCAAATGAAATATTTTCACAAATTAGTAATCTATTAAGGTAAATTCCTGTACTAAAGATTGGTTTATAAACAAACCCAAGGTTACAGAAGAAAAGCATTATTGCGTGGGTAGTTACAAAGCTTAATGGGGTGAATGTATGGCTATGCCAGAGCAGAAGAAGATAGAGACATACAAACAGAAGGACACAGACATACAGAAGGAGACATACAGACAGGTATAAGCAGACACAGAAATACACCAAGGAAAGGACAGTGAAAGATCACATGCAAGAGAGGGAGGACACGCAAATCAGAGATCATGCACGTATAGAATGCATGAAGGAGAACAATACAGTTGTATATTAAAAGTCAGAGATGCCCAACTAGGAACGAACCTGCAATACAAATTTGCAGGCTGTATAGGAATGGTGTCCTACCCAGGGTGCAATCTCTTTTAACCCACTAGTGCCTTTCACAGAGAGGAAATATCCTAAAGCATATCATATTGGTCCTGACATTATAGCAGTCCAACCATGAAATGCCAGGCAATTCCTCCCTGAACAAGAGAAGCAGCCAACCCCAGACGTACATTTCGGCATTGTTGGGCCTCGTCGGTGAGGTGAAGCTGATCTCTCTAAGCACTGTAAGCAAGGGGTCCAATGCTGGATTCCCCCTATTACCCTTGGGGTGACTAATCCCAAGGGTAATTTGCATATGTATATTAAAAGTCAGAGATACTCAACTAGGAACGAACCTGTAATAGAAATTTGCAGGCTCTATAGGAATGGTATCCTACCCAGGGTACAATCTCTTTTAGCTCACTAGTGCCTTTCACAGAGCAGAAATATCCTAAAGCATGTCATATTGGTCCTGACATTACAACAGTCCAACCATGAAATGCCAGGCAATTCATCCCTGAACAAGAGAAGCAGCCAACCTCAGACGTATGTTTCGGCCTTGTTGGGCCTTGTCAGTGATGTGTAGCTGATCTCTCTAAGCACTGTGAGCAAAGGGTCCAATGCTGGATTCCCCCTATTACCCTTGGGGTGACTAATCCCAAGGGTAATTTGCATATGTATATTAAAAGTCAGAGATGCTCAACTAGTAACGAACCTGCAATACAAATTTGCAGGCTCTATAGGAATGGTATCCTACCCAGGGTACAATCTCTTTTAGCCCACTAGTGCCTTTCACAGAGAGGAAATATCCTAAAGCATATCATATTGGTCCTGACATTACAGCAGTCCAACCATGAAATACCAGGCAATTCCTCCCTGAACAAGAGAAGCAGCCAACCCCGGACGTACATTTCGGCATTGTTGGGCCTTGTCAGTGAGGTGTAGCTGATCTCTCTAAGCACTGTGAGCAAGGGGTCCAGTGCTGGATTCCCCCTATTACCCTTGGGGTGACTAATCCCAAGGGTAATTTGCATATGTATATTAAAAGTCAGAGATGCTCAACTAGGAACGAACCTGCAATAGAAATTTGCAGGCTCTAAAGGAATGGTATCCTACCCAGGGTACAATCTCTTTTAGCCCACTAGTGCCTTTCACAGAGAGGAAATATTCTAAAGCATATCATATTGGTCCTGACATTATAACAGTCCAACCACAAAATGCCAGGCAATTACTCCCTGAACAAGAGAAGCAGCCAACCCCAGCCATACATTTCGGCCTTGTTGGGCCTCATTGGTGAGGTGTAGATGATCTCTCTATGAATGTGAGCAAGGGGTCCAATGCTGGAATCCCCCTATTACTCTTTGGGAGAGCAATGCAAAGCACGTAAGTGGGAGTACAGTAAGAGAGAACATAAAAGGGACATAGCACCCAAGAGAGCAAGACAGTGCAAGCAAGAGAGAGAGAGAACAAGTGCATGCAATAGAGTGAGAGAGCACACAAGAAAATGCACTCAAGACAGAGAATGATTGCATGCAAAAGGAAACGAACACAAGAGAGAACATATTCAAGAGAGAAGGAATGTGCATGAGAAAGAGAGAACATACAAGAGAGAATGCATGTAAGAGAAAATGCTCACGCAAGAGACAGCTGACACAAATGAGTGATTGTGCACACAAGAAGGAGAGTGCACATGCAAGAGACAGCACGCATGAGAGAGAGAAAGCACACATAAGAGGGAGAGCACAAGCAAAAAGAGACACATGCAGATAACCTGAGATTGTGACTGCAAGATAGCAATAGAGAGGGAGTAAGAGGTTGAGAGAGATGTAAGAAAGCAATAGAAAGCAAGAGAGAGATAAAGTGAGAGTGCCAGGAAGAATGAACTTGTGAATGCAACCATTATCTGCCACAGTGGTTGGCAGGTTGGCAGATATTTGAACAAGATAAATAAGAGGGCTCATTGGAGTATACATGATATAACTCAAACACACCAAACCAATACTCACTGATGAGATGTCCAAACACTAGTGATATTGATGTGACAGGACCAGTCTTGGGGCACCCCCCAACAAATCCCCTAACTAGAACAAACACTGATCAACAGCAAGAAGACAACACCAAATGGTAATAGAAAAATACAAAAGAAGATGAAGAATCAGGGGTAACTAAATGGATGAGGTGCTATAAAAAAATCCAGAAAATTACTTCTCCAAACAATAGGAACCCACCAACATAGAAGGCACTGACTTTGCATAACTAAGACTCTTATAAATGATTTATTTTATTTGTGTCCCCCATCCTGATCAGAACTCTAGCACTGTATTCAGCACTTGACTGTTATGTACTCTGTATGTCTCCTATTACCACTTTACATTGTAAGCTTTCAGTGACCTCACTTCCAGTGTTGCACTTTGCAAAGCACTTGTAACTAGTGATGAGCGAGCACCCCAATGCTCGGATGTTCGGGTGCTCTGACCGAGCACCCCCTGAGGCTCGAGTGCTCGGCCGAGCACCCGAGCCCCATTGAAGTCAATGGGAGGACTCGAGCATTACACCAGGCACCCCCTGCTCTGATGAGGGGAGGGTGCCTGGTCCATAGGAAAAGGGCAGAAAAAGATGGAAACACTACAGAAATGGTTCAGGGACAGCATAGGGAGGATGTCTGGATGCACCTTGGACTCCAACATCGCTGCTGGGAACGATCTTTCGCCCGTAGTACGCCATTTTTACAGACTGACCGTAAAACACACAAAAAGGAAAATAAAAACGACTTTAGGCGAAAAATTGTTACCAAACAGTATTTGCTGTATATTTACTTGTATATCATCTGCAAATTCTCCCAAAAATTTCATCGATTTTCTGAAGTGAGGCCATGATTAAGAGGGAAACGTGCGCAGAGGCAAATTATCCCAAAAATTTCCTTGATTTTCAGAACTGAGGCCATGATTAAGAGGGAAACGTGCGCAGAGGCAAATTCTCCCAAAAATTTCCTTGATTTTCAGAACTGAGGCCATGATTAAGAGGGAAACGTGCGCAGAGGCAAATTATCCCAAAAATTTCCTTGATTTTCAGAACTGAGGCCATGATTAAGAGGGAAACGTGCGCAGAGGCAAATTCTCCCAAAAATTTCCTTGATTTTCAGAACTGAGGCCATGATTAAGAGGGAAACGTGCGCTGAGCTGACCATCTAAAACATTATGGGTGAGGGTCTGCTGCAGAGCTGACCATCCTAAACATTATATGCGAAGGCCCGCTAGTGAGCTGACGCTATAAAACATTATATGAGAGGGCCCGCTAGAGAGCTGACCCAATAAAACATTATATGAGAAGGCCCGCTGGTGAGCTGACCTATATAAAAATTGTCAAACAGGGCCCGCTGGTGAGCTGGCCCTATATAAAAATTATATCACAGGGCCCGCTGGTGAGCTGGCCCTATATAAAAATTATATCCCAGGGCACGCTGGTGAGCTGGCCCTATATAAAAATTATATCCCAGGGCATATGGAAGAGGAGGAGGAGGATGAGAACATTAAGAGTCAACCATATACCCGTTTTTGGGGTGGAAGGGGTGAATGGGAATACAGAGTATTCCCATCATTGTAAATAACATATATAAAGTGAGTTTATGTTCCCCCGGGGCTTTCCTCCAGTGGAGTGGAGAAGTCAGGGGAAATCCAGGCCTTGTTCATTTTTATAAGTGTCAACCTATCAGCATTGTCGGTGGAAAGGCGGATACGCTTATCTGTTATGATGCCACCAGCAGCACTAAATACCCGCTCAGACAGAACGCTGGCGGCAGGGCAGGCCAGCACCTCCAAGGCGTAGAGTGCCAGTTCATACCACGTGTCCAGCTTGGACACCCAGTAGTTGTAAGGCACAGAGGGATCATTGAGGACGCTGACACGGTCTGCTACGTACTCCTTCACCATCTTCCAAAACTTTTCCCTCCTTGTGACACTAGGCTGCGCATCAGGGTGAGGGTGCTGGCGGGGTGTCATGAAGGTGTCCCACGCCTTGGAGAGTGTTGCCCTGCCTTTGTCGGAACTGCTGTGTGCTCCCCTTTTCTCCCCTTCTCGGTTGGCCAAGGTAGCACGTACTCTGCCGCCAGCGTTGTCAGATGGAAAATTTTGGAGCAATTTTTCAACAAGAACCTTCTGGTATTGCACCATTTTGCTTGTCCTCTCCACCGGAGGAATGAGAGATGAGAAATTCTCTTTGTAGCGGGGGTCCAGAAGGGTGAACACCCAGTAATCCGTGTTGTCTAAAATGCGTACAACGCGTGGGTCACGGGAAAGGCAGCCTAACATAAAGTCAGCCATGTGTGCCAGAGTACCAACAGTCAAGATTTCGCTGTCCTCACCAGGAGGCTGACTCTCAATATCCTCATCCTCTTCCTCCTCTTCTGCCCACCCACGCTGAAGAGATGGAACTAAAGTTCCATGGCTACCCTCTGTAGCGGAGGCAACCGTGTCTTCCTCCTCCTCCTCCTCCTCCTCCTCCTCCTCCTCCGCCTCCTCCAATTGTCGCTGAGAAGACGAAGTGAGGGTGCTCTGGCTATCACCTTGTGTAAGCTCTTCCTCCCCCATTTCCACCTCTTCCACATGCAAAGCGTCGGTTTTAATTGTGAGCAGCGAGCGTTTCAGTAGACACAGAAGTGGGATGGTTACACTGATAATAGCGTTATCGCCGCTCACCATCTGTGTCGATTCCTCAAAATTGCGTAAAACCTCGCAGAGGTCTGACATCCATTCCCACTCCTCACTTCTGATTACAGGAAGTTGAACGGAGAGGCGACGACCGTGTAACAGCTGGTACTCCACTACTGCCCTCTGCTGCTCACAAAGCCGGGCCAACATGTGGAAGGTGGAGTTCCAGCGTGTGCTCACGTCACACAGCAGCCGGTGAGCTGGCAATTGTAAGCGCTGCTGCAGCTTCAACAGGCCGGCCGAAGCTGTAGATGACTTACGGAAATGTGCACACACGCGGCGCACCTTGGTCAAGAGATCATGCACATTGGGGTAGGTTTTTAGAAATCGCTGCACCACTAAATTAAATACATGCGCTAGGCATGGTACGTGTGTGAGCTTGCCGAGCTCCAAAGCCGCCACCAAGTTACGCCCATTATCACACACAACCATGCCTGCTTGCAGGTTGAGTGACGAGAGCCACTGCTCGGTCTGGTGACTAATCCCCTGCAACAGCTCTGAGGCCGTGTGCTGTTTGTCCCCAAGGCAGATCAGCTTCAGCACGGCCTGTTGACGCTTCCCCACTGCAGTGCTACACTGCTTCCAGCTACTGGCTGATGGGGGAGTGGCGGTGTGTGTAGAGAATTCGGAGGTGGAAACGGAGGAGGAGGAGCCAATAACGTAGGTGCTGGTGGAAACCCTGATGGAGGTAGGGCCCGCAATCCTCGGCGTGGGTAGCACCCGTGCCATCCCAGGGTCCGAATCGCTCCCAGCCTCCACGACATTCACCCAGTGTGCCGTCAGGGAAATGTAGCGTCCCTGGCCACAAGCACTTGTCCATGTGTCAGTCGTTAAGTGGACCTTCCCAGTAACTGCGTTGGTCAGGGCACGGGTGATGTTACGGGACACATGGTGGTGTAATGCGGGGATGGCACACCGGGAAAAGTAGTGGCGGCTGGGGACCGCGTACCGAGGGACAGCTGCTGCCATCAGGCTGCGGAAGGACTCAGTGTCCACAAGCCTAAATGGCAGCATTTCGATGGCCAGTAATTTTGAAAGGTGTGAGGTTAGTGCTATGGCCTGTGGGTGGGTGGCTGGGTATTTTCTCTTGCGCTCAAATGCCTGGGGTAACGACATTTGGACGCTGTGCTGGGACAGGGAAGTGGATGTGGTCGCTGATGGTGCTTCAGATGCTACAGGTGCAGGGCGGGAGGTATGCGGGCCTGCGCCTTCGACAGGCGATTGGCCGGCACCGAAAACAGGGGAAGAGGAGGCAGTGGTGTGGCCTGCAGACACAGATGGGCGATCCAGGCGTTCCTCCCACTTACTACGGTGCTTGGATGCCATGTGTCGGATCATGCTGGTGGTGGTGAGGTTTCTAGTGTTCATGCCTCGGCTCATTCTGGTGTGGCACAGGTTGCAAACTACAAATCTTTTGTCGTCCGCACTTTCCTTAAAAAAACGCCATACCGCGGAACACCTACCCCTTGGCAAGGTAGATTTACGCAAGGGGGTGCTCCGTGGAACATTTGCGGGCCGGTTTGGTGCGGTCCGCCTTCTTTCTGTAGCCACACCACTGCCTCTTCCAGCCTGTTGCGGTGCTGCAGATGGCTCACCCTCAGGACTGCTGTCATCGCTCGGCTCTACACCTTCCCAGGTGGGGTCAGTCACCTCATCGTCCACCAAGTCCTCCTCCACTTCCTCACTCTGATCATCCTCCTCAAGTCTTGATCCCACCACATACTCAGTCATTGACAACTGTATAACATTCTCCTCAACAAGGTCTTGAGACGGAAATAGTGGTTGATTTAATGGCAACTGTGTCTCATCATCATCATCATCATCATCCACTACTTCCTTTGACCTTAAATGCCGTTCACATCTGTCATCTTCTTGTGATTGGGTAGCCTCTAGAGGTTGTGAATCAGGGCACAAGATGTCATGTTCCTCTGCAAGCGTGCTTGGAGAGAGGGTCAAATGAAGGATTGGTGATGAGACGAGCTCATCACTATATCCCAGTGTGGGATCACTTCTTTGACCAGACCGTGTATGGTGGGAGGAAGGATGATCAGAGTGAGGATTATGTTGACCAGACTCTTGGCTACTGAGAGTGGACTTGGTGGAAGACAGGGTGGTGCTTAACCGACTGGAAGCAGTATCAGCTGTCATCCAACCGACCACCTGTTCGCACTGGTCGGACCTCGAGAGTGATGTCCTGCGACGCCCTGTGAAATCAGACATGAAGCTAGGTATGGTGGATGTCTTTCTTTCTTGTGCTCTGGCACCAGGCACAGTTTCTCCGCGTCCTGACCCGCGCCCTGAACTTTCAGGATCACGTCCACTTCCCCGTCCCTTTTTACCCGCCTTCTTCATCTTACACGATATATATGACTTTAATATATATGAGTTTGAAAACTTAACAGTATTTCTTACTATTCTGCAACTCTGCAGAGTACACAGAATAGGCTGCTAAACTGCGGTGACACACACTGAATGGAATAAGTGACTTTAATATTTGAGTTTGAAAAATTAACAGTATTTCTTACTATTCTGCAACTCTGCAGAGTACACAGAATAGGCTGTTAAATGGCGTTGAAACACACTGAATGGAATATGTGACTTTAATATTTGAGTTTGAAAACTTAACAGTATTTCTTATAATTCTGGAACTGTACAGAGTACACAGAATAGGCTGTTAAACGGCGGTGAAAGACACTGAATGGAATATGTGACTTTAATATTTGAGTTTGAAAACTTAACAGTATTTCTTATAATTCTGGAACTGTACAGAGTACACAGAATAGGCTGTTAAACGGCGGTGAAAGACACTGAATGGAATATGTGACTTTGATATTTTAGTTTGAAGACTTAACAGTATTTCTTCCTATTCTGCAACTCTGCACAGTACACAGAATGTGCTGCTACACTGCGGCGAAGCACACTGAATGGAATATGTGACTTTGATATTTGAGTTTGAAAACTTAACAGTATTTCTTATAATTCTGGAACTGTACAGAGTACACAGAATAGGCTGTTAAACGGCGGTGAAAGACACTGAATGGAATATGTGACTTTAATATTTGAGTTTGAAAACTTAACAGTATTTCTTACTATTCTGCAACTCTGCAGAGTACACAGAATAGGCTGTTAAACGGCGTTGAAACACACTGAATGGAATATGTGACTTTAATATTTGAGTTTGAAAACTTAACAGTATTTCTTATAATTCTGGAACTGTACAGAGTACACAGAATAGGCTGTTAAACGGCGGTGAAAGACACTGAATGGAATATGTGACTTTAATATTTGAGTTTGAAAACTTAACAGTATTTCTTATAATTCTGGAACTGTACAGAGTACACAGAATAGGCTGTTAAACGGCGGTGAAAGACACTGAATGGAATATGTGACTTTAATATTTGAGTTTGAAAACTTAACAGTATTTCTTACTATTCTGCAACTCTGCAGAGTACACAGAATAGGCTGTTAAACGGCGTTGAAACACACTGAATGGAATATGTGACTTTAATATTTGAGTTTGAAAACTTAACAGTATTTCTTATAATTCTGGAACTGTACAGAGTACACAGAATAGGCTGTTAAACGGCGGTGAAAGACACTGAATGGAATATGTGACTTTAATATTTGAGTTTGAAAACTTAACAGTATTTCTTATAATTCTGGAACTGTACAGAGTACACAGAATAGGCTGTTAAACGGCGGTGAAAGACACTGAATGGAATATGTGACTTTAATATTTGAGTTTGAAAACTTAACAGTATTTCTTACTATTCTGCAACTCTGCAGAGTACACAGAATAGGCTGTTAAACGGCGTTGAAACACACTGAATGGAATATGTGACTTTAATATTTGAGTTTGAAAACTTAACAGTATTTCTTATAATTCTGGAACTGTACAGAGTACACAGAATAGGCTGTTAAACGGCGGTGAAAGACACTGAATGGAATATGTGACTTTAATATTTGAGTTTGAAAACTTAACAGTATTTCTTATAATTCTGCAACTGTACAGAGTACACAGAATAGGCTGTTAAACGGCGGTGAAAGACACTGAATGGAATATGTGACTTTAATATTTGAGTTTGAAAACTTAACAGTATTTCTTATAATTCTGCAACTCTGCAGAGTACACAGAATAGGCTGTTAAACGGCGGTGAAAGACACTGAATGGAATATGTGACTTTGATATTTTAGTTTGAAGACTTAACAGTATTTCTTCCTATTCTGCAACTCTGCACAGTACACAGAATGTGCTGCTACACTGCGGCGAAGCACACTGAATGGAATATGTGACTTTGATATTTGAGTTTGAAAACTTAACAGTATTTCTTATAATTCTGGAACTGTACAGAGTACACAGAATAGGCTGTTAAACGGCGGTGAAAGACACTGAATGGAATATGTGACTTTAATATTTGAGTTTGAAAACTTAACAGTATTTCTTACTATTCTGCAACTCTGCAGAGTACACAGAATAGGCTGTTAAACGGCGTTGAAACACACTGAATGGAATATGTGACTTTAATATTTGAGTTTGAAAACTTAACAGTATTTCTTATAATTCTGGAACTGTACAGAGTACACAGAATAGGCTGTTAAACGGCGGTGAAAGACACTGAATGGAATATGTGACTTTAATATTTGAGTTTGAAAACTTAACAGTATTTCTTATAATTCTGCAACTGTACAGAGTACACAGAATAGGCTGTTAAACGGCGGTGAAAGACACTGAATGGAATATGTGACTTTAATATTTGAGTTTGAAAACTTAACAGTATTTCTTATAATTCTGCAACTCTGCAGAGTACACAGAATAGGCTGTTAAACGGCGGTGAAAGACACTGAATGGAATATGTGACTTTGATATTTTAGTTTGAAGACTTAACAGTATTTCTTCCTATTCTGCAACTCTGCACAGTACACAGAATGTGCTGCTACACTGCGGCGAAGCACACTGAATGGAATATGTGACTTTGATATTTTAGTTTGAAGACTTAACAGTATTTCTTCCTATTCTGCAACTCTGCACAGTACACAGAATGTGCTGCTACACTGCGGCGAAGCACACTGAATGGAATATGTGACTTTGATATTTTAGTTTGAAGACTTAACAGTATTTCTTCCTATTCTGCAACTCTGCACAGTACACAGAATGTGCTGCTAAACTGCGGCGAAGCACACTGAATGGAATATGTGACTTTGATATTTTAGTTTGAAGACTTAACAGTATTTCTTCCTATTCTGCAACTCTGCACAGTACACAGAATGTGCTGCTACACTGCGGCGAAGCACACTGAATGGAATATGTGACTTTGATATTTTAGTTTGAAGACTTAACAGTATTTCTTCCTATTCTGCAACTCTGCACAGTACACAGAATGTGCTGCTACACTGCGGCGAAGCACACTGAATGGAATATGTGACTTTGATATTTTAGTTTGAAGACTTAACAGTATTTCTTCCTATTCTGCAACTCTGCACAGTACACAGAATGTGCTGCTACACTGCGGCGAAGCACACTGAATGGAATATGTGACTTTGATATTTTAGTTTGAAGACTTAACAGTATTTCTTCCTGTTCTGCAACTCTGCACAGTACACAGAATGTGCTGCTAAACTGCGGCGAAGCACACTGAATGGAATATGTGACTTTGATATTTTAGTTTGAAGACTTAACAGTATTTCTTCCTATTCTGCAACTCTGCACAGTACACAGAATGTGCTGCTAAACTGCGGCGAAGCACACTGAATGGAATATGTGACTTTGATATTTTAGTTTGAAGACTTAACAGTATTTCTTCCTATTCTGCAACTCTGCACAGTACTCAGAATGTGCTGCTAAACTGCGGCGACGCACACTGAATGGAATACGTGACTTTGATATTTTAGTTTGAAGACTTAACAGAATGTGCTCTAATCTGCAACTTTGCACACTAAACAGAATGTGCTCTAATCTGCAACTTTGCACACTAAACAGAATGTGCTCTAATCTGCAACTTTGCACACTAAACAGACTGTGCTCTAATCTGCAACTGTGCACACTAAACAGAATGTGCTCTAATCTGCAACTTTGCACACTAAACAGAATATATATATATTTTTTTTTTTTTTTTTGTTTTTTTCCCCCCACACCAAATAACCTGCTGCCCCCACACACAGTAGTCCTAAAAAGGACTTTTGGTTCTTTTTTTTTCACAATTTTTATTTTTTTCCTCCCTACACTGCCTTTCCCTTCCTATCCTCAGCTCTCCCTGGCTCAGACTGAGCCGAACTCGATGGTCAGGTGCTATACAGCACCTGACCACGGGTTCTGGCCAGCCAATCAGTGTAATGCCAGCAGCCAACATGGCTGCTGGCATTACACCGATGTCAGAGCCTCCCTGCACGTTTATTGGCTGCGCAGCAGCCGCAAAACGTGCGGGGAGGAGACCCGAACATGGCGGGCGAGCACATGCGGTACTCGTACGAGTACCGCCATGTGCCGAGCAGAGCGATGCTCGAGCCGATCCGAGCATCGGCCGAGCATGCTCGCTCAACACTACTTGTAACTCTTTATTGTCTAAACCCTTAAAGGGGGTCTATCACCCCAGTACAAATGTGTGCTAAATGTTAGATTTTTTTAATCTTACGTTGCTGAAAATTAATGTTTAACCCTTTGAGTGCCAGAGGGGTACAGAATGCATTGCAAATCAATGCGTTCTGTACCCCTCTGGCACTCAAAGGGTTAAAGATTGCACTTCTGGATAGACTGCAGTTACAGCTCTATACCTGCAGTCTGTAACTCTGCCTCCGCTCCCCTCACAATATCAAGCCTCCTCCGATGATGGAGGCTTCTGTCTGTAGGCTGGAGAGATCTCATTGGCTAGATATCGATCTCTGTCAATGAGACCGCTCCGGCTTATGGACAGAAGCCTCCATCATCGGAAGAGGCTGGCTAGAGGGAGGGGAGCGGAGGCAGAGTTACAAACTGCGGGTATAGCGCTATACCTGCAGTCTATCCAGGAAGTGCAGTCTATAAACCTTCATTTTCAGCAACATAGGATTAAAAAAAAAATGGTTCAAGAATTCCACCTAGTAAGTAGATAATCTAATGTTTAACACACATTTGTCCTGGGGTGATAGATCCACTTTAAATTGTAAAGTGCTGCATACACTTGTGGGGCTATATAAATAAACATATTCATTTATTAATTCATTCATGACAGGATAATGATCTACTGGGGTTTATATGGCATATAATTGGGGAAAGAGCCTCTTCCAGTTCTCTGGGCCACTGAGAGTAACCCGGGGGTCCACTCGGATAGTGATATGTAAACAAGAAAAAAAAAGATATCCCACATGAGAACTGAGTGTTGTGTTTAATAATACATATATCAGCATAAAATAATAATAAAAGTGGCCAAATAACTGTGATGGGTATGTACAAAACTAATAATAATAAGTAAAAACAGTTATATAAAAAAGTAATATATATATAGAAATACAAAAAAACTCTAACTGAAACAGCTTAAATCGTATCAGCAGAGCCGGATTACAGGCAAGGCGCACAAGGCGCCTGCCTAGGGCCTGGTCCAATGAGGGGGCCCGGAGGAAGCCTCATTCCTGCACTAAACTGTCTCAACGAGTCCTCCAGGAACGTGTGGGAATGCCGTTCCTGCTAGCAGGACTCCTCCACGGGCACCGCAACACAGTCAGGTCGGTAGCTACAGTGCTCCCTCGTCGCCTCACTCTGCATTACTGAAGAGAAGACCACACGGGAGCTCCAGCAGCTACAGGTTTGTAATGGAGGTCAAGTTGGAGCTGATGAGGGGCAAGTTGGAGCAGATGGGGGGCAAGTTGGAGCTGATGGGGGCAAGTTGGAGCTGATAGGGGGCAAAGTGGAGCTGGTGGGGCAAAGTGAAGCTGGTGGGGGCAAGTTGGAGCTGATAGGGGGCAAAGTGGAGCTGGTGGGGCTAAGTGAAGCTGGTGGGGGCAATTTGGAGCTGATAGGGGCAAAGTGGAGCTGGTGGGGCTAAGTGAAGCTGGTGGGGGCAAGTTGGAGCTGGTGGGGGGCAAAGTGGAGCTGATGAGGGCAAGTTGGAGCTGATAGGGGCAAAGTGAAGCTGGTGGGAGCAAGTTGGATGTCAAACATCCAGGTAAGTGTGAAGTGTTCATGGGTTGGTGTTACCTTTAGGGGGGATTAACTCTTTGAGCGCCAGTGGAGTATGCAATGCTGTGCAATGAGTTGCATATCCCATTGGCACTCAAAGGTTTTTTTCTGTTCACTCACGTTTTTGGATCCTTGGATGTATTGTTATGGGGCCACTTGTGTAGCTTTTTTGACACTTCACTTACACCCCAGGGGTTAGGCATATGTGTCAGGGGACTCCTCGCCAAATCTTTTAGCAGGTCATTTTTAGGCAATAAAAGTGGATTCCCTTAACGCACGTTGCTAGCCACCACATGTAATTGAATTGCAAATTCAACGACTTTGTCACTGCCTCCTAAGGGATGCAAATTTACCTCAGGTATTTACATACTTGATTGTGACTTCAAACTACCAACTGTACTTTTATTTTTTATTTTTTTACCGGTGGGAATTGGATCGAGCCATAGGTGGGGATATGTGTGCAATCTGTAAACAGTGTTTTTATTTGTCTCTTCATATTTTTTTTTCAATAATGGTATCTTTCTTTACCTTCAGCAAATTAATTTAATATATTATGTCATGCCATATGTAAGTTGATGGCACTTCAAGCATGCCACTTCAGACATAGTGATATGTACCGGTTTTATTATATTTCTTGTTGACAGGAACAGGAGGGTGCAAGAAAGAGGAATGTTTTGTTATTTTATATATCTAATAGTGACTGTGATTTATACACTTTATTATTTTCTTGCTTGACTCACAGTAGACAAAAATTGCCCTACTAAAATTAGGGCTCGAAATATGTTTTATGTATATAATAGCCTACACAATGGTAAGCCGATAAACATTATTTGGAGGTGGGACATTTAAAGTGAAATAAATGTATAAGGTAAAAATAAAAAAAGGAAACAAAAATTATGTCTCAGCTTGGTAGCAACTGCATTTAGAACCCACCTAAAAAAATAATACAAAAACAATGTTGTATAAAGAAGAAATTAGCTACAAAATTCTACAAAAAAGGCAGACAATTTGGGTAATATTTTAGCCCTTTAGTAGGTAAAAGCAATTTTGACAATTTGAAAATACTTAGTTGCAAAAAAAAATTTTTTTTGGCTGTGGTATATGTATTTGTAGAATAAAAATTAATTGTGAGTAGTACAGGAGCCACACATTCTATTCAATTGTGATTCCGTAGTCTACGTATTACAATATAGTTGTTTAAAACAGTATTTAGGGTGTACAAGATAGAAATTAAATGTAAGAGTATCAGAACATATTAGAAACTAGTTACAAAGCCCGTATACACGGGCTGATCCAGAGCAGGGAGCTCTGGAAGGCTAACAGCCTGTCTGTGCTCCCGGCTCCGGGGAAGCAGCGAAGGCTCTAGGTGACAGTTCCTTCCGGCACTCTCTACTCCGGATCAGCCCGTTCTGCGAGTCCCTACTGCGCATGTGCAGTTACGCACATAGTGAGTGATGCATTCTTGGACTTTACGTTATAGGATATAGAAAACAATTTTGAAAAGCATAGCATGTCCTTACATTTAAAAAGTATCAATTCAGCACTTAAAGTGCTAGTAATGTCCAAAAAAAAGTTTTTTTGCATATAGAAGAGCTTAAAAAGCTGAGCTATACGCCAAAAAAAGTATCTCTCAAACCGCTATGGTTTAAGAGATACAGGAGTTTAAAGTTCGCTGTCTCCTACTGACAGCTGTAAAGCTGTCAGCAGGAGATTCGTGTCGGTCGACACGGTGGCGCTTGAGATGTGCCGAGATCTCATTACTTACAAGGAATCCCGTCATTGGAATAGTCTAAAACGTGTGCTTGAAGGCACACGTTTTAGACCATTCCAATGACGGGATTCCTTGTAAATAACGAGATCTCTGCACATCTCAAGCGCCACCGTGTCGACCGACAAGAATCTCCTGCTGACAGCTTTACAGCTGTCAGTAGGAGACAGCGAACTTTAAACGCTTGTATCTCCTAAACCATAGCGGTTTGAGAGATATGGTTTTTGCAAATAGCTAAGCTTTTTAAGGTCTTCTATATGCAAAAAACTTTTTTTTGGACATTACAAACACTTTAAATATCTACAATCTTTGAAGAGGGAGCAAGTATGTGGCTGCAATGTCCAGAGCTGAATTCAAGTGTATTTTTTACTCTAGCTTCATTGTAGCCTAAGGGTCTTTATTCAGAATTGAAACTTTTATTTTAGATGGAGAGCCACAACATATTCTGATTTCTCCAATTTTCCTAAGTTACATGTGAGGCAGTGCACTAGAATAAGTATTATCTGTGAACTGCATGGAAAACTATAGATAAATTTACATTTTTCAAGTATCAGAAAGGTAAATTCATTTATATGAGCTATGACAGTATTACCCACTATCAAATCCTTAGCGTGTATGGTGAAAAGTGACATTACCAAAAAAGCATACCCACAGAAATACGAAAAAATGCCTAATTAAAGGGAGAGTAATGTTTCATAATAAAAGCAGCTCTTATTAATCTTCATAGTATTTAGACTTTGTAGAGTGTCATTTCAATTCTGTCAGAGTTGTAGTTCAAGAGTAATTCAATGACAAAGTATCCCCCTCCCGCCCCTTTTACTGATGTAACACTGCTCAGCCAGAGCAGAAGGGAGGTGCCCAGGTAGACTGCAGAGAGGGACAATCTTCAATTAAGATAAGGGAAAAACCTGAAAAACTTGTAAAGGGGGGCAGGGCTTTCATTGTTCTCTTGGGAAGAAGATTGTCCCCTGCTGTTATCTGTCTGGTCTTACAACCAGATTCCACATCTGAGAAGAGATGGCTTACACTAGTTAAAAGGGCCAGGAGGGGAAACTTTGCTTGTGAATATCTCTCAAACCATAAAGGTTTGAGAGATGAGACTTATATCGTTCTTCATGTTTATTTTAATGCGTACAAAATAAAATAAAGATAAAACGAAGTATTACTATCCCTTTAAGTCCATATTGACCATGCAATTAAGCCATTGGTGAAGAAGGCACTGGAACATCAAAACTGTGGCAAAGGCATGGTGAGGACCTGGCTATGTAGCATATTTGAGATATAATCACAAGAATAAGAGGGCAAGGACAACTTAGTACATACACCAAGGCTGATACATGTAAAAATTTCCCATAACGTTGCCAAACAGCACCCTTATTGAGCCTTAGTGCATCTCCAGCCATGTCTTCTAAGCAAATCAACTTGTATGAGGCATGAGTGCATTTGAAGAACAAACCAAGTACTTCTTGTGCACTGGAAATCTCTTTAGCATTCAACGAATTCAATACCCCATTTAAATTAACAGGAATTTTTGTTTGTCCCCTAGTGTACATTTGGTTTGCTCTAGAATTACTCCAGTTTTTTCTTACTACATCAACCTCAATAACTCTGTGACCTTTATATAAAGCAATAAACTAGTTACTGGTATGCATAGAAAAAGTAAATGTAATGGAAATAGCTGCATTATTAATGTGTGGTGTCCTTTTACTTTCCATCATGAAGAATTAAGAAGTTTTATAGTTATAACAAGGAAAATACATTGTTGTGCAGAAATCTGAATTATTTTCTTGAAACTACAATTTGCGCAAGATTACACATTGTAGAAATTGCCCAGCTGGTATCACAAACCACATCTTAATAGTACTTTTAAAATATAGATTTACAATTCATTGCTAGGAATTAAAGTGATCGTAATATATCATTTTAAATGATTAGATAGTTCAATATAATGAATAGTACTGCTGTGTGATGCTCTTATTCTTCAAAACTGTTCTGTTATGATGTAATTAGATGCTGAAGCTGATCCCTCATACCCTTTTTGCCTTTCTGAAGACTACTCCCCTCAGATCTGAATTCTGGTCACTTGCCCGGACAGATCACAATGAGGCAAATATCAGGAAAGGTTTGGAAGATGGCCGAAGGAGGTATACCTGTTATACGAAACGCGTTGGATGCTATTCCCCCCTTTGTGTTTATTAACCCTATATTGCCTGATTTTATATTGCTGTGCTGTATATTGCTCCATTGATGGGAGGGGTTGTGGACTACAAGCATCTTTATAAATCGTAACTACCCCTGCCCGCTGCTGCATACAGGATTCCAACACACTACAGGTCCGCCATTGCATAGTAAATTTTACCGATTGACGGGAAGTGTTATGAACTGTTCTTACTTGAGAGCCTTTATCTCTGTCCACTGCTACAAACAATTAAAGATCTGCTGCTGAGATTGAGATCTTGGTAAGTCGGGAAAGACCAGATATACACCAGCTCCAAGTCAAAATCCTGTTTCTTCTATATATGACACCTGCCTGCTTGGATTCTCTGGAAACTTTCTCCTGTCATTTATTTCAGCACAAACAGGTTTGATAATCATTTAACACATTTGGGGTGAACTGTATTAACTCTTTTTATATACATTTTTGATATATGTCTTCAGTGAACTCACTGTTTCTCATAGTGTTTTTATAGCCCCTTTGGACGGAAAGGGACCATTCATCATCAGTATTAATATTTGTATCCTTTAGTTTTATTTTTTCTTATCCCACATATACCTTTATTAAATGTATTATTTATTTTACTAGCGCTCTCCCGCTCTTTTCCTTTCTTCCTACTTTCTATTGTTGTTTCTGTATACCACCAGAAACAGGGATTGTAGCGATACTTAATTTATTTTGGTAGTTTTAAAGTGTACACGGAAATATATAGGCGCCCTTTTCCGGTGTTGTCCTGTCTTGATATATATCTATACATCTATATATATATATATATATATATATATATACTGTTCTAGAACCACCAATATAATTAATACATTTCTCGCTGTATTGCAACTTGGTAGTGTAAATATAGTTCAAGTTCAAAAAATCCATTAACGTAAATTGCTGACAACATATGACCATGGACTTAAGGTGTCACTCTCAAATCCCATATACCATACAAGTCTGAGCTAAACTGGCTTGGTTAAAAAAAAATAAAACTTTGGGAATCAGGAGAAAAGCCTTGCCCATTATAATTTTGTTAATTTTTTTTTTACAACATTTTCAAATCCTTTTAACAAAATGTATTTTTATTGTCTCTTAACAAATTGTCAGAAAATACTAATTTGTAGTTTGAAAGGAACATGGGTGGTTAGAGGACACCTTAGAACCCCCTCCACCATGGAATCAACCTGTGAGTGAAAAAACAGAAAAGAAAGAGGTAATTTCTGGTGTCCAGAACTCTAAGGCCTTGTCAGTTCTGAAACATGCTTACAAATACCCAGCTTTTCCAGTTCTGTTTTGCATTCCAAATTACCAGGCCTGTACCATAAATAATCTATGATGTGAACAGCTGGGGTTTATATTTATACTTAACAATGTATCATTTGCAAAGGAGTGGCATGTGGCAGGCCATGAGAAATTCTTATACAGGATTTCTGTGGTTTTTGAATTGCCTGTAAGGATTCCATAAACCCCAATTACATCATCCAACCCAGACTGACAGTCTTAAAGGGATAGTAATACTTCGTTTTAACTTTATTTTATTTTGTAGGCATTAAAAAAACATGAAGAATGATATAAGTCTTATCTCTCAAACCTTTATGGTTTAAGAGATATTCACAAGCAAAGTTTCCCCCTCCTGTTCAACCAGATCAGAAGGGAGGTGCCCAGGTAGACTGCAGAGAGGGACAATCTTCAATTAAGATAAGGGAAGAACCTGAAAAACTTGTCAAGGGGGGAAGGGCTTTCATTGTTTTCATACAAAGAAAATTGTCCCCTTCTGTTATCTGTACTGTCATACAACCAGATTCACATCTGAGAAGAGATGGCTTACACTAGGTAAAAGGGGCGGGAGGGGAAACTTAGCTTGTGAATATCTCATAAACCATAAAGGTTTGAGAGATAAGACGTATATCATTCTTCATGATTTTTTAATGTCTACAAAATAAAATAAAGTTAAAACAAAGTGTTACTATCCCTTTAAATGTCACTTTCAGGAGAAGCCAGCTACATACTGCCACTGCCCTTCAAGTCTCTAAATTGGGATACCTTTAATAGTGCACACTAAAATAGATTATACTGAGGCAAAAGTAAGTATTTACCTTTTTAGTCACACTGACATTAGCTTCTAATGCCAGTGGTCACTGTTCAGGGTATGCAGTACAGTATATATTCACATGGACACACTGTCATTGTTACGATTTTAATGCTAGCAAGTCCCCTATGCCTGCCTCACAGCATGTGCAGGGAAATGGTGTTAAGTTACATAATTTCCTATATTCCTTTTTTATTACACAGTGTTAACCAAACCATAGAGGAAAGGAAGACCTCAAAGTGCCCACAGACTGCCCAGTTACCATCCTCTTGGCATACTTGGCTTTAAGGGGAATAATTTTTGTGTACCTTGATTAGGAAATTGGCAGTAGTCAGGCTTAGGGACTAAAAATTGCTTCTGGCTCCTGGTTTAGAGTAAAATCTCAGTCGTGTATTCATCCCATTATTCCATAAACCTTCATGATTTAAGGCACTGTAGGGTGAGTTGCTAAATAACCATTATGCATTGTCCTGGATATGATGTACTGGAGAACTGCTGGTGCAAAGCAACTGCACCACACTAAAGAAGCAATGAGTTGGAGACCTCTCTAGCACTCAAGAGGTTAACATCTCCATTTAACGCAATAGAACCTTGCT
Organism: Rhinophrynus dorsalis; assembly: GCA_037306005.1. Lineage (NCBI taxonomy): Eukaryota > Metazoa > Chordata > Amphibia > Anura > Rhinophrynidae > Rhinophrynus > Rhinophrynus dorsalis. The sequence continues at coordinate 274,397,139 of CM074718.1, read as the reverse complement.
TCTCCAATGTCCATCATGTGTATGACCCCTATAAGAATTGCAAACAAGACTCTACTTGATTCTATTACCTCTGTTAGTTAACAGAGGTAATAGAATCAATAAAAGCAGCTCTAATTAATCTTTATAGTATTTGGGCCATGGAGAGTGTTATTTCAATACTGTCCGAGTTGTAGTTCAGGAGTAATTGAATGATGAAGTACCCCCTCCCCCCCTTTTCTGATGTAACACTGCTCACCTCAGAGCAGCAAGACTGACTGGATGGATCGTAGAGAGGGACAATCTTCAGTGATCATAAGGAAAAACCTGTCAAGGGGGGCAGGGTTTTCCTTATGCTCACAGTGAAAAGATTGTCCTTTGCTGAGAGCTGTCTGGTCATGTGACCAGATTCCACATCTGAGGGGAGGCGGCTTACACTAGGTTAAAGGAGGGGGAGGGGGATACTTTATCATTCAATTTAAGTCACAGTTTGGTATTCAATTACCTGCACTGTGACAAACTATCCAATGTTAAAAATGGACAATGGAAGCTAAATTAGCCCCCACTGGAAGCAATGAAGAAACAGATGAGCTTGCTATTTAGTTACATGTGATTGCTAGTAACACACATTAAGAACTCCTTGTTTTCGGTGTCAAATTAGCACCTAGCAAACCTAGGAGTTGAGTCCCTAACGCCTGTTAGTGACCCATGGACGTACTGATATGGAGCCATAAGCCCAATATCAATTCATCCAATGTAACAAAAACATGTGTCAAATGAAAAAAAAATTAACCCTTTGAGTGACAATGGGGTATGCAACTCATTGCAGAGTGTTGCATACCCCTCTGGCACTTAAAGCATTAATTCCGCTAAAGCAACTACCATCCCATGGCCCATTCCACACAATGGTAACATTAAACTCTTACCTGGTCTTCCTCTTGAATCTGTCTTTTCTAAGCTTCTTTCTTCTTTTTATTCTTCCATCCTCTTCTTCTTTCTTCTTCTGTAATGGTTCTTGTTGCTCTATAAAACACAAGACAGCAATGAAATCCAATGCCCCCTTTAAGTTCTGCCACTTCAAAAAAAGAAAAAAAAAATACCCTACTGCAATTCCTTTTGGTCTATTGCCCTAGCCAAACTGAGGGAAATTTTAACAGAGACAGGCTTTTATATGGCCAGTCTCTGTTCAAATATGTTCCTACGCTCCTATTGGCTATTCAATGATTGTCTAGCTGGAGGGAAGATGGAACTTGCATTTGTGACCCCTCCAGCTAGAAGTTGATTGTGTATGATGCATTTGTGTTCTTGTGTGTTTGCTCGCAGTGCCTAGAGAGATCAACTACACCTCACTCCAGGACAAAATGCACTGCTTTTGCAATATATCAGAATCCCCTCTAACATTCATGGGTTAAAAATACCCTTTAAATCAATGATGCAATTGGATTGATCCAGAATTTCTCCATTTATTCTTAAAGGTATAATAATACTTAAAATGTAAAAAAAATTGCAGGGTTTATCCCCCTGAGTAAATCAAAGGGTTGTCCCACTGCTGAAATGTGTTTTATTCAAAAGAGATTACTGTTCAAACTTAAATTGTTTAGGTGCAGTATCACAGTTGGCTGAAATTGCACAGTGGTGCTGTTGCTACACCATCCTATTGACAGCTATGATCAGTCAGCCATAAATTATTCCTTAGATTCCAGTAGAGGTATCTCTTTGTAGCTGGCCAAGTGGTACAAAATGTATTTCTTTTTTGGATCTATGTTTGCAGCCAAAGATGGCTAAGCCTATGGAATGCATGGAATAACCCTCCAAATGCCAGAAAATGGAGAGTGACTTGGGAATGTGAATGGTGCCACAATATGCCAACCTATTCATGAAAGATTGAGGAGGCGTTCTTGTCCACATGCCAAATATACCATCTGGCTTAAGTCCACATGAAAGTTGACATCCTATTCATTTGGTGTACCAGTGAATATGAACTTTTGTCATTTCATGTAAATTGCAATGTCTTCCATCCCACCATTAACCTCAAACTCATCTACTCACACATACATATTAACTTTCTGGATACTACAGTCATTATTAGAAACAACTCCATATAGACATCTATGTACAGCAAACCAACAGACAGGCCTAATTATCTCTCTCCACATTGAGAGTTTCCCCCTGTTTTCATGCTATGCTAAACTGTAAAAGGGTTTTGTCAGTTTAGTGTATATTGTTAGTCTGTATTTGGGAGAGAGAGCGAGAAAGAGAGAGAGAGAGAGAGAAAGAGAGAGAGAGAGAGAGAGAAGCTGAATTATTGATGCTAGCTTATGTAGGCAGGCAGGCAGGCAGGCAAAGAGATTGAGCTGGAATTGCTTGATTGGTATTGGTGGTAGCCAGTACCAGTTGTTCTATGGGTGTGGGTTTGAATGGATAGATAGATAAATAAATAAATAAAATAAGTAAGACATTTTTTACTTGTAAGTGACAAAGTCAAACAGGCAGGTGATCCTTCCTACCTGATCTGCCTGGCTCAGCTGACAGATACTACACAGACAAACATAAATACGTCATACATTAAAGACAAAGCAAACAGTTAGGAACAATTTTGATTAATTAATGTGAAATAATGTGTTACTTTCATATACACACTCCTACAGCCTCAAGAACAAGAGGAAGAAGGATATACAGAACTGTGGTGGTACAGCACCAGCCGCTGTGATTCTGTACCTAACAGCTCTATGCTGTATTGTATTATAGAAAGTAACACGGTAGAGAAAGAAAGATAAACTAATGAAATTGTAATATTAGCTACTAATGTAGAGGCAGACAGAATAATAGTTGGAGTTTGCTGTTGCATTTTAGAGAATGACACTAACATTGGCAGAGAAAAGGAGAGAAAAAAAATCTGTTCCTTGATAGGTAAAATATAAGGAAGAGATCCTACACCTGAGCTGAGACAGTGTCAGTGTCAGATAATAAACAGAGATTTTAACAGACAAATACATACATCATATATTATTTTCAGTTAGGGTAAGGGGAAAGGAGTAAGATGAGTGCATGGAGCTGTGGGGGTAGTAAAGTTGTACTAAAAAACTGACTATGACCATGTTTGCTGCAGCTTCTGTTATCTGTCACTCTAACAGTAGCCTAACCCCATAAATGGCCGATAAAATAGAAGGAAGGACTATGTTTACAAAGGGCTTTAATTTCTACATGGTGCATGTTCTATGGATATGAGTAGCCTCAAATTAAAGCTGTCAGTCTGCACTTTATCCTCATAGTCATTGTTTCATTTCAAATCCATTTCAAATGCTGGAGTACAGAGCCAAAACAGCAAAACTTGTGTCACTGTCCAACTACATATGGATTGCACTGAAACAATAAGAAGTAGGTGGATAAGGTTGACCTTACTATGCCAGGAGATATCAGGTGTGTGGAGAGATTTTATGTTTAAGTATGTTCATGGATGTTCATCTATGTCTCTAAATCTACTATAGTGACAAGATCTGCTGATATGCCATTATGAGATGAACCTTGTGCTAACTCTTGCAAACAGGGACGTGCACAGACATTTGGGGGGGCAGGAGCTCAAATGAAAAAAAGGGCACTTCTCATAATTATTATTATTATTATTATTTTTTTTTGTTAAAAGGGCACGAGGGCACTTTGGAAAAAAAGGGCAGGTGCTCAAGCGCCCCTTGGTGTCTATGTGTGCACGTGCCTGCTGGCAAAGCTCAGTGGCTTAACAAGTGATCCCCTGTAGAGATGGGTGAAAAGTTCATATGCAGGACTGATACTAGTGGAGACTAGCAAGTTTTACTTTCCAGAGAACAATATTGTTTCTTGGTCTGCTCTGCATGTGCTCAGGCAGTCCATGTACTGAATGAACATACAAAGCAGGCCAAGAAAGAAGATACTCTGTAAGCAATAGAAACAAAACTCACCTTCTGGAGCGGGGCTTAGTGACATCATGCAGATGTGCATGCATTTGTGTTCTTGTGTGTTCACTCACAGTGCCTAGAGGGATCAGCTACACCTCACTGAGGATGCCCAGCAAGGCTGAAATGTACATCTGGGGTTGGCTATTCCTCTTGTTCAGAGAGGAATTGCCTGGCACTTTGTGGCTGGATTGTCATTTTGACAGGATCAGTATAATGTGCTTTAGGATATTTCCTCTCTGTGAAATGCACTAGTGAGCTAAAATAGACTGTACCCTGGGTAGGGCGCCATTCCTAGTTCTTAGTTGGGCATCTCTTTCTAGTTATTTTGCACGTGCAAATCAATCTTGGGATTGGTCACCCTAAGGGTAATAGGAGAATCCAGATGTGGACCCCTTTGCTCACAGTGCTTTGAGAGATCAGCTACACCTCACTGGTGAGGCTGAAATGTATGTCTGGGATTGACTGTTCCTCTGCATCAGGATATTTCCTCCCTGTGAAAGGCACTGACGAAGTAAAAGAGATAGCACCCTGGGTAGGACACCATTTCTATAGAGTCTTCTCAATTATAGGGCAGGCTCATTCCTAGTTGAGTATCTCTTACTAGTTCTTTTGCATATACAAAATACCCTTGGGATTGGTCACCCTAAGGGTAGTAGGGGAATCCAGACATGAAACCCTTTATCACAGTGCCTAGAGAAATCAGCTACACTTCACTGACAAGGCCAACAAGACCAAAATGTGCATCTGGTGTTGGCTGTTTTTCTTGTTCAGAGAGGAATTGCTTGGCATTTTGTTGCTGGGTTGTCACTCAGTTTGGCGGGATCATAATGATGTGATTTAGAATATTTCCTTTTTGCAAAAGGCCTAATGATCTGAAAGAGACTGCTCCCTGGGTAGAACACCATTCCTATAGAGCCCGCTGAATTCTAGGGCAGGCTCATTCCTAGTTGAGCGTCTCTCACTAGTTATTTTGCATTTGCGTATTTGCATGGAGATGATAAAGTGTGTGCACGTGAATGCACATAAAAATGCAAGGTGATGTGATTGTATGCATGGCAAAAGGTTAATCATATTGAAACCTATGGTACTAAACCTTCTACACTTTTCCAGGCTTCCTCTGCACCATAGGGGACAAATAAATATTCACCATATTCCTTTGGATGGAAATTAGGCTTTTAAGCACTTAAATGCTACAGATATCCCAACAATTTGTGAACCAGTATGTTGGAGACCTTTTGATCAGTCAAGTGATTAAAAGTCTAATTTATATAATTTCAATGGGAATGTTTATTCCCTAAGCTGTAGTTAATTTGCTTCAGAATTACTCCAGATTTCTAGTTTGTTTCTTTATGCTTTTCTGCCTCATATTTCATATTGCCAGCCAGACGTCTCATTGGCCTGTTACCAGTCCTGTCCTTGTTGTCAGTCCTGTATTTGCTTTTTCCTATTCCTGCTGTCTTTCTTGTATGGCATAATATTACTAGATATCCCCACCATATTGTGTCATGTGACAATTCTGAAAGGACAAGGACAAAATGGATTACTGGTAGCTTTCAGGAATGTACTAAGTTATAAATGTATACGTAAAGACAACATGTGAAGAAAAACACATTTTCTGATGTAGAATAATGTTTGCAGTGTTGTAACCCTTCATATTATAACATTCTTTGTATTTGTATATTTGCTGTGCAATAAAAGCAAAATATTTAAACTATAACTAAGCAAACATGACATGTTGCAATGACCGGCAGTACAACGTGTTTATTTTTAAAATTGATTATGGAACTTCACATATGCTGTACATGCTAAATAATGACATTTTAAAAGAAAACACATTTTCATGACTCCATTCCAAATTTTTTAAACTCATGACCCCTATTTAAAAAAAAAAGCATTGCTGGTAAGAAGTTGTTTGTTTTCCTGTTCATTTTATTGTTTGTGTCAGTTTAATGTAAAAGAATGCTGAGTAATGAACAAAATCCCCTCAACAATATTTAAAATTACACTAACATGATAAAAATGAGAGTTACTTATATACAATTAAATACTCTATGCTTAATGTTAGTATCTAGAACGTATCTATTTGTTTGATGAGTTCAAATATATAGTTTTACAAATACTCAGAAGGAACAGCCATTCCTGCCTTTTCCATGGTTCCAATTACCATAGTTATCTTAAAGGGATAGTAACACTTCGTTTTAACTTTATTTTATTTTGTAGGTATTAAAAAAACATGAAGAATGATATAAGTCTTATCTCTCAAACCTTTATGGTTTATGAGATATTCACAAGCAAAGTTCCCCTCCCCGCCCCTTTTACCTAGTGTAAGCCATCTCTTCTCAGATGTGAGTCTGGTTGTATGACAGTACAGATAACAGAAGGGGACAATTTTCTTTGTATGAAAACAATGAAAGCCCTTCCCCCCTTGACAAGTTTTTCAGGTTTTTCCCTTATCTTAATTGAAGATTGGCCCTCTCTGCAGTCTACCTGGGCACCTCCCTTCTGATCTGGTTGAACGGGGGGGGGGGATACTTTGTTTGTGAATATCTCTTAAACCATAAAGGTTTGAGAGATAAGACTTATATCATTCTTCATGTTTTTTTTAATGCCTACAAAATAAAATAAAGTTAAAACGAAGTATTACTATCCCTTTAAGGAGATTTTCCAAGAGCGTCTGTAAATGGGCTGATATAAGAAAACAGTCTTTCTGAATATGAGCAGTGAATACTTATCCCGATAATTTGATGAGCCTTAGCTCTTATCTGTCAACACATACAACATGAAATAAATTATCTCTGAATAGGACAGTTAATGCATATATTAAAAATGCAAGTTTAGGATTATATGTTATGGATATAACATATGAAATGTTAATTTTTACATATGCTATCTGTAGTAAGTGATAATTTAAAGTGATATCAACCAATTTAATTTTTGGTGTTAGTGTTTCTTTAAGGGAAAGAAACCACAAACAAAACAGTAGAAAAGTATTTGTTTCCATTTGCCATGACTTTACTTGCCCTTCAAAAATATGGATTGATTGAAGTATATTGATTATAATCAAGGACTAGATACCATTCCATCAGAATGACTCTTTCGCCAGCAAATTAGCCAGATAAAGGCTATTTTTAGCATTTTTTGACATTTGACATAACATTCTGACTACTATACGTGCATCCAAATTTTGGCAATTCTGGAAACATAGCAAACTTGAACATTTAAAAAAAACAAACAAAAAAAAAACCACATTGAAATGTCTGCTCTGCCATCACATTCTGGCAGAATGGCCTTTTCATTTTGTTGCTGCTGAGGCTGGAAAAAAGGCCTACTTGGCTTCAAAAGCCTGTGACCAGAACAGCCCTCCTCCATTGATGTCAAGTGTACCTAATCAGTTTCCTTATACTCAGCCAAGTCACCCTTAACCCCACCAAACCCACATCTTGATTGCCATACAATGAATTGAAATCTCACGAATAAATAAATAAACACTTACTGACCTGCCACCCCCCACAAGTCCATCCATGTCAATCATACAATGAACTGAGTAGTCTATTGAGACCCCAATTTCCAAAGCCTCGTTAAGCCAAAGGGAAGAGACTGATGTTCAATCACTTCCCTTAATCTTCTGGAGCTTTGTTTTGGAATCATTTTTTTTTTCAAAATAGCCAATTTGGCAGACAGATTCTGATCTTCAGTCAGAATGTGATTGCAGGGCTGAAAATTAGAATTTATCCATCAATGCTGAAAATAGCCATGCAGCAAATATTTTCTGATGGGATGGAATCTAGTTCCAGGTATGGGGACTGAATTTTTTACCTTGGATTTTGTGAATGCAAACGATAAGGAGAGTGATTAACTGTGATGACCTGGAGAAATTCTGGGCAAACCAAATGAACCATTGGGGACAAAGAAACATTCTCAGCATACCAATTGATTTAAAAGGGGCTTTCAAAGTCTTGAATGCTATCAATGTCTGTCTATTACATTATGAATAAGGTGTTTGAGACTTCCATAGCATTCAGATGGTTATGCTCACTGTAGAACTCCATACTAACTCTAACCTCCCCTCCACTCCTAACAACTCACAACATTAAAGAGGTCAGTTGATCTGCCTTCTCCTTCAGAACTCTGAAAGCCTGGAATAAAATGCCCCCAAAAATCAGACTTTCTCCCAGTCTAAATCCCTAAAAATAAATGCTTCTTTGTACTTAAAAACAACATATAACTGTATGTACAGTAAATGTTATCTTTATTATCATACCTGGGAACTTTGATGTTTGGTCTCCCCGGAGGGGAGTCCTGTTGTGCCGTTGGGGGGAGAAAAATGATGTGATTAGCATAAAAAAGGTGTGGGGCTTAAATGTTAGTGGAGACAGGGCTTAACGGGTATGAAAAAAGTTTTAAAATAGACTGGGGAGGGAGGAGAATTGGGCGGGGAGTATGAAGAACAGAATGGGAAACAGCAGAAGTGGACAAAGTTTCAGTAGAAACCCCACATATGGAGGCTCAGCCAAATGCCCTGGAGATCCGGTAATACAGTGTCAAAACCGAAGTCTCAGGGGCAAGTCCGGAATGATCCCAGTTATGTTTATTATTTATATATGAAGACACACATATCTATCGATCTATCTGTATGAGAAGGGTCACACGTACAAAACAATTGCATTTGCCTGGGTGTCACGGAGATGAGGTCAAGGATATGAATATAAATCCAGCACTCACAGGGAATTTGTTTGTCATGAAAACCTTTAACAGGTGATCAACATTTCGATCCCTCTTGGGATCTTTGTCAAATATGTAACTTTGACTGTAAATGCTCTTCAGGACATAATGGGAAAGCAAGACAAATTCTAATGTATTTCTGTTCATAAAACACTTTCAAAATAAATAAAGAAAACATTTTTAACCCTTTGAGTGCCAGCAAGGTATCCAATGCATTGCAGTGCAATCTGTTGAATACCTCTCTGTCATTCAAAGGATTACATGAAGATGAATTTTTAATTTGTTTCCTATTGTGACAGTTGGTTTACCCCAGAATTGATACAATTCTTCTTAGTCTCCCTACGGCTATGGTTGCCACTTTTGTTGGAAAAAACTCCTAACATCCTACTTGTTGGTATGATTTTATTATTAAAGTGATAATAATGTCTATTTAAAACTGGTTGCTTGAGTCTTCTGTATTAAAAGGAACCGATTGCACTATGCCTAAGCGCTTACTTCTTTGCAGTTATGAAGAACTGAAGATCCACCACCTTCCCCTTTCTGGCTGCCTCCTACTGAATCTGAGATTGGGTCGTGCGACTCGACGACTTCAGTGAGGGACAAACTTCAGTAAGAAAGTCTAAAGGAAATCCTGTCCCCTTGATGAAGGAGGGCAGGATTTCCCTTTGCTTACTGAAGTTTGTGCCTCACTGCAGCCATTCTCACCAGACTGCAGATTCAGGGTGACATGGGGAGAAGGGGCAGGAGGTGGATTTTCAGTGCTTCATAACGTTTGAACTACAAAGAAGTAAGCACTTAGACATAGTGCAATATGTTCCTTTTAATATACAGAAGATTCGGACAACTAATTTTAAACAGACATTACTATCACTTTAATTATTATATATTATTATTATCAGCCAACAGTAAAATACCCATAAGATAGCAATGTTAGTTTTGCATAAAATCTTAGGTTTATGAAGTGTTAAGAAATATTTCCAGTCAGGAAATGTCTCCAATTGCTATGCTATTCTACAGAGCTCAGTCAGTAAAGGGTAATGCATTGCCCTGGAGACCTCTCTAGCATTCAAGGCTTTAACCCCTTAAGGACAATGGATTTACCTGGTACATCCCGCAAAAACTGTCACTTAGTGACAATGGACGTACCAGGTACGTCCCAGAAATCCAGGTCCCTGCTGGCTGCACGCCTTCGGGGACTCCGGAATCATTTTAAGAAAAAAAAAAGTACAACGGGCGTTAAAGGGATAGTAATACTTAAAATGTAAAAAAAATATGTTGTAGGGTTTATCCCCCTGAGTAAAACAAGAGTACTCTCACTGCTGAAAGGTGTTTCATTCAAAAGTTATTAATTTTCAAAGTTGAATTTTTTAGGTGCAATATCACAGTGGCCTGAAATTGTACAGTGGCGCTGTTGCTACACCATCCTATAGAGATTTATGGTCCCGGGACCAGAGCTGCCCATAGGATCGTGTAGCAACAGCGCCACTGTACAATTTCAGGCCACTGTGATATTGCACCTAAAAATTCAACTTTGAAAATTAATAACTTTTGAACGAAACACCTTTCAGCAGTGGGAGTACCCTTGTTTTACTCAGGGGGATAAACCCTACAACATATTTTTTTACATTTTAAGTATTACTATCCCTTTAAGTGCCGGTCACGTGCACTAAGGGGTTAAAAGACCATTTGAATGAATATGGATTTGTATTTTCCCTGTAGGATACAGCTGGTTTGCTGCGGAATTGCACGTTTTACTTTCTGCATATATCGCAAAGGACTGTATGCCGGTACAGCCCCAAAAAGACACATACACACATAAATTTTATTGGTGTAAGTGGACTGTTAGATTGTAACGCTTTGAGTGCTGGAGAGATTTGAAAAAAATCACGATACGTTGGAAGTATGTGCGGTACTGTAAAGGGTATGTGTGTAAACACACACACTTACAGGTCTCATTCAGCAACTGAATTTGTGTGTGTGTGTTTGTGACTGCAGTGCCAACTCTATACCATTCTTGGCAGTATTTACGGAAATATTTCAACATGCATTATCAGGGCCGGATTTCCCAATAGGCAGAGTAGGCAGCTGCCTAGAATTCCACATTTTTGAGGGGTACCTCAGCTGTGCTGGCCATACTCACATTCTGGATTGTGGGTGTTGCCAGATCAATCTTAATGTCTCCACACCAGTTTTATACACCTTTACAGGCTATTATTTAATCCCTTTATTTAACTATTTAACTTTTTTTGGCTTTGCTTGTTATAGGCCATGGGTATTTTCTGTGCCAGGAAATAGTGGATGGGTCTAAGGGTGGGCCATGTGAGGAACAGGGGTGGAGCTAAGGGTGGCTAGAGTGCCTTGTCTAGGGGTGGCTGGGATGTATATCTGGCTCTGTGCATTATCCAGGGAGATCATTACATTTGTTCATCAAAATGCCTCATTATCCCTACCTAGTAATAACATCCTGTACCAGGGAGAACCCTTCTGTGACCCATGCAGTATTTGGTCTGTTTTAATCCTGTTCATAGGAGGAGCGTTATGAGGTGTTCAGACAAAGAGGAGGGAGGCGGTGAATAGGGAAGGTGCAAATTCCCAATTCCCATAATCCTCATTGGGTAGAAATGTGAGGAGGCTGAGGTGTGAAGCACCCATGTTAAACACACACACACACACATTGGAGATCCCTCTTTCCTCCAAACTTTCTTTATAGTGAATGGAATGGATTACATCTGCTCAGTGCAGAATGAGAAAAGAGAGTGGAGAGACTCCACAGCAGCAAAAAGAATAGGGGCAAAGGGAGAGCAGATAGAGAAATGAAAGCGGAAGATAGAGGCTAAATGCAAGGCCAATGGAAGGCAATGAAAGGGAGATGAGGCAATGAGGGGGAGGCTATGAAGAAAAGAAGAGGTGATGATGCAGGGTAGGATGGGATAAGGGCAAAGTGGGAAGTGAATGGTAGGAGTATGGCTAAATGGAGAAACGGAATGTATGAAGAGGGCATATAGGGAATAGTGAGTTGAAGGTGAGGGTGGGATAAGTGTCCACCGGCAGGAACCTGAAGTGATTTTGACAGGAGAGGCCAGGGATGCAATTTTGAAGCAAACCAACTGTACAATAGGTGACACTTACAAAGTCTTATTGGTTTAAATGTAGTTTGAGTGCATAGTGAAGTAAACCTCTCTAGCATGCAAAGGGTTAACCCCCCCCCCCCCACACACACACACACATTTAACCCTTTGAATGCCAGAGTGGTATGCAACAAACAACACTCAAAGGGTTACATCAAAAAGGAAGTTTGGGAATATTTATTCGTCCCTGTGGGGAATATCCCCAAAGTATCTTACAACCCCTCGTAACAAACAGTAATGCTTTGGGCAGACTAGATGGGCTGAATGGTTCTTGTCTGAATTCAAATTCTATGCTTCTATGTTTCTTTGGACAACTTTCTGGCATTCAAGTGGTTAAGAGCCCCATTTAAATCAAAAGTTACGTTTGTGAATTTGTGTTTGCCCCCTGTGGTGCAGATGGTTTGCTCTAGAATTCACCACTTTGTCCAAAGGATGGATAAAAAACATTCTTAGTGGTATGTTTAAGATTGTTGCAAGAATTTGCAATGATAGGTCATAGAAATAGAGGAACAAAGTCATCTATAAAAATATCTCTGAGAAAATTCACTAAAGAGAATTATTTTTCACATACATAACTTATACTCTGTCACTTAACATTCTATATACTTTTATTAAGAAAAGGTCACACCTGTTGGCTACCAGCTAAAACTGCCTTTATATTTTTCAATATTAGTCAATTTATTTATACATACGTTGTTGAGAGGTTATGTTAACTCTTGTAATGTTGTGGCTTATTGTTACACCACATTACTTTGCACAAGCCACTTCCTGTTATACCTCCTACCTGGATGTTCATTGCACAATTCGCCATGGTTCTACACATTAAGGGTCATATGTTCAAAGGGACATGACAACAAAATGTTGTATAAAAGACAAAATTATGCAATTTTGCAACAAAAAAAATAGTAATATCCGTTTTGTATGAAATAAAGCAAGAATTGTCGCTGAAAGGGGCGGGGCAAGGGCATGGCTTAAGTATCCACCAGTGTTGTATAGTGTCTTTGTAAATATGTTGGATTCAACGAAAAAAAAAGATGTAAATAATATGACAAAAATTGTACGATAGTTAAAAAGTGTAGTAAAATGTAGAGTTTTGAATCTAGAAAACGTTTGAGTTTGAAATAAATATGTATTTATAAATAAACATATTTTAAAAATAGAAATACCCATTTGTTATTATCAACATTTGATATATATATATATATATATATATATTTATTACTTCACAAGTGTAAGGAGCACCTTACAATTTAAAGGATAAATCAAGGGTTAAATGTGGCTTGCAAAGAGAAATACTGGAAGGCAGGTCAGACAAATATATATATACTAGTTGAAGAGCCTGTTACACGGGCCACAGTGCCACTGCCAACCGGTCGCAGGGCACCCATGCACAGTAGAGACTGCCTACGCTGCGGGTGATACAGTGCCAGCCGGTCCCGGTGCAATCATGCTCAGTAGAGACTGCCCGCGCCGCGGCTGATACAGAGCGGATACAGTATCTACTGGGCATGACTGCAGCACGCACAGCAGTCTCTACTGCACATGACTGTGGCGTTACACATGTTTTAGCAAATTATTAGATAGGATATATATATATATATATATATATATATATATATATATATATTTATACACACACACACACACACACACACATATATGTACATTTAATTTAAAATCCACACTATAAAAACATTCAAATTAAAGCTTGTGTGTGTATATAAATATCTATATATCTATATCTATATATATATATATATGTGTGTGTGTGTGTATATATATATATATATATATATATATAGGCAAGACTAATATTGAATTTGTTATGCGTCAGGTTAAATATGTTTTGTGTGTTTGTTCTGGGAATGTGTGTTGTTTGTGTTCAGTTTTTTATTGTGCTTGTTTTTTTGTTTGTATGTATGTTGTGTATTGAATGTGTTTGTTGAACTTGTGTATTATATGTGACTGTGTGTCTGTGTGTTGTATCTTAGTACCTATATTGGGTTTGTGTGCATTGCATGTTAGTGTCTTTTCATGAATGTTTATAGCATTTTTGTATCATTATTTTGAGTTGTTTTGTGTGTGATGTGTGTTGTTATTGTGTTTTGTATTGATTATTGTTGTAGAAATGATGAAGATTAAATAGAAAATAAAATTGTAATCATTTGAAAAAATCATATTTGAAATGTGTATATGATGACACATTAGTTCATGTAATTTTTATTTAAATAAAAAAAAACCAATAAAATGTAATAATTGAATAAAAACTTTTATTTTCAATACAACTGAAAATATGAACTCAGACCATCCAAAATGAACTATAAAAATATTCTGTAATGATAATAATGGTGAAATCTGAAATTCTTGATAGTCACTAAATTTTTTTATTTTTTTTTAAAGTTTTCCTGAGCGAGATTTAATAAGAGGTGATAAGATTATGTAATGATAAACGAGAGATGATATTCATTATTTGTTATCTTCAGTTCCTATGTTAGTTTATTGAGCAAATTATATTTGATCAGCTAAATACTACATTTGGAATGGTCTAAACAATGTTTCTGGTTTGTAAACACACTTTTTAGACCATTCTAAATGTAGTAATTATTTTTGATAGCACTTTTTTTATTCTACTGAAAAGCTGGTCAGATAGCTAGAAACTCCTTCTATGAGCTAGAGCACTAACGTCTGTGAAAGAGGTTGGATGAGGGAACTTTATAAACTTGTTTTTCTCAAACTAAACACGTTTGAGAGACAATGCATACAACACTGAATTTATATATTTAATGTATTCAATATTAAAGTATATTAAAGGGATAGTAATACCTCAAATACTGCATCTTGTAGGCATTAAGAAAATAAACAAAATGCCCCCAGTGCAACCTTTATGGTTTGAGAGACAATCTTATTTAAAGTCCCCCCCCCTTCCTCCCCTTTCTCTGACGTCAGCTCTCAGGGGAATCCAGTCCTGGGACCAGCCGGCCTTTCTGCAGCAAACCAAGCACACTTAGAAGACCGTTCCAGTGAAGGATTTCTTTTCCTATAATGCGATCTCGGCTCTGCTGAAGAGCCTCTGCCGGCCCAGGAACAGATTCCCCTGCAGTCAGATAGAGCGCTGACATCAAGGAAAGTGGAGAGAGGGGGGAACTTGAAATACAATTATCTCTTAAACCATAAAGGTTTGAGAGATGGCACTGGGGGCATTTCGTTTATTTTTTTAATGCCTACAAGATGCAGATATTTAAATTTTAAGTATTACTATCCCTTTAACAACTAGCATTACTATCACTTTAATAAAAGAAGAGGATTTTTTGGAACTAGAGTATTACTTGTTTCTTCAGGCATATTATTAGTAAATACTTGTCACAAATAAATATTTCCAGAAATCTTTTGGGATCCCATCTCAAGTTTATCATATTATATCACATTTTTGTTGGAGTTTATTGAGTTTTTCATTACTGGAATATAATGTTTCTATTTCTATTTATCAACTGTTAAGCTATGTAGAAAATGCATTTATCTATACTAAATAGGTAATATGATATTTTATGGACTATAAAGAATATCCAAAAATTTGAAAAATATAGACATAATCTATGTTGTGTCACATAATTATCTTTTACATAACATACATTTCAAATTCATTATTATTGATAAATTTCAAAAACATTTGTATACTGTGTAGTTCAAATTCAAGTCAAAATGAAAATTTCCCCTTTCCAAAACGTATTTGGCCTTTTGTTGATAAAGACCTAAGAGTGACAATATTAAGGATTTCTTTAGAATCTGTCACTTCTGAGAGGTAGTAGACGTATTGTGAAGCTAGTTGCCATATGTTTAATTATTGGAGGGAGACTTAATACTATGTGAAAGTTCCACTTTAAGTAAAATGATTAATCTGTTGTAATTTTTTAAAGGTTTGTAGACCTTATATCTACTTTATGAAGAATGAACCTCACTGTATCTATTTGTTTCAAACATATTCCACATATAAAGGGAATTTGACAGAAGGGGATGGAGGGTGATCCTTCCCATCATAATCACTTTTGAACTATTATTCTGTAATTAAAGAAGGGACTATCATTTAATCTAAAGTTCACCTGGCCTAATTAGGCATATAGAAAAATTTATTTGGTCCATTTACCATCAGGTCTTCTTGCTGTATGCCCTACCCATTTCCATTTTAGGTGACTTTAGTTATATTCTTTCAATGATGGCATAGACCTTTGCTTGCTGATGAATCCATGCACGCTTCTTTTGGTCTCTTTTTGTTATGTTTAGAATTCACCTCTTCATACTACTCTGAGTAATCTTATGTTTTGTATGACTTTGGCATTCAGTGTACATACATATGGACTGGGAGGACACTCTGGTCAAAAACTGTATGCTTGAGGCAGAGTAGTAAATTTGTTTTAAAACGGTACTACTAAGTTTTCCAAATGCTTGCCATCCCATTTTATTTGACTCTCAGTTTCCATCATGGTTGTTGACATTTGTTGTCCAAGGTAAACATACTTGTTGACTTCTCTAGTTCTTGTACATCTACTGTGATTATCCTTGGTTTGGTAAATTTGTTAACCATCACTTGTGGTTTTTTGATATTCATCTTCAGATCAATATTTTTGATTTACTGTTGTAGCTCTGCAGTTCTTTAGAACTACTGGCAAAGAGTATGATATTGCCTGCAAACCGTAAGTGATGTAGGTAGTCTGCATTGATTTTAAGTACTTTTTAGTCTAACTTAGTTTGCAGAAAATTTGTCTAAACAAGCAGAAAATAGTTTGGGGGAAATTGTTTGTCTCCTTGTTGAATGCCTTTTTCTATGTTCATCTTGACTTTATCATTGTTGACCTGTATTGATGTAGTTGCATTTTCATATATTGATTGAAGGATATTGATGTAAGCTCTATCTATTCCTTGGTTGCTGAGGACATTGATCATTGCTTGCCACTTCCCACTGAGTCACAGGTCTTTTCATAATCAATGAAGGCTATACATAATGGTAGGTTGTATTCATAATGCCTCTATAACTTGTTGCCGTGTCTGGATATGATACATTATACTAAAACCTCTCCTGAAGCCTACTTGTTCTTTAGGATGTGCCGTGTTAAGAATTGTGTCCATTCTTCTTGATAGTACCTTTGTGAAAACCTTGCAGATGACTGGCAATAGGCTTATTGGTCACTAGTTTTTTAGATCCTCCTTATCACCTTTTTTGTGCGATAGCATGACTTCTGTATTTTTCCATGTTTCAGGCACTTTGCCGAGTAGTAGATATTTTGAAAATAGTTTAGCTAGGGCTTTGAAGAAGGGTTGACCTTTGGATTTCAACATTTCAATAGTGACTTTATTAGGTCCAGCTGCTTTGCCAGTGCGCTGGCACATGTGACTGATCACATGTGCCCGCGTGCTGAACGGAGGTTTGATAGTAACTACTCCAGACTTGGAGTGGTCAATTTTAGACTGCTCTAGTGCTGACAACACTCCCGCAGGAGTGCTGTGAGCACAAAATTCATGATGTGCCAGGACCGCCACTGTCACAGGTCCCAACACATCACCGGTCCCTAAGGGGTTAAAGATTTGATCTCATGGAAACCATTACAGATAATTAAAGAGTGGCATGGAGTGGCATGTAGTGGTCCCCAGTGACAAGAGAAGGCTTTCTCCTACAGGGTGGGGTAGGAGTGAAGCAGGAGAGCATGTTGCTCGCCTGCGTTGGCAATATTGATCTCCCAGCATGATCAGCTGGGATATTAATAAATGGGGGCATCAAGAATTAATAATAATAATAAAAAACCTGTGTATGCCACAGTGATGTCCTAAGCTTTGTTTTGCAATGCACTGACACCCCTGGGTGCTGATGACCCCTCAATGAGGTCTGAATTAAAACATGGAAAAAAAAAAAAAAGTAACCGTGTGCGCCACAGGGAGGTCTAATGCAGACTGCAATGTGGCACTCGCAGAATTATAATATTTAAAATTATTTTTTATTCAGACCTTGTTGTTGGGGGAGGGCATTAGGAGAGGTACTGATGTCCCCCCCAATGAGGTATGAATAAAAAAATTATTGTAAAAAATTAAAGTGTAACTCTCACCTCCCAGAAAGTTGATAGGATGCGTATGTCTCTGGGGTTATTTTTAGATCTGCAAGTGGACTGGCAGTTGATATATAGTGAGAGTGCATGAAAGTGCTCCATGACCTGGACACGCATTGGGAAGAGTGCGTGCCAGGTCACAAGAATACTTGGGACTCACTGAGGGAGGAGGAGGGGTAGAGGCATAAGAGAGGAGGTGAAGGGGAGGTGACAGATAGTCCTGCAGTACTGAGCTGTACAGCAGCGATCACCCATGAGACGTCAGCAGGTAATTCTTTAAGATTACATTTTCTCCCTGCCCATAATAATTAAAAAAAAAAAAAAAAGAGTAACGGATTGAAGCTTTATTGCACATGACAATTTGAATAGAAATAACCTTCTGGGAGGTGGGAGTTCCACTTTAGCACTGTGTGTGTGTGCCACAGGGCAAAACACTGCCTTGAAATGAGCTGGACACCCTTGTGGCTTGAACAGGATATCTTGTTTGGATGCACATTTTTGTATTCAGACCTGACTGGGGGGCATCTGGAGGGGTCCTTATGCCCGCTCAACAAAGGTCTGAATTAAAAAGTTATGAAAAAACAAATGCAGACCCCCTGTGGCACACACAGGATTATTTGTTTTTTTTATATTATTTATTATTTAAACCTTGTTGGGGTGACATCAAGAGAGTTCCTGATGGTATGATTAAAAAATAAAAAAATAACCCTTTGTATGCCATAGGTAGTCGAATTAATTGCTTTGCAATGCAGTGGATATACCTGTACCACACAAAGTATTATTGTTTTTTTCATTTTTTTTATTCAGACCTCATTGGGGAGTCATCAGGAGTTGTGCCCCCCCAACGAGGTCTAAATAAAAATAATGGGAAAAAAACCCCTACACACTTTTTTTTTGTTTAAATTATAATCATTTTATTCAAATCTTGTTGAAGGGGCATAGGAAAAAAGATAATATGTTCAGTAGGTGTAGTTTTGAGCTTTTGCCACCCCCTACAGTATGTGAACTCATATCAATGGGGTGCCATTTTTCTCATAAGAGCAGTAGCTAATAGATACAGTTGAAAGTTCCATCGTTTTTTTTCCTATAGGGCCACCTTCTGTAAACATTTATGCACATCAGACTAGGGGTAGGAAAGCTCCTCATTTGATGCAATGCGTTATCTTCTTTCCAAAATGGTATTTGTCTACCTTTTCTTCACTTCTGTATCTGTTATAACAATTTTAGTACAGGCAAGTGATGTTTGAGAAAATGTAAGAAAAATCATTGTAGCTGGGGTAGTTTTGTACTTCTAGACCCCCTCCCTTCAGTATGCCATCTCACAGCACTGAGGTGTCATTTGTCTTCTAAGAGATTAGCTATTTAATACAGAAGGAAATTCAATAGTTTGGAAACATTTTATTGCATTTGAAGGAGTGGAAATTAAAAAAAAATATATATTTTTTTCCTTTAATGGCCCCTTCTGGAAACATTTTTGCTCACCAGGCTAGGGGTGGCAATTGACCACTCATTTGACGCAGCAGGATATCTACTTTCCGGAAATATATAGTTATTCAGTTGTTTTAGGGTGGTTTTACCATGTAACCAATAGAATGTACATATTAGTTCATAAAGTTGAAAATACTATTTTTTCAATTCTAGTGATTAGGGCTCTGTGTAAGCCATGAACATAGCTAAAGCTATGCATATTTGGTATTTTTTGTACTGGGGCACTCAGGGCTTTTGCAAATAATTGAACTTTTCCCAATCAAGATAAATATTTTTAATATATAGTATGTGATTTTAGCAAAAATAAGTACTTTTTAACTTTTTTTGTAATTGTGACATCATAGCTTTTTGCACAATGGAAATTTACTTCATGCAAGGCACCATACAAAAGCTGAAATAGTTATGAAAAACTTATAGACAGTTATCACTATGTGACTAGAAAGTTACCAGTGGAAATCAAGCCTAAACAGATGGACATCAAAATGTTGAAAATGCTTTTGGCCTATAGGGTACACAAATTAGTCCAAGCCCCTAGCATTGAAATGGTTAAATGGGGCCTTTAACCCATTGAGTTCCAGAAAGGTATCCAATACATTGCCATCCAGTGTATTGGCTGTCTCTCTACCACTCAAACGGTTAACCCTTTGATTCCAATGCAGTGATTTGCAACTAATGGAGACCTCTTGAGCACACAAGGGGTTAAGCAACTACGGTATTTAAATCAATAGGAATTTTGGTAATTTTTATTTGGCCCCTGTGTTGCAGTTGGTTTACTCCAGAATTACTCTAGTTACATCTTAGTACATCAGCCTTAGTGTGTTTTCTTTATTAAGCAGAATGATTCAAATGATACAAATAGCCAGATGGCTCACAGCATATTCATTTAAACCAGTGTTTCTCAACTCCTGTCCTCAGGACCCACTAACAGGCCAGAATTTGATGATATCCTTGTTAGAGCACAGGTGAGTTAATCAATATGACTGAGCCCCTGATCACCACACCTGTGTTCTACCAGAGAAATCCCTATGTCCTGGCCTGTTAGTGGGTCCTGAGGACAGGAGTTGAGAAACACTGATCTAAACGGTTAGTATGTGCAATGTACCAGTAAGATGTAAACATTCACAGAAACACACATTATATTTACAATAGCCATATGGTTAAGGTTTTCCAAATTGCTTCTAGACACGTCATGTATACAGGGGTATAATAAGGACATAAGCCATAGCTTTTTTAAATAAATAGCACATTCTTTAAGAAAAAATGTTAACAAATAATAAAACTTATTCCAATTGAATAAATTGTGTGCATGCTACATTATCCCCAACAATATTATAAAGCGTTACCCCACTGGACCATCCCACCTGTGTCCAGTGAGTAAGTAAGCACCTGCAACATTAGTCCAGGGGCACAACTTCCCTAAGGTTGTCCTCTAAAGAATACGCATTCAATTATCAAGCCTACTTTTACCCGACTCTCTTACCAACAAGGCAAGTATCATTGCAATAGGACCTGCTGATGATGCCTCAAGCAGGCGGGCCTTCCCGTCCTTCCCAAACACCTGAATGTCCTTATCTTCAAACACATGGTGCCTAATAGCAAAACCCCCTAAAATGGACACCCCCTAAAATGAACACAAATTTAGAAATCCACTGTTAATGCGGACTCTGCACTTATCCACTGACTTCAGTTCTTATGTATACACCCAGTGTATGATCCTCAGGGTTTGATCTCAGACCATACAACACTCAAAGAATGAGACAAGGCTAGCAACCTGCTCATATCACACTTGATCATCTCACTAGGGTTCCACTTTTGGAACACTGCCAGGTTATAACGACCCAGGTGGATGATTAAAGTGTCAGGGCCTGCAACTTGGCATAACATAGAACATCATTCCACAAATGAGCCCACTTCATGCCCCTGCAACCAAACCACAATACCTCATCTTCAGAGCCACACCCACAACTGGGGCACACCTGTACAAACAAAAGAAATAGGAGAGATCAGAAGAACCTTAGTAAATTGGAAATGTGACAAAGGAATTCTCTGTTACAGTGGATCAAAAAGGGGCTTGGACAATGAGGCCTAATCCGCAAGCAAGCCTGACAAAGAAATACTGGGCAGGAGAGAGGGAAGGAATGCGGGGCAAAGAAACCCAAAACCCTTTACCAAAAGCATCCTTCTTGGATTTCGAGATCTGAAAAGAGAGTCAGTGACCAATTAAGGTAATATCTTCCCTCCGAAGCCACCCTTGCCGATTTGCTGGGACTTACCAACTCACTGATCTACATAACTCCTAAAAAGTCCAGTGAGAAAGTCAGCAATAATTAGCAAGGTTTTTTTTAGGATAATAGGGAGATACCTGGTAAAACCTCCATGATTTATTGCAGTAGAGAAAAGGAGACTGGCCTCCAGGAATCTTGTACCTTGACACCCCTCCACAAACAATCCAAACCAGGAAATCCTTTGTCAGATCCCTCCATCCAATTAATTTGAAACAGAATAACAAGCCCTTCACGTGAGCCAAAATAGCAGATAGGGATAGGTCTTTCCTTCCCAGTGCCATAAGAACAAGAGGCTGCAAGAGGCTGTCATCTTCAAAAAGCCTGTATACCCCCACAGTTAAAGAACACCAATCCTACCATACATGATAATATCGTTCTTAAGTGGCCAGTGTAACAATACGTTGCGCCCATGAAGCTACCTCTACCCTTAAAGCTCCCAGAGATACTCCAGATATGCCACTCTGTCTTTGTCCTCCAGAGGCCAAACTTCACAGAGAGCTGCCATCTGAAAATGGGAAAGAGCATCATCAACTGTATTAGACAGCCTGGGAACATGCACCACACAACAAGAAAGGTTTAACTGCAGGCAAAGAAGCACCAAATGGTGGAGAAGCATCAGGATGGTATAGAGGAGGCCATCACATTATTAACTACTAACACCAAAACCATGTTATCAGAGTGGAAAATCATGTGCTGATCACTCAGGAAGGCTTCTCAGAGGTCCAAGGCCACAAGAATGGGGAATTGTTCCAAAAATATCAGGTTTGCAGTTAGGCCAGCATCCAAAAAAAAATCCAGGCCAACAACCCCCAAAGTCCATGGAACACACCACATCCATGTACAAACAAAGCTCCTGGTTCATAGAGGGTGGTGCCTGCCAAAGTGCTTTCCCATAGAAGTTTGACAAAAAACATTCCTAGACCCATAGGTCTGCCTTAATGCATTCCGAGACATGAATATGAATGATGAGGCTTCTTGGCACCCAACGTAAACTGGAACAACAGTCTGTTAAAAACCTGCCCCAGCGGGATGACCCTATATTCAAAATCCAGCTTTCCCAGTAAGGACTGAACTTGGCAAAGGATAACTTTCCACAAGGATAAAAAGATGTGAACCAAAGCTTGCAGATCCTGCAACTTATCAGGAGGAAGGGGCCACTCTATTCCCATAGAATCCAACTCAATCCCCAGAAAACTGAAACATGTAGTTAAGTCCTCCATCTTGTCTATGGCCTGTGGGACAATGAACACGTCAGCAACCCATTGCAGCATCCAAAGAAGTAGGGGACATACCGAATAGTTAACTGGAATGATGCAAAGGAAAATTGTCCATGTAATGCATAATAGAGGCCTGAAAGGCCTCAGTCCGAAACACCCCCTCTAAGAGAGTTTCAAAATGAAAACAAGAAATAGCACAGCCCATGGGCAGACAAAGATCAAAGTAGCATGAAGCTCCGAAAGAGCAACCGAACAGGTGGTGACAGTCTGGGTGCACCAGTAACAAACGAAAATTGAATTAAATATTCACCTTAGCCATCAATGCACCACAACCCTCCTTGTAGAATAAACGAATCACCTTACCAACAGATGCATAAGAAACCTTGCTAAGGTCAGGCTAGATGCCATCATTGACAGACCACTCGGCCAGGTAAGAGAGGTGACGAATCAGCCAGTATTTATTGGTTTCCTTCTTAGTTACCACAACAAGGGGAAAGGGAGAACTGAAAATGGGCCCACCATCCTACCCAAAGACACCCGCATAGACAGCTTCTGCTCATCCATCTTTGGAAAGTCCTCTGCCAATTTCAAGTTGCCTGAACATTGCCTACCATTGCTAGCCCAAAAAAGGATCCCAAAGCCATCCCAAAACCCACACTCCAACAATCCCACCCTATCATTATTGGGGTAACACTGTAACCATCGGTGCATTCGGTCTACTCAGACTGGCATCACCCCTTTTCTGGACTTTTGACCCAGTGGATGCTTAGATAGGTCTTCAACTATGGCTCTAGAATTCAAAGGATTAAAAATCCCATTTAAATCAATTTCAGTTTTAAATTAAATCAATGGCAATTTAAATGTGTTCCTTATGGTGAGTTAGTTTGCCACAAAGCAGTCTACTTTACTTTATACACATATACACATATACACTGTTTCTAAAGCTTCCTGCACCCCATGTTGTACTCCCCACTCCCACTGTAAAACACAATGACATTACTCATTCTTCACTATTCAACCCTTCTCTAAACATCCTAACTAATAAGAGCAGTAGTAGAGGTTTCACGTTTGTGGTCGGGGCTTCCATCCGTCCAGGAGATTCGACCTGGATTGAACCCTATATGTGCCAGCCCTGAGAATGTACTGTATTCCTAGGTAAGACTCGGCAAGGCAGACCTGATAAGAGGACCTGCCTGTAGTTTAAGAAGTTAAAACAGGGGTGGGAGTTTGGGAGGGTCCAAGACAACTTAAGCCCCGGTGGGGTGGGGCTGCTGCCCGTATTTAAGCCCCTCCCACAAAATCAGGCACCGCCTTACCCTCACTTCTGTGACAGAGACAAGGGCCTCATTCATTAAGAGGAGCAATTTGGAACCAAACCAATTATACCATAGAGGAGATATGAACATCCGGTAAATTCCTATTGATTTATATGTGGTTTTTAACTTCTTGAATGCTAGAAAGGCATCCAACTCATTGCAAAGTAATGCATTGGAGATCTCTCTATCATTCAAGGAGTTAAAAAAAAACATTTACATCAGTTGGAATTTACATCCCCCTCCCCACACATTATAGTGCAGTTGGTTTGTTCCAGAATTCCACCCTTTTGAATAAGGCCTTAAGTACCCTGCACCATATAGTTTTACTGGATAGACCATGAGGTATGACACTATTGATGTTTGTATTTGAACACAGTGATTATAAGCCTCATAATATTTAGTTATAGATTTGTTAGATTTTTACATTTTTAAAGGGGAACTTTCACATGTACAAAACTTGTGGGCAGTTGCTTAAGTTATTGAAATCATTTTAGGATTTGTGTTTTTTTTTATTTTACCTATGTACTTCTTAAGATATGCTGACTTCATATTGGGCACTTCCGCATTCTGCGGCACACTGTATCTTCGGTAGACATGTGCGAATTCATTCGGAGACATTCGGATTTCGTCGAAAATGGGGTCATTCGGAGACATTCGGCCAATCCGAAACTCAAGGGTCATTCGGAAAAAATGATCCGACTCCAAACAGCCCAGGTCCGAAACAGTAGGGTAGGAGACAGGGACAGTAGGGTAGGAGGCTGGTACCAGAAAATGAAACTTTAATCTTTACCCATGTACTAACATAGAATGTGACATGTAGTTTGTCCATGTTCGAGTCGACCACTTATGTTGAGTAGGATGTGACAGGCATGGGTTTTCGATGTCGAACATATGCTAAATTGAATGACAGGCATGAGGTTTCGATGTTCAAACATATGCTAGATTGAAGGACAGGCATGGGGTTTCGATGTTCGAACATGCTAAATTGAATGACAGGCATGGGTTTTCGATGTTCGACGTTTGCATTGTGACTGGCATCCCATGCTAGAGTAGAGGGGACATGCACAGACTTTCAATGTATGGGATGGATCTTTTTCTAAATGCACACCCTGTCTGCAAATAATGATAGCAGCGTGCACGGAGGCGCACTGCTATAATTTAACCCATGTTAAATTCGGCCGAATAATTCGGAATGGATCAGAATTTCGTCCGAATCGAATAGGCCCGGTCCGAAATTAAGATCATCCGAATTAGAAAAAAAAAATTCGTCCAAATTCGAATTTTACCGAAAATTTTGCCCGTGCACAAGTCTAATCTTCGGCACAGTGGCACAGGACTTCCCAGTCCTGGAATTCTTCTTCCACCTCGCTCCCAGCTGTCCCAGGTAGCGCGTTCACGCTTCCATTCATAGTGGTGTTTATCGGGTAAAAACCTGTGTACAAGGGCCAAGGTCTGGGTGATGTTAACCCTTTGAGTGCCAGAGTGATACGCAATGCATTGCAAAGCAATGGGTTGCGTACCCCTCTGGCACTCAAAGGGTTAAGAGGCAGGTCCTGCTCTGCGTAGTGCCGCTGCCTCAGTGGCGGCGCACACGATGCAGTCATGTGCTGTAGAAACTGCCCAAACGCTCAGAATGCTCCCAGCATTCCGTGCTCCCAGCATTCTGTGCTTCCAGCATTCTGTGCATTCAGGCAGTCTCTACTGCTCATGACTGCACCGGACATCTGGCCTTTTATATTATGGGATGCTTATGTGCGACCTCATTTGTCATCCTAGAAAACAATGATATTTGCTTTCCACAAAACCGGTATTAAACGCCGATCTTGCAAATTTGTAATCTCTTGGATGCCCAAGACATTGAACCGCATAGCTTTGCAATGCATTACAGATGTCCTCAGCATCCAACTGATTAAATCTGTTTCAAGCTTATAATTATTATTACAAGTAGATGAAGTTGGAGTAGTCGAAGCTGTACAGAGTTTCCGAGGCAAACTCTGTGTAAAACATTTTTCTTCATTTTTTTTATACTTTGTATTTATTTTTTCATCTTCACCTGCGGGGATAGTGTTATATTGTTTCAATATCCTGCTTTGATGTTCGACTGACTGTAAAGATCTCTGGAAACAAAGAACAGTAAACTTACTGTCATGGGCATAAAAAAATATATATATGCAACTGCAGAAAGTATCAAGGTAACTCTTACTTTCTCTTTCATACTGTTCTCTTGCTCACTGTTTTCCAACAACAGTTCCTTACCTTCACAGATGCCAGACAAGTTATAAACAGTCCACTATCTGTCTACCTCCCTGCTGCAGTTTTTCAAGGAACCAACCACAGGCACTACAAACTGGTCATTTCATGACCATGCAGAGAAACAGTCCAACAACCAGGATTATACAGGGTGTCTGCATACACTAGTCCATGAAGTCCATCAAGAGAGCGCATTCACAGGCTGGGATCATTGAGGGATGGTTGGCTATCAGTTTAGAGATATTAGGTCTTTTGTAACCATTATTCGGCACTGCTGAGTACCCTCAGCTATCTATCTGCCTGGATATTGTACTGGTGACACACAAGAAATATGCATATTACAAAGCTTTGCTGAAATCAAATCCAGCAGTATGCATTTTTTATTTGTAACCCATATGTGTCTAATCAACATTACCTTCTAACCTCTCACTCACAGCATATAAAGACTCCACTTCTGTCACCCACACGCTCTTTTTTCCCTACTGCTACCTCTACTAGTACTACCACTACTACTTTGTTCTTGGTAAGATTTCAGGAAAATATTTTTTTCTTTAATGTTTTAAACCTTTTGACTGCCAAAAGAGGTGGGAAATACAATACTGAGAAAGACATTTAAACCAATGATTAGCAGTGGAGCGTGTCATTATATTGTGAAGCAATGCATTACACACATCTCTAAAATGGTTAACCTTTAGTCGCCATGATCCTTCACCTCAAACATCATGAAGTTAAAGGGGTGAAATCATTTACAACCCTCTTGACCAATCATCCCCATGGTTGTGGGGTGTTAGCATTCAAGAGACTTTTTATTTATTCTTAGACCACTCTCCTTGAGGTAGGGGAAATCTATGGGATAAGGGGGGGTCATAAGAAACTCCTTGAAGAATTTAAGCACACAATACATTTGGTAATGGTGTGTGCTGATGTGGCTAATAGACACCTCTGAATAAAACAAATTTTAATTAGAAGGGTCAGGAGGCAGGGGCCTTCTCGATGTGAGAAATAACTTAGGGGTCCCCACCTGATTTTTTTTTTATATTTAAATACAGTATAGAGATGTAGAGCTCACCAGATCCTTACTTGGGCAGTGGAGGGCTGAGGACTTTGGGGTCTATTTTTTTTACAAAAATAATACTGAGGCCTTGTTTGAATAGAGAATTTACTATTGTTGTCATGACTGCCCAGCAACATTTGTACATCATGAATGAATGGAGCAGTTACTAAGACATTTTGAATGCAAATGAACATTTAAAAGACATGAAACTAACATAAGACATTTAACTGAATCAAACTCAAAATCTGAATGTAGGAGGGGCGGAGCTAGCTGCCTGAAGCGGCAGACGTGTTTTGCTATGGCTCCGGCTGAGACACAGTTTTTTCTCTAAATATAGCTGTTCTTATGCCGATTATTTTCTTTACCTACTAAACAGAGGTCTTTATTAGTACTGTCCTGGAGGTATGTACCGAAGAAAAGGGTTCAATAGCGTACAGGAGAAGCTTGTTACCCCTATCTTACCCTGCTGCATCGTACGGGCCTGAGGACAAGGTGAGCTACTATGGCGGCTGACGCTCCTTTGTCGTTGGACAACCTCATGCTCTTGCCACCCAGGGAAGACCTTATGGCCTTGGTCTGGGAAATCATAGCCATCATACGTGAAGTGGTGGCAAATATGGAAATGGAATGCGGGCAGTTGAGCCAACCTATCTCTAACCTGAAGCGGAAAATGGAGGTCCTCTCTACTCAGGACGCAAGCTTAGGAAACAAGCTGTCCCGACCTGCTGAGTTCCCAGACACACTTTTGGAGTACAATTTTGGATGAAAGGAGGGAGCCCAGGATTATCGTGAGACTCATGTTTCAGATTCGACAAGCCAGAAATGGAATGCTATAACGTACCTTTGCACTACGCGGACATCTGTTACTGTGAGACTTACACCGAAGGATAAACTGCAACTCTGCCTGGAGTCCCAGCCAAGTATTTCTCGAGTGATGATGAATGCCTTGTTGCTATGGCTAGTGCTTGCCCTTAGGCCATCTTACTCAGAGACAACGAGGTTTGGATGGGATGTCTTAACCTGGGATCCTGGAATAGATACTCTGCTATGTAACTACACTATTTTGACACCTTTCCAAGTTGCAACACCCATCTGAGTCCATTGGGGCTTTCTCATATCCTATTCTATAGTTTCCACCTGTTTGCTGTAGGGCATGCTTTCCTGGTTCTACTGTGGTCCCTCTCCAAGAGATCCTGACCTGTTTCCTTGGGTTTCCTACGTGGATCATGTACCCCTATGTGGGGTAAGGAGCTCTCTTAGGTATCCTGACAGAACCAACGTAACTTATCGTTCTTGTTTATTTTCTGCTTAACCCGGATGTCTACTCTTAGTTCGGCTGAAACAACTCAATGTACCTAAGTACAATTGTGCGGACTCTATACCCCCTTGCATGTGGGGTTGGACACTCTCCTGAATGAACTATCTGCTTCATGTTTCTACGGGCGGTACCCATTGGGCCCGAGGGGTCGGCCCTGGTTTTGTCACCCTATTTGCAATATGGAAGAGTGTCTGAATGTTTGCGGGGTGTTATATTTAGAGAAGAGTGTAGTTTGGTGTTTTGGGGGTGCTGTGATCTTTCACAGGTATTGCTAAAGTCGGGTTTTCAGGTTTCCACTGTCCAACTGCTAGAATAGCTTATGACCTAACACAGTAGCTATTTATCTGCTTCTGGGATCCTACATACTGTCACATCTCTGATGGCCTCAGATTGCTTTGTGTGGCTATGGTTAGTTTTCTCTTTTTATTCATAGGGGACTCAACGTAACGTAACTTGCCTCCCCTATCCTTTTTTCTAGAGGGTGTTATGCCCATCTATGCCACCTCCCTCGGTGCTTAGGACATCAGAAATGCTTTATGTGAAACCGGAGATTAATATACTATTCAAGGAATTGTTATGTGTACGACATTCAACTTATGGGATTCTAAATATTGTTACCTCTCTGGTGTCCATGGGCTGCATTGTGTGGTTATGATTCATTTTCGCTTTTTTTTTTCATAAGGGATTCCATGATATTTGCCTCTCCTATCCTTTCCTAGAGGGTATCATGCCCATTTATACCACCTCCCATTGTCCGTAGGCCATCAGAGATGCTTTATACGGAACCTGAGATTAGTCTGTCGTACAAGGGATTGCTCTTTATTGTTTGTGCCTATATTCTGACCTGTCACGTATTGTTTTGAGCGATAGTTTAATGTTTAAGTATGCTCAAATTCATGTTGTCATTTGATTTGCAGCTTTTGTGTTTGCTCTATACTTTGACTATGTCTAGTGTCTTGGCCCTTTATAAGATTCAGTCCATGTGACTGATCTTTCTCCCCCCCCCAGGACGTCTAGGAGGTCTCTGCGTGAATTTCTAACAGGGATTGGGGTATGTTGCCCCTCTTATCTGCCCAAGCATTACTCTTTTATTTGGCTGAATGTTCTTCTTGCGTAAACTAGTTTCCTGATTTTTAGTCTCCTACATTCCAACTAATGCATGAACTAGGGCATTCTTGTACAAGTTCTCTGTTTATCCTTAAAGGGATAGTAATACTTCATTTTAACTTTATTTTATTTTGTAGGCATTAAAAAAACATGAAGAATGATATAAGTCTTATCTCTGAAACCTTTATGGCTTAAGAGATATTCACAAACAAAGTATCCCCCCCTGTTCAGCCAGATCAGATGGGAGGTGCCCAGGTAGACTGCAGAGAGGGACAATCTTCAATTAAGATAATGGAAAAAGCTGAAAAACTTGTCAAGGGGGGAAGGGCTTTCATTGTTTTCATACAAAGAAAATTGTCCCCTGCTGTTATCTGTCTGGTCTTACAACCAGACTCACATCTGAGAAGAGATGGCTTACACTAGGAAAAAGGGGCGGGAGGGGAAACTTTGCTTGTGAATTTCTCATAAACCATAAAGGTTTGAGAGATAAGACAGAAATCGTTCTTCATGTTTTTTTAATGCCTACAAAATAAAATAAAGTTAAAACGAAATATTACTATCCCTTTAAGCATTTATTTAGCTCTCCTACTAGGGGCATCTTATGAGCATGCTTTCTTCTTCCTAAATAGTTCTTGATTGTTCTGTATGTTTGCACCTAGGGCTTTCTTCAATTACGCAACTTTAACTACCAGCTTTAAAAAATACTAAATAACTGCTTGTGGTACTTTCTGTTATATACATGCCTTTGTAATGCATAATTACCATTAGTGCTGTCATGTTTTGTATTCTGAACCTAAGTCTTCATAAATGCTGTAGCTGTACTTTTGTACTATGTTAGCTTTAAGATTTGAGATATTTCGGTATTCATACCTTTGTGATTTTGTAGAGCATACTTTTGCTTCTGTATTGAATGTGTAGCAAATGTTTAATCTCAATAAAGCTTTCAAAACTCAAAAAAAATTAAATTAAACAAATAAAAATAAAAAAATACATTAAACTAAATTAATATTAATATTAAATCTCTAATGAGACAGGAAGGGGTATTTTATGAACCCCTACACATTTATTAAGTCTTAATAGGGCAAATATGGGGTGAGTGGCAGAAATGTAACATGGCTGTGTGATACAAATGAATATACAACAAACACACAAAATAAAGCCCTGAGCTCAAACTCCCAGTACTTCTGGGCAGCAGCAATGACTATAGTATCCATCAGCCCAAAATACATAGTACAAAAAACAAAAAGAGTTACCTGCGCTCTGTCCCAAATCCCTATGCACATTTAAATAATTGGAGGCTTTGGGCCATATGTTCAAAGAAATAGCGAAATAGCTTTTGTCGTTTGGAACGACTTTTCAAAGTACAGTGTCGTTGGGATAATTAATATTTTCAGAGTGTCGGTTATGATTGGAAATATGTAGTTTGTCCTGACTGAAATTGTCGTATGTAACGACAAGCAATGTC
The DNA here is from genome assembly GCA_037306005.1 of Rhinophrynus dorsalis. Lineage (NCBI taxonomy): Eukaryota > Metazoa > Chordata > Amphibia > Anura > Rhinophrynidae > Rhinophrynus > Rhinophrynus dorsalis. The sequence continues at coordinate 274,365,789 of CM074718.1, read as the reverse complement.
TTTACTAACGACAAAAGTGTCTTAACTAACAACAAAAATTTATTTAAAAATGTCATAACTAACAACAAAATGTCTTAACTAAAGACAAAAATTCTCACATTCAGAACACATTCCCTCCACTTTTTTCTTAACGTACAAATTTTGTCTTTTAAAAGACATTTTTTGTCATTATCACTTTGAACATACGGCCCTTTTAGTTTCACTCCAATGGCCATTTGAATGTAAGCTCACATGCTGTGCCAAGCCAAGCCTCATAGGTGAATCCATCACGACAAATAAATTATTTTGAATGACTTTTCATAAGCTGCACCCATTATGTAACACATTATTACTGCCAAAACTGTAAAAAAGTGTTCTTTTATTTTGTAATTTTTTAATTGTTTTAATAATAAATGAGAATTTATATATGTATATGTCACATGAAGTTAAAGCCCTTTAAAAAAAAAAAATCTGTACGTAGGAAAGTTTAGTACAAATCAGACCATTTTGTATAATTTCTATTTGTACCCTCAATGCACTCTTGATTGTTCGAAAATGAGAACTTCGATATGGATTTTATCTCCTTAGAGTCCATTATAAAGTCATTTTGGACTCTTTTACCATGAAACACATGACATTTTACTAATAATTATGGATGTGGCCTGTTTTAAACTTGAAGGCTTGTGCCTTGAGCCTTTGATTAATAGATTTCAGGTATCATGTAGGTTATTTTACAGCCACAGATTTTGTGTTATTTTCTTGGCTTTCATCTCAGAGTCTGCTGTGCAAGGAGATGATTTGTCTCATCCCAAAGCATCTTTTTATATATACACATATGCATGCCACATTTGATAGAGCCATATATCCACTTTCACTGGATTAATGTTTTACAAGTACCTTATGTTCAATTCTTGGGCAAATTAACAACACTAGAGGGGCAAGTACAAATTCTCCATATCCTCACTGTAAACGAGGCATTATATTTTCACCGTATAATGTAGGTGATTTTCTCCAGAATTACACCAGTTTTCCTTATACATGAGCCTTTTGTTTTCACAATTGAAGTCACTTTACAATCCACTAATTACATCACTCTATAAAAAATATCCATGTAGATTAAAAGTACCCAACTCTAGTGGCCATATATATAAAGATAAAAGCAGAGCAATTCTGCTGGATCCAAGGGCACCATTTGTGAACAAATGAAACATTTAAATTGGTCTTTCAATCCCTTAAATGCTAGAGAGGCCTCCAATGCATTTAAAGCAATATGGAAATAGTTATTCCTTGTCTAAGGTGCAGCTGGTTTGAGATATAATTGCCTCCAATTTTGCATTTAAACATATTTTTGATGGGATTCTACAGGGATAGTGGGGTCAGTTGGACCCCAGTAATAAATCAGAAGCCCAGGGAACCCTCTGGACATCTTCATGGTCATCGACCCCAGTAATTGTAACCTTTTCTCCTGTAGTCATGAGTAAGTGTATTCATGTATGTTATTATTACTGTATGGATAATGTGTTGTAAGAATTAATTTAGTTAGGTAAAAATTGCACCTAATGATCTATGGTGAATGTGTATCTGTGTGTGGCCATCAGGCTGTATAGCAAGATCCAGAACCAATCCATGGGAGAAACCCGGGACTGGAGATGGAATCAAAAGCATTATGCTCTTAGCCAGGACTCCTACTTTTCTGATTGCATGTCTATTATAAATGACCATTGTGCAGTACAATGGCCTGATCCCCACAGGGGGCTCTCCAATAACATTAGAGGGCTGAATGTGTGAGATCAGATTGATGCAGGGGAGACCTCAATGACTTCCTGATTTGTAGTATCGTATCTCCTGATAAGAGTATCATCTTGAGATTGTTTGCTTCAACCAAAAGGGGTGGGTGCAAGGTTTGGCTGCATCCTTATGCCTCATATTCCTACTATAAAGATACATTATTCCATCTTCTCTGCCTGATCCTTGTATCTCAATGACACCTGGAATGTACAGTTGGAAGTGGCAAATAATCACTTTAAGACCACCTATTTGATTTCCATGGATCAAGGAGACAACAAAGAAGACCTTGCATGTAAACATGCCCACTGCATACTATGATAGAGGTGTCCCTGCCATAGCAATCTGTCATTTCCAGAGGAAAGGGAGAGCAAGGGGAGCTTCCCAACCAGTGAGTAAATTATGATAAATCCCACACAACCACAAGACCTCTGCAATATCCTACAGTGGGAAGCAGGACTGTTCCTGGGCCACTCATGGATCACCCAGTCATCAACCCATATCATAGAAAGCCCTTAGCAAATTATTTTGCAGTACCACCATATCAGGTACAGACTGTGGTAAAGAAGAATATGCATGCAGAGATCAATAAACTGTTGGGACTGGGTGTATGTATCCACCCAGGATCCTACCCGGGGCATGTTAATTCATGGGCATACTTGAGCATTCATTGGGAGCCTCCAATCTCAGGGTTCTCCATGGGTTCCCAACAGTCCCTTGTTTACAGAAACAGTGATGAGTGAGGCAGTTCTGGGTGCACAACATGTAAATGTGGATGCTTTCCCCACAAATAGAAAGGAAGAGGAAGGCTACAACTAAACTTAAGGATCCTAAGTGGTAACATATATGGGGGGCCTCTATTCACAATTCTGCTGGGGGCCTCAGGGGTTCTTAAAATTGTCCTGATCTTACCCGATTTTCCTAGAATACCAGCTCAACCAAATTTGCATTCAAAACCCCTTTTTGACTTTATGAGTTTGCCATATTCTCTGTTGGAATGAAGAGCACTATAGCCACCATCCTGTCAAGGTTTGGCTGAGTTCTGCTGCTCGATTCTGCTGTCTGAGCTAATCCAGTGGTCTGCTATCCACTACTGCTGCCTTTCCATTGCTGAGCTGGCTGAATCAGCTGACCTCTCTGTGTTTGCTCACCTGACTGCTATCAGCCAAAAGCCAAACTTCCCTGAGTTGCTGATTACCTGTGTATGACCTGGCTTCCTCTGACTTCGCTTCTGGTTCATGACTGCTGGCCTTGTTCCTGACTTCTCTCATCCCCGTATTCCTGACCCCGACTTGTCTTTTGGTTTACTCTTCTAGATCACAATTTTGCTTTGTTTGCTTTTGTTATTTCAACAAAGGTGTTTTACATTTTTACATTTTGTGTCCTGTCTGGTTGCCAGTCCCTAACAGTACACAAGTGCCATGAATTCCGAAGGCGCAGGCAATCCACTGAATATTCTTTTCAGGCTGGACCAGGTAGACCAACGCATGGACCAGTTTGCGTTAGCCCTCCAAACTTTATTGCTCCGTACTGCGCATCTGGCTCCACTGCCTCAACAACCCCAGGCACAGTCTGTCCCTATAGCTGCTGCCGCTCCTGCTCAGCCTGTCAATAGTGATTCCAGTGTTGCAAGAGGCATGACTGGGTCTGCCCCGCTTCCCCAGCTATATGGGGGCCACCCTAACCAGTGCAGAGGTTTCCTGAACCAGATCGTTATCTATCTAGAGATGGCAGCACAGTCCTTTCCATCTGATAGGAGTAAGGTGGGCCTTATGATTTCCTAACTCTCTGACAGGGCTTTGGCATGGGCTAACCCCTTTGGGAGAGGCAAAAGCCCATAGTGTACAATTAATTTGAGTTTGTGGCATCCTTTAAAAGGGTATTTGATGTACAGGGCCACTCCACCTCGGCTGCCACGCAACTAATGTCCATCCAGCAGGGTACAAGGACGATTTTTGGATTATGCCATAGAGCTTCGTACCCTGGCAGCAGAGGTTGGTTGGAATAATGAGGATCTTGTGGCTGCTTTCTCTAATGGGCTTTTGGATACAGTTAAAGATGAGATTGCAGCCTGGGACCTTCCCAGAGATTTAGAGGAATTGGTCTCATATTGCATATTGATTGACTCCCATATCCGTGAGAGACCTTCCTTTAAGGAGCGCCTGCGGAGGCATTCCATCCGTTTAGCCCGGAGCTTTTCATCCCTCTCGCATAGGTTCCATTTGGTTCATTGGAAGGGGTATGGTCCAGAAGAGCACTCATAGGTTCCAGCCACAGATGTGCATGCCCCCGCCCTCCTCCGTGCTTTCCATGAACGCTTTCCCCATAAACCTGGTCCTGCTCTGCGGTGTGTGTGGGGGGGTTCGTTGGAGGGGGTACTGTCAAGGTTTTGCTGAGCTCTGCTGCTCGATTCTGCTGTCTGAGCTAATCCAGTGCTCTGCTATCCATTACTGCTGAGCTGGCTGAATCAACTGACCTCTCTGTGTTTGCTCATCTGACTGCTATCAGCCAACAGCCAACCTTCCCAGGGTATTTAAAGCAGCTTGGCTCACTACCTGATTGTCCTTGTGTCTGATTCTGGAGCAAGCGCATTATCCTGAGTTGCTGCTTACCTGTGTATGACCTGGGTTCCTCTGACATCCCTTCTGGTTCCTGACTGCGGGCATTGTTCCTGACTTAGCTGATCTCCGTATTCCTGATCCCGACTTGGCTGAGTACCTGTTTGTCTTTTGGTTTACGCTTCTGGATCACGATTTTGCCTTGTTTACTTTTGTTATTTCAATAAAGGTGTTTTGCATTTTTACATTTTCTATCCTGTCTGGTTCCTGATCCCTAACACATCCAGCACCTTGAGCACCTTAAGCTGGTCTTATGCAGGATTCAGGTGGCAGAGATAACAATACAAGTAAACAAATATCAGATAGAGATGGTGGAGATGCAATGTCTTGGGCACTAGGTGGGGAATATTATGTTAGAGCAGAGCCTGCTAAGGGGGAAGCAACTATGACTCGTCCCGACCACAGATTAAGAAACAAGTCCTAGATTTCCTTGTCACTCTTGGGTATTACGGTAAGTTTAGTTCTAATTTTAGTGCTCTTGCCAACCCTTTGGTGGATCTTTTTGAATATTTCCAACCCCACAAAATGGTCTGGACACCCCTCTGCCAAGACGCCTTCAAAAGCCTTAAGACCATTTTATACAATATCTTGGTACTGACTACCACAGACTATACATTGAAATCCCATGTCCACATGGATACATCCGCCTTTGGCATTGGTGCAGTTCTTAGCCAAGCAGTGAACTCTGGGCAAGAGCATCCTGTAGCCTACCAAGACCATCGAGACCGAGACCCACAGAGACCGAGAACCACAAAGACTGACAGAGAACGAGACTGACAGGGACCGACAGACCGAGACCAACAGAAACCGAGACCAAGACCAACCGAGACCAACAGAGACCGAGACCCACAGAGATAGAGACCAAGACTGACCGAGACCCACAGAGACAGAGACCTACAGAGACCGAGACCGACAGAGACTGACCGAGACCCACAGAGACCAAGACCTTAGTGGGGTAAGCTTGGATATTATATGGATTCATCATAAACAGCAGCCTTACTTGTAGGGAGGCAATTTATAGTGGTTACAGACCATTAACTGATATAGCTCAACCATGTGGCAGGGGACAACAGATGCCCTTTAAGTTGGAGCCTGACCCTCCATTGGTACAACTTTATTGTGGTGTACAGGCGAGGAGTATACAAGGAAAAATAGGGTGATATTAAATATACACACACTCATATATACAAGATATGATCTCAAGTATATAAAATTTACTCACATATATTCATCCACTTGTTGAAGATGTTAACAGATGTTAATCTCCAGGTAAATCTGGAATCAATGTTTGGTCAAATCCTCTTCCATATATATGATCTGCTGAAGTAAATATAGTAAGTTTGATTCATTTTTATTAAAACATACTTAAAATACAAATAATATTATATACAGAAAAAATGTATGATGCATTTTAGGATACTAAGATCATTTCATCATGGATGGTATAGCTATAATGATCCATCTGGCACTTGAACCCTCAATATAAACCACTATACTGGTTCTCAGGACCAACCAATTGGTGTTGAATTACAAACAAGCCAATCAAATAAAAAATCAAGCTGGAAAGCTCATCACAGCCCCAATGAAAAGGACTTCAAGATTCTTATGGGAAAAAATTTGACTTTTCACCCATCCCTAGCTACACGGGACTGGATTTATGTATGGTTTTATTACTGTATGGATTTTAAAAAATTGTACCTAACAAAATATGTTGGTGTGTATTTGTGTGTGACCATGACCCCTGCAGGCAATATTAAAAACCAATACATGGAACAGCCCTGTATTGGAGATGGGCTCAAAAAGCAGCATGTGAACAGACTGTCTACACATAGCCAGAACAGCTATTGTCCTGGATTCTTGCCCAATGCCCATTGTACAATACAATTGTCTGATACCCCAAAGGAACTTTCCAAGAGCAATAAAGGGTTGAAAGGGCAAGATGAGATTACCATAATCAGCTTGTCAGCTCATTTCTCATTGGTTCCTTTGAATGAATGGGAGATGTCATTGGCTTTCTTATTGGAGGAATAGTTTCTCCCAGGGACGATATTGAGTTGGGATTTGTTACTTCAGGCAGTGGAGTGTAAACAATTCTCTGTCCAGGCAAGGGTTCCAGAGGGCCAGGTATAAGTAAAGGGGCTTGTGTTGTGTTTAAGGTGCTCCTGCGAGGTGTGTACAAACTTTGGATGTATTCTGACAACCAATGTTGCTGCTATGAAAATAAAGATGTTTGATACCATCTGCTCTTCCTGATTCTTTAATCTCAATGAACCTTCGATGGAAACTGTTGCTGAAAACATGGTCATTCACAAGAATATGGTCATAATTGTTGCTACAATATAAAATATTATACTGTAACATGTATACATATAAGTAATTTCTTCCAGTGCTTGAGTTTTAAATATCATATCTATTTAAATACATACTTTTAGAAAACATTGTACATTCCCAATTTCATATGTAGAAAGAAAGGTCAGAGATGCTCAACTAGGCTCATGAGCTAGCAAATATATGCAAGAAGCTCACTGGGACTGTGCCCTTGTGCCCAGGGTGCAATCTATTTTAGCTCACCAGTGCCATACACAGAGAGGAAATCTTCTGAAGCATATGATACTGGTCCTGCCAAATGACAGTCAAGCCACAAAATGCCAGACAATTCCTCTCTGAACAAGAGAAACAGCTAACCCCAGATGTACATTTTGGCCTTATTGGGCCTCGTCGATGAGGTGCAGTTGATCCCTTTAGGCACTGTGAGCAAGGGGTCCACGTCTGGATTCCCCCCATTACTCTTAGGGTAACTAATTCCCAGAGCAATTTGCATATGTAGAAAGAAAGATCAAAAATGCTTGAGTAGGCTCATGAGCTAGCAAATACATGCAAGAAGCTCACTGGGACTGTGCCCTTGCCCAGGGTGCAATCTCTTTTAGCTCACTAGTGCCATACACAGAGAGAAAATCTTCTGAAGCACATCTTACTGGTCCTGCCAAATGACAGTCCAGCCATGAAATGCCAGATAATTCCTCTCTGCACAAGAGAAACAGCTAACCCCAGACATATGTTTCAGCCTTATTGAGCCTCATCAGTGAGATTCAGCTGATCCCTCTAGGCACTGTGAGCAAGGGGTCCACGTCTGGATTCCCCCCATTACTCTTAGGGTGTCTAATCCCAAGAGCAATTTGCATATGTAGAAAGAAAGATCAGAAATACTCAAGTAGGCTCATGAGCTAGGGAAACCATGCAAGAAGCACACTGGGACTGTGTCCTCGCGCCCAGGGTGCAATCTCTTTTATCTCACCAGTGCCATACACAGAGAGGTATCATACTGGTCCTGCCAAATGACAGTTCAGTCACCCTAAGAGTAATGGAGGGAATCCAGACGTGGACCCCTTGCTCACAGTGCTTAGTGGGATCAGCTGCACCTTGCTGATGAGGCTGAAATATAAATCTGGGATTAGCTGTTTCCCTTGTTTGGAGAGGAGTTGTCTGGCATTTTGTAGCTGGACTGTCATTTGATGGGACCAGTATGATATGCTTCAGAAGATTTCCTCCCTGTGTATGGCACTGGTGAACTAAAAGAGATTGCACCCTGGGTGCGAGAACACAGTTCCAGTGAGCTTCTTGCATGTATTTTCTAGCTCACAGTAACATAGTAAATTAGTTTGAAAAAAGACACAAGTCCATCAAGTTCAACCTTTGCCTCATACCTCAGTAACTGAGAATTTTATAGCTTTCCTGCTACCAATTAAATTAGTCTTTATCAGACCTTCCTGATCAGTCTACTGATAAACAGTATAACTCTGTATGTTCCCTTTTGAAAGAAATGCATCTAATCTTCTCTTAAATGTATCCATTGTATCTGCCATAACTACCTCCCTGGGCAATGAATTCCACAATTTGACAGACCTTACTGTAAAAAAACCCTTCCTCTGCTGAAGTTTAAACCTCCTTTCCTCTAATCTCAAGGGGTGTCCCCTGGTCACCTGATCAGGCCTTGGAATAAATAGCTCACCGCAGAGATCCTTGTATTGACCTCTCATATACTTGTACAATGTGATAAGGTCTCCTCTTAGTCGTCTTTTCTCTAGAGTAAATAAACCAAGTTTGTTTAGTCGTTCCTCATATGTCAAGTCCTCCATTCCCTTAATTAATTTTGTTGCTCTCCACTGTACCCTCTCTAGTTCTAGTATATCCTTTTTCAGAACAGGTGCCCAAAATTGCACTGCATACTCAAGGTGAGGTCTTACTAATGATTTGTATAATGGCAAAATAATGTTATCCACTCTTGCTTCGATACCTCTTTTTATGCAAGACAGGACTTTGTTTGCCTTTGCTACTGCTGTTTGACACTGGTCACTGTTTCCAAGTTTGTAGTTGACAAGGATACCCAGGTCTTTTTCTAGCAACGAGTCACCTAAAATGATTCCATTAAGTTTATAAGTAGCCTTGGGATTGTTTCCTCCCAAATGCATGACTTTACAGTTCCCGACATTAAACTTCATATTCCACATGTTTGCCCAATCTGACATTGTATGTAAGTCCCTCTGTAGAGAGAAAATATCCTGTTCTGAATTAATGACTTTGCATAATTTAGTATCATCTGCAAATATTGATATTTTGCTTTCTATATCTATTTCCAGGTCATTTATAAACATGTTAAAAAGCAGCGGACCCAATACTGAACCCTGAGGTACTCCACTCTCCACTTTAACTGTACTGGAGAATTTTCCATTTACAACCACACACTGTTCCCTATCCTTCAGCCAGTTTTATATCCAATTGCAAAGGTTATCTCCTAGTCCCAATTTCCTTATTTTATACACCAGCCTTCTGTGTGGCACTGTATCAAATGCCTTTGCAAAGTCTAGATATACTACATCTACTGCCTTGCCATTGTCTAGGTTGATGCTTACCTCCTCATAGAAGCTGAAAAGATTAGATTGGCATGATCTATTCTTCATAAAACCATGTTGATTCGTGCTAATGATCTTATTTTTTGTGTTGTAATCCTGAATATAGTCCCTTATTATCCCTTCTAACAGTTTTCCCACTACAGTGGTCAAACTCACTGGTCTATAATTCCCAGGTTCTGTTTTAGTTCCCTTCTTAAATAGAGGCACTATGTTAGCTCTTCGCCAATCCTGTGGCACTGAGCCTGTGGTAATACAATCTTTAAAGAGTAAATATAGGGGTTTTGCTAACACTGCACTGAGTTCCTGAAGAACCCTTGGCTGTATACCATCAGGACCCGGTGCTTTGTCGGTCTTAATTTTGTTCAGTCTTCCCATGACATCTCCTTGAGTTAATACAATATCTATTAATTGTATTGTTTTATTTGTTACTTGCGGAGGCTCTTCTACCATTCCTTGCTCCCTTGTATATACTGATGCAAAGAAAGTGTTTAAAGCATCGGCCTTTTCCTTATCCTCACTAACCAACTCACCCATCTCATTTTTGAATGGTCCAATGCACTCCCTCTTAAGTTTTTTGCTATTTATATATTTGAAAAACTTTTTTGGATTAGTCTTGCTTTCCCTTGCAATTTGAGTTTCATTATCTATTTTTGCTACCCTAATTGCCTTTTTACAATCTTTGTTGCACTCCCTGTATTTTAAGAAAGATTGTTCAGTTCCTTCTGACTTAAATAATTTGAATGCGTTTTTTTTTCCTTGCCATTTCCTTCTTTACATGTGCAGTTAACCACACTGGCTGTGACTTACTTCTTTTGCACTTGTTCCACATTTCTGCAACCTAAATTTGAATTCTGACCATTTTTCCTCAGTATTTTTGCCTTTAAATAAAATATCCCAGTCTATGTGTTGCATTGAGGCCCTTAACAATTTGAAGTTCGCTTTTTTAAAATTAAGAGTTTTGGTTGAACCTATACATTTTTGCTTTGCCAGACTGATCTCAAATGTAACCATGTTGTGATCAGTGTTTTCCAAATGTTCTCTTGCCTTAATATTGGATACCATTTCTGTTATTAGTGATCACTAGGTCCAATACATTGTTATTTCTTGTCGGCGCTTCCACCATTTGTGACATGTAGCTTTCACGAAGTGTGTTCAAAAACCTGCTACGCTTAGCTAATATCACTCACTAATATCACCTCGCAAAACTGGATTTAGCTCTGTTTTCAAATATAAGCAGACACCTCCACCTTTTCTATTAATTCTGTCTTTTCTAAACAGGGAATAGCCCTCTATATTTACAGTCCAGTCATGTGCATCGTTCCACCATGTTTCTGTTATTCCAATTATGTCCAATTGCTCATTAACCGCCAGCAATTCTAGTTCTCCTATTTTATTTACCATACTTCTTGCATTTACTAGCATACAATTGATTTTGAAGACTTTACATATATTAATCCCTACATGCCTTTTTTCTTCACCTTCATTTACTAGGAGTTTCTCCCTACTGACTAAATTTCTCCCCACCTTTTCTCCATCCCCCTGGTCATTTACTTGGACGCAGTTCCTATCTGCTCTATCTACCCCATTTTAGCTATCTATACCCACCCCCCCTTTCCTAGTTTAAAAGCTCCTCCAAGGTTCCTAGCATTCTCTCCCCTAACACAGAGGCTCCTCTACCATTTAGGTGCAATCCATCTCTTCCATATAGATTGTACCCAAGAGCAAAGTCTGCCCAGTGTTCTAAAAACCCCAAACCCTCCTTCCTACACCATTGCTTGAGCCATGCATTAAGCTCCCTGAGCTCCCTCTGCCTACCTGCACTGGCGCATGGCACAGGTAGTATTTCAGAAAATACTACCTTAGAGGTCCTTGCCTTGAGCTTGCACCCTAAATCCCTGAAATCATTCTTTAGGGACCTCCATCTTCCTCCTATTTTGTCATTGGTTCCAATATGTACCAAGACAGCTGGATCACTTCCAGCCCCTCCCAATAATCTGTCAGCCCTGTCCGCAACATGCCGAACCCAACCACCCGGGAGACAGCATACTGTTCGGCATTCACGTTCCTGGCGGCAGATTACCCTATCTACCCTCCTAATAATAGAGTCCCCTATTACCACCACCTGCCTTGGTTTCTGCCTGCTCTGCATCCCATCTAGCCTGGAAGGAGGACTGTTCCCCTGGCTGCTAGAGGAATCAGCCCTCTCCAGTGCTGCCAATTCTGAGCAATTCTCATCAACATCTTCAAACAATCTTGCAAATCTGTTGGACTGAGTCATCTCAGAACTGGCCTTCCTCTTCCTCTGCCCACTACCTCCCCTCCTTACTGTTACCCAGCTGCCTACCTGTCGCTCCTCATCTACAACTCCACCCTCTTCACCACTAACCCCACATACTACCTGCTCTGTGAGTTCTAAACTCCTTTCCAGGTTTCCAATGTCTCGCAATGTTGCAATATTTCTCTCCAAATCCAATATCTTAGACTCTAAAGAGAAAATATGCTCACACTTAGCACAGCGGTATGACCCCTGGAACGATTGCTCCAAGTGTTCAAACATGTGACAAGATGTGCACTGCGTGAGATTGGCTAACCTGCTATCACTCATGCTTGATTTTACAATTCAAATAGCTTTATATTATCCTCTAATGTTCACTATATGGTAAGTAACCAACCTTAAATGTGAATGCAATAAATCCTTTGAAATGATAGTCACCAGATTCCTTCTAACTCTTCACCTGGAACCAGTCACTTGTAATAGCAGTCTCACAGAGCCAGCTCCACAGAGCTAATGGACTGTATTTATAGTAACTAGCAGCCAGGTGAAATCCCTTAGCAATCAGCCCTAATCACACAGGCCAGAGAAAAACCCAGTAAACAGTTTTTATAACTCTTGCAATACCCAAATGGCTCCAAAAGGGACTGACAGAGCAGGCGCACGGACGTCACTGTGACGAGACGTCCGTGCTTCCTGCTCCTGTCACCATCGGCAAAACGCCGATATCTGCAGAACCGGGTAAGATTTCTGGCGACTAGCGCTACTAAGCAGCTAGTCGCCAGATGAACATCCACTCAAGCGTAAGTTGTTGAGGGGTGGTAGTTCCCCTTTAACCAGATTCCTTCTAACTCTTCACTTGGAACCAGTCACTTGTAATAGCAGTCCTCTGTATTTGAATTCCCCCTGTTTTAAATTCCCGCACTTACCACACTTCTGCACTTACACACTGATGCAAGATTCACACGTTCAAGTATTCACTATGTATCTGCTATTTAATCCAGGAATCCACCAATTACAAACACAGCAATTAGTCACTCCCACCACACCAGACTTCAATTATTTGCTTGTCTCACAGCAAAGAGAGGGAAAACAAAACCCCCAAAATTTTTTTTTTACCTCTCCTTTACCGCACTACACCACACACAATATACTTATTGTATTTTTCCAGCAAGTATCCAAACTCAGTCTTTCAGGGCACAGGTCACAGGTCACTGATCAATTTACAGAGCTCTCTCACCCCTTGCTATTTAATCCAGGAATCCACCAATCATGAGCCTAGTTTAGCATCTCTGACCTTTCTTTCTACATATGCAAATTGCTCTTGGGATTAGTCACCCTAAGAGTAATGGGGAAATCCAGACGTGGACCCCGTGCTCACAGTGCCTAGAGAGAGATCAGCTGCATCTCACTGACAAGGCCCAATAAGACTGAAACCTATGTCTGGGGTTAGCTGTTTCCCTTGTTCAGAGAAGAATAGTCTGGCATTTTGTGGCTGGACTGTCATTTGGCAGGACCAGTATGATATGCTTCAGACGATTTCCTCTCTGTGTATGGCACTGGTGAGCTAAAAGAGATTGCACCCTGGGCATAAGGACACAGTCCCAGTGAGCTTCTTGCATGTATTTGCTAGCTCATGAGCCTAGTTGAGCATCTCTGACCTTTCTTTCTACATATGCAAATTGCTCTTGGGATTAGTCACCCTAAGAGTAATGGGGGGAATCCAGACGTGGACCCCTTGCTCACAGTGCCTAGAGGGATCAGCTGTACCTCACTGATGAGGCCCAATAAGGCCGAAACGTACATCTGGGGTTAGCTGTTTCCCTTGTTCAGAGAAGAATTGTCTGGCATTTCGTGGCTGGACTGTAATTTGGCAGGACCAGTATGATATGCTTCAGAAGATTTCCTCTCTGTGTATGACACTGGTGAACTAAAAGAGATTGCACCCTGGGTGTGAGGACACAGTCCCATTGAGCTTCTTGCATGAGCCTAGTTGAGCATCTCTGACCTTTCTTTCTACATTCCCAATTTCATATAGCTTAATTTATAATAAATGTATGTATTCTATTCTTCCTTGGGTGCTTCTCTTTTGTTCTTGAACATCATTTATTTATCCAATCTCTTTGGAACTTATTCCTCTGCCAAGAACATGACTGGGTTGAAACTGTACAGTAGCTCTGTTTCATGTCAGTTTCAGCCACTGGTTCCTAGGTAGAATCATTTGTTTAAAGGGATAGTAATGTTTCACAATAAAAGCAGCTCCAATTAATCTTCATAGTACTTGGGCCATAGAGATGTTATTTCAATACTGTTAGAGTTGTAGTTCAAGAGTAACTGAATGATAAAGTATACCCCTCCCGCTCCTTTTACTGATATAACACTTCTCACCCCAGAGCATCAAGGTGGTGTCCAGGTGGATCGCAGAGAGGGACAATCTTCAATAAGCATAATTGAAAAACCTGTCAAGGGGTCAAGGTTTTAATTGTTCTCACAGTAAGAAGATTGTCCCTTGCTGTGAGATGTCTGGTCTCAAGACCAGATTCCACATCTGAGGGGAGGTGCTTACAATAGGTAAAAGGGGTGGGAGGGGGGATACTTTATCATTCAATAACTATTGAACTACAACTCTGACAGTATTGAAATAACACTCTCTATGGCTCAAATACTATGAAGATTAATTGGAGCTGCTGTTTTTGTGAAACATTACTATCCCTTTAATGCCTCTATCTGTATAATATTCTCCTTAATCATTTTACATTTTACACATGAAGATGTTTTTTTAGTTTTGCTTGAATCTTTGTAGCCATCATTTTTTGCTGTTTTTTTTTACCTATATTGTAGTTTTCAATTGACACTATCAATTCTAATTTAATTAATTGAAATCCCAACTTTCTTTCAACTCTTTAAACCCATTAAAGACCATGTGGCATGCAACACAATACAAAGAAATGTGTTGCACACCCGTGAAGGGCTCATGTTTTTATTAAATTACATAGGTGATGACTTGCTAATCTTTTAATTATATTAAAGGGGCAGTAAATATTTTAATGAAAATATAGATATTATAAAGCTTTTCCAGCTGAGTAAGCAATGGTACATCCACTGCTGGGAGATTTATAATTAAAATTGTATTAGAGTATCGGATACCAAAATAGAAAATTGCAGTTTTATGGTTAAAAAAAAGTCTAGTAATACTCTAAGGGTGAAATGTTCAAAAAGTTGTCATAATTAATAAATCAGGGGAGGGCTGGCCTAGGGGGCAGGGGGGCAATTGCCCCCTGGGCCAGTCATAGGTCTGGGCTGATGGGCCACTCCCACTTGTTGCTGCAAATGTAGCTACACTAGTGATACCACAGAGCTTACAATTGAAATGGAGCTACAATCCAAGTGGAGCTACACTTCTCTAGTAAGTTCTGTGGTGTTACTAGTGCAGATTTACATACATTGTAAGCTCTGTAGTTGCACCAGTGTAACCCCATTTCAGTTGTAAGCTTCGTGGTATCACTTGCCTTACTTCATATACCTAACCCTTTGAGTGACAGAGGGTCATGGCACACCACTCTGGCACTCAAAGGGTTAATGGCAATTTTAAAATTAACAAAAGGGGGTGGGCTGGAACAATATCGAAATCGGCCAATTGATTGTAGTTGACCTCCAGGCCACAAGTTGCCAGCCCTCCCCTGGAATAAACTGTCAGATCATGAGTTTGTGGTAAAAGAAGGACAATATTTTCAGAAGCAAATCCGCTAAATTTGAAAATGCATCTAAAGAAATACAAATGACAGTAACAAGATCTTGATGAACATTGCCCTTAAAAATTCAGATTTTAAAAATTGTCTTTGATTTTGTCTTTGAAATGAAAATTTTCAACAAATGAAAGACATTTTTTGTCTTTGAAAGTGCATCTAACTCCTGCAAACAGTACTTTAATTTGTCTTCTCCAGGTTTAGACCATCTATTTGTCAAGAAAAAATGACGGTTATCAGACAAAAAAGTGACGTTGAAACGAATATTTGTTTCTGGAAATACCTCACAATAAATACAATATGATGGTGGATTAAACCACACCCACTTTTAAGATGGATTTTTCCCTTTGACGGAGATGGCAGAATTGGATGCAAAAAATGACGGAAACATGTCTGAGAACTGACGGACCTTAGGTTAAAAACGTTTTTATTTCAGTTACCACCACTTTCTGAACATCTCACCCTAAGTCTGTCTAAGGTTCTTCTTTGGCATGTTCTCTACTTTAGAGGGTCTGATGTTCAAAGTAACAAAGCTAATCTCAAGGCAGATACTCTGCTGTTGATCCAGACATAATTGTAGTGTATCTTACTAAATATTGACGATTGATTACGAAAAAGACATGCTGTTCTCCCTAAACAGTCCTACCACTTTTCTGAAGTATGTCACCTGAGTGAGTACTGCTCAACAGGCCTGGACTGGGACAAAAAATAGGCCCGGGGATTTAAGGCTGAGCGGCTCATTTTTATTTGTTGAGCAGCCCATGGGGGGAGGGCGGCGGCGGGCGTTCGTTATTTTTTTTTAACACCTGGACCGGCCCACCGGGCAAATGCCCGGTATGCCCAATGGCCAGTCCGGGCCTGCTGCTCAATTCTTTTGTAAACAATGATACATAAACAGATCAGGCAAGTAAAGTGGTTCTGCCTTTGGTAAAACCTCATGTAAAATTAGAATTTATTCAAAGGAGAATAGTAATAAATAAAAACAAAAAAAATAAAGTATTTATCTTCTACTAGTAGGTATTGCTGGCCACTGATGGCTGTTGTATATCTATTTAACTCTTTAAAGCAACCCTTTAGTTTGACTTGTATATTCTTACTACCTTATAAGTACTGTCAAATTACCTATATTTTTTTGCCTTCAGCTATTTATTTCCACTTTAATGTCCTAGACAGTGAGCTCCCTGGGTCACAGGTAGCGTGATGTAGCACTGAATGTTCTGTGTGCTATCTTGTTATATTGCTTTTATAGACTTGCTGTCATGTTCTTTGTCAGAAAGCTCTGTACTAACTGACCAAGATTCTCAAGATGTACCAGTCACACAAACCTTTATGCAGCAGAAGATAGTCATGCAATGAAAGATGTAATTTTTACATGAGGGGCATGTCCTATGCCAGTGGTTCCCAACCCTATTATCAGGGACCTGCTTGTACTCATCTGAGTTAATTAAATGACCACACCTCTTATTAATTCACCTGTGCTAAAGCTGGGAAATCCTAAAGGCATGGGGCTAGATTTAAAGCCAGCCGTTAACATAGCCTGTAGGGCCAAAGTGAATACTGGCTGTTAAACTAACATGTTTAACGCGATATTCAAAGGCCCTACCAGCTAGAACTCCAAAGGACGTTAAGCCACAAAAACAGTCTTGTGGCTGAACATCCATTTGGTGCGTTTAGCTCCCAAAACGCCGCTAAAAGCAGTGATATTGGGAACTGAACAGTGAAAATCAATTAACTATCGGTGTCTGACATACTGCCACACCGATCGTTAACAGATCCATGTTACACTTACCTGTCATCCACTGTCCTTCTGTCTTCTTTCTTCAGTCTTCCGCCTTCTTCCCGTGAAAAAATAGAAATATATTAACATTAAGCATGAACAAATACATTCCAGAAACCTTTGAGTGGCAGAGGGGTACGCAACGCATTGCAAATCAATGCGTTGCGTACCTCACTGTCACTCAAAGGGTGTAATTTTAGTGTCCCATAGATATAGCCACATATGCCTCCATGTAATGCCCCATAAAATACATGCCCATGAATAAAAAGATCCATAGATACAGCAATCAATGTAATTCACTCATGGCCAATGTCACTTAGCTTATATCTGTTGTCTCTGGCTCTTGGAGCAGCTAACAGGGCGGCGGCAGCGGAGACAGAAATGTCCCACGACGATCCTCATTAGCTGTGTACAGGCCGATGCCCGTAACACACTGAAGGCATTTGAAGTGAGCCTGCCTTTATATATGGGCCGGCTCACTTCTATTACCCTCACTGCCATTGGCTGGGATGTTCTTCACATCCCAGTCAACCAGATTCGAGCGAAATATAAACTTTTTGTCCTGCTCTTTTCATGTATAGAGCAAAGAAAGCATTACACTACAATGCCTTCTAATTATGTGATGTGATATGCTACAGTCAAAACCCTTTAGTGCCAGATACATAGATGAAAAAAAGTACTCAAAGGACCTGACCATCAGCTAAGACCGAAGAAGAAATGTGTCTTCTGAGGGGTATAAGAAATACAATATTGTTTGAGAAAAATGTTGTTAAAAAGAACTGCTTTTAGCCATCTGTGGAAGAGAATATGTAAATATTCTTGCAGAGAACAATGTAAGTCTTACAGAAAGAACATCAAGGTTTATCAGACTCTTGCCAGTGCGTATACTTTCATAAGCACGGTTGGATCAGTAGACTGAAAAAACAGATGTGACAATATCCTGCATTTGATTAAGATGATTTCCTAATTATGTGGAAGCTGTAGCAATGTCCTTCCCTTTGAAGGCTTTTTATATTGTACGTATTGCATCAGCATGCAGTCAATTGCTAGCTAAATTACTATAAAATAAAATACATACCCTATAGGTACTTACACCATGTAACATGCACTTACATTTAACATGCTTTTACATGTTGAAACCTACTAATTTCTTGTCATAGAAATCCAGGAGGCTTATATAGCCTCAGCAATTTATTTTCTATTATAAAATGTGTGTGTGTATATATATATATATATTATAAAGCAAATGCACCGCAATGAACAAATAAAAACCAACTCTGATTTAAATGGGTCATTTGACACAATGCAAAGATCCCTGTAACATTCAAGTGGTTAAAAGTAACTCAAGAAGCATTGTCAGAATATTTTACTGCCCACTACAGTGCAGTTGGTTTGTTTCAAAATCGATCTAGTTCATCTTCAGAAAATGTTTCTGAAAGCTGTACATGCCTTAATGAGGATAAAGTCCAAAAGAGATTAGGTAAGTTAAGGTACATAAAGCACTTAGACTTGATGGCATACACCCAAGTGTACTTTGGGATCTTGGCTCAGTGATAGAAAGTCCGTTACACTTAATATTTATTTATTCACTTTCACCAAGCATAGTGCCCTGTGATTGGAGGAAAGCAGATATAAACCATTATTTAAAAAGGATCCAGAGAAACAAAACTGAGCTCAGGTACTTCCATCACCCGCCTCGTATACAGAAAAAGAGAGAAGAAATCTTAGTGCAATATGTTTAATTAAAATACATGTAAAAACAAAGCAAAGTGCACTCACATTAACCCAAAGGGTTATAAGCATCACAGGGTCCCAAAGCCCCTTACAAGTTACAATGATGCCTTCCCTTAGTAACAGCTCGCCGTTCACCATTCCGCTCCAGCATTCTCTCTGTGTTCCTCTCTGATCAATCTGCAACAGGCTGGCCAGATGTTACACAGGCACCATAAGATGTCAGAAATCAGAGTTCTAAAGGACCACTCCAGATGGTAAACTCTGGGGAACCATTCTAGAATAGTGGTAGAGGACAGACTAACAAAAAACAAGGGAACTAACTAGCGAGGGACTAGGGCGGGGACCCTAGTGCACAATAGATACATATGGCCAAACGTGTTTTTGTCGGTATGCTGCCGACTTCTTCAAAGGCTCAAGTGAAAACATCTTAAACATCCTATACTCAGGGCCGGATTTCTCATAAGGAAGAGTAGGCATCTGCCTACAGGCGCACCCCACAGAGGGGCGCCTGTCATTGGGACCCATTTTTTTTTTTTTTAATTATCCTTGCCGCGGTCACTAACCTCCCACCCAGTCAGGTCTGTGCCTCCTTCGGCACAGACCTGTAGCTGCTGAGCTCCCTTGTGAGCTCTTTAGTAATGCAGAGCGCTAGGACATGACATCATCTCCCAGCGCTCTGCATTACTGAAGAGAAGACCGTGGGGGAGCTTCAGCAGCTAAAGGTCTGTGCAGAAGGAGGCACAGACCTGACTGGGTGGGGGGTTTGTTACTGCTGCAAGGACCACCAGGGAGGATGTAGGAAAGGGGGTGGGCGCAATGTGAGGGTAATATGGAGCTGATGGGGGGCAAGTTGGAGCTGATGGGGGGCAGTATGAAGGCAAAGTGGAGATGATGGGGGCAATGTGAGGGCAATATGGAGCTAAGAAATTGGCCGCATGCAGATGAAAATGTATTTCACCATCTGTATCTAGTGTGCCTTAAAATGTACCATATTGCCAGAGGGAGAGCGCTGCCATTGTGTTGACATTTATAATGATTGGCAGCACTCTCCCTCTGAAGTGGCAGAGGAAGCGGGCTGCCAATATAGCCACTAACACATATTGTGTAGGACGTTCAGTGTAGATGCTTGTGAGTGAGCACGGGTCTGGGCAGAGCTCGAAACGGCAGTGGGTGGGATATTTCTAGATGGGGACATCCTGCATTGCCTGTGGTAGAACTTGTATGCAGGTGATGTCATTGCTTATAGAAAAGGTATTCTTTTAAAACCTTCTAACTCAAAGGTACAGCGTTTTGTTAAAAAATTGTTGAATAACATATAAGCAGTTTTAGGAGCTTTATTGAAAGAAAGAGACAAAGGTTGTTTGGGGGTGAAAGTTCCTCTTTAACAGTGATTCCAGTGTTTGAGCTCAGAGTTGTTGTTGCACATTCCCACAATATTTGTGCATGACTAGAAAACTGGTTAAACAATATAATTATAGAAATAAGATTTATAGCCAAGCGACCTAAAACACTTATTACAATTCTAGGGCTCTTGGATATAAATCTGAACCTGTTTTTGTTCTTTTAAGCACATTTTAAGGGTAGTGTTACACTATATCTTGATAGTTGTCGCAGTTATATCTAAATATATTGCCACTTTTTTCTGCATTACTAAATTTTCATTTTTAATTTAAACAATATAATGGAGAGAGTTGTTGTTCGTGGAACGTTTTTTGAAGCTGATCTAAAGCTGAAGTATTGCACGTTCAGTCTTGGATCTGTTGCTTTCTAATTTATTAATAATATCGAAATGGGGATTGAATGTAGTTTCTCAAACTATGCTGATGACTATCTATAAACAGAGCATGATGTTTTTCTTCTGCAGAGAGATTTGAGCATACTTAGTGAATGGGCAGGTGTATACATACAAATATGTCAAATGAATGAGTACACCACTAGACTACACGGCTAACCCAAGTTATATATATATATATATATATATATATATATATATATATATATATATACATACAAGTAATTCCAATGAAGACGGCACACTCAGATTTTATAGAAAAATACAAATTATGCTTTTATTTAGCCTGGTCAACGTTCCCGGCCACTTCTTAGGGCTTTATCAAGACAATATAACACTTAACATATAATGTTTGTTATACCTTTTCAAACAAAAAATGGATACCTGAGTATTTCCTGTGACGTGCTTTATTACACTTGCTAGAATTAACCCTATCACACCCTAATATGTTTTTCTTAAAAAATATCTCTGTATATGTATATATATATATATATATATATATATATATATATATATATATATATATATATAAAATGCTTTGGTATGTTTCAGTTCCAAGTCTGCTGATTGGAAGCTTGAGAAACATACCCAGCCAATCATAGTGCGCTGTCAGTTGTTTTATTCAAAACTTATAACATCCTATATAATAATTCGCTAAAAGTTTGTCATGATGCAGTCATGCACAGTAGAGAATGCTGCGTGTGCTGCAGTCATGTGCAGTAGAGACTGCCTGTGATGCGGCTGATACGGAGCGGGACGCTCCGAATTCAGACCGTGGTCTGAATTTGGAGCTCCCCGGTCCGTATCAGCTGCATCACGGGCAGTCTCTACTGCACATGACTGCACCACGACCGGCAGGCACTGTGGCCCATGTACACGGGCTCTTCAACTAGTTTCTAATAATCAGGAAGTGAATTTAGTGTATGTTTAGTTCCTGAAAGTTCTGACAGGAAATGAATTGACAGTTTCTATCTCAGTCTATGGAGAACTGTATGTCACTGACTTTCCTCTCCATTTGAATGTAACAGAAAAATCGTATATATATATATATATATATATATATATATATATATATATATATATATATATATATATATGTTTCTGTTCCCAGTGTGCTGATTGGCTTCTTAGGAAACATACCTAGCCGGCCAACCCAAGCGTATAGCGCAGCATTCTGGGACATGTTTGTTGGCCAATCAGCACACACAACCACCACTTGAAACCCAAGCGTATAGCGCAGCATTCTGGGACATGTAGTCAGCACACACAAAACACCACTTGAAACCCAAGTGTATAGCAAAGCATTCACTCAGGGTCACACACACTCAGGGTCATACACTCATTCACTCAGGGTCACACACACACACTCATTTACTCAGGGTCACTCATACACTCACTCACTCAGGGTCACACACACACACACTCATTCACTCAGGATCACACATATAAACCTCTGTTTTTAAAACCATTACTCGCAGTGGTGTAAAGTTTCTCTTAACGTTTGAAAGTGCAGTAGGGGTCAACCACCAGAGAACAGAGAAATTAGAACAGAGAAATTATAAACTACTTGGGAGTATTGATAGACAATAAGCAAAACAACAGTGTTCAGTGCCACTCAGCTGCTGCAAGAACCAATAGGGTACTATCATGTATAAAAAAGGGTATGCATGCACAGGATAGGAATATAATTCTACCAGTTTAAAGGGATAGAGACATGCAACAAAAATGAAAAAAGGGATTAGAAGATTTTGGTTATAATGAAAGACTAGCTAAATTAAGCCTCTATGTGGTAATATGATTATTATTTGCTAATATATTTAAGGCTAATACAAGTCATTCTCTGGGGAACTACTGGAAAAATCTGAGTAAAACACAAGGGTTCATACTTTATGACTAGAAGAAATGTGGTTTTGATTTAAACAAAGGAAGGGAATTTTTTACACTAATGGCTGTAAAAATGTGAAAGTCCTTGCCTTGGGATGCTATGTTCCCATATACTGTAGATACTTTCAAAAGGTACTGGATTCCTTTTAACTAAGAACAACATAAGTTTCAATGCAACAGGATGGTCATCCAGGGAGATTTGTGACTTCCGTTTGACGTAAGAAAGGACATTTATTTACTCTCTTGGAGCGTAATTGGAAATGGTTTCAGTTAAATTTTTTTTGGCCTTCGTCTGCCCAAACATATCGGAGATACTCCAAAGACTGAACTTGATGGGCACATCTATTGCAGGTAGCTTTGTTTTAACTGGATTTTTTTTTTTACTTCCGTTTATATTGAAAGAATGGGATGCTGTAAAATACCAACATTTTCAGTTGTTACAAAAAAGTTGCCTGTGTAAAGGAGCTGAAGTATTTATCCTTGACAAGTTAGTTTATAGTCTCTAGGTAATAGGCAGCATGCCCTTTTGATGGCTTTTTTAGTTCATTTTATTTTTGAGGTTAACTGCTCCTTTAAGATGCCTTAACTCCTTTTCATTCTGATATCCAGTCTGCATTACCGCTAATAAAACTTAATGACTCAGGCCCTCAGGAATGTATTATCTTGAAGACCTAGTCTATAAAATGTGAAAATGTATTAATAATGTGCATTAGAAAAGTGCTTCAGACTGAAATTGGGGTGTTTAAAAGATAATAATAAAGTCAGGGGGAGTTTATCTGTAAGAGACCTTAAATTACTGTTGTATTTTAGGAAGCTCTATGATTTTCTTTTAAATTAAAAAAAAGTTCTTGAATTATAAAAAGGACACAATATTTAAAATGTAATTTATATTAATATATATTTACAGTAAAACTGTGATTTGTTCAAAAACTTCCTGGTTCTTCTTTAATCAGTTTTTTCACAGACATTAGGAGGATGTACTAATGTGATTCTGCACTATAACTGGTGCATGAGCCGATTTCCCATTGGTATGACTGCCTGCCTCTAATGTACAAAGCCACTTACACTGAAAATGTTACCATTAATACTGCTTCTGCCAAGGGGAGGGCAGTAGGGAAATGTATGGGCGTTTGTGCTGTTACTTTCCTCTACACCTTTTTTATGTTGCATTCCTACAAGGAGAAGGCGGTATTGGCATTTTGTTACTCCATTTCCCTGTTTATTGCAGAGGTGTTTCTTGCTTGCTCTCATTAAAATGTTAACAACAGTGGAGAACATACACCAGTATGAACTAAAGCAATCAATTAGTCTCATACAGGGGTGACACCCTAACATGATCTATTACAGGGACTGGCAATTAGAGTTGCCACCTTTTCTTCAAAGGTATTCCCTCCATAGACTTAACATTGGACAGAAGCCAATTTTTTACCGGCCTGCCGGTAAAATACTGGCTGGGTGGCAACTCTACTGGAAATTCCTGCCAGACTACAACTCCCATGATTGCCTGCCAACCAACTGGTGGTGAATGATGGGAGCTGTGGTCTGGAAGCAGTTAGAAGGGTTCATGTTGCCCACCACTCATTTACTGCCTAACAAAATGCCTCAACTGTCTTTCCCTGTCACATTCAAACATGTCAAACAACATATGTATGTTTATATTGTCTGTCTATATAGAATAAATTTGGACCAAATCATCATGCCCAGTATTGAAAAAAAAACCAAAACAAGTAATTCTGGGACAAACCATCCTTACCATAAACGATAAAAAGATAAATAAAACTTTTCAAGTTTTCCCATTGATTTAAATGTAGATTTTAACACTCTGAGACCTCTCTAACATTTAAAATCAATGGAAATTTCTAGTTGTTCCCCATGCTTCAGCTTTGACATCGCAAACACAGTCACATTCTTATGAGGGATTGGTCTTTAGACTGACCCGTAAATATGTCACTGACATTAAGTGCGGACATATATGTATCGAATAAACTCACTGGATAGTAGGGACTTAGACTTGTTTGGCACAAGCCCTTAGGAAACAATTGATTTCTAGGACTTAGACTTTTTTGACACAAGCCCTAAGGAAACATTAATTTGTATGACTTAGACACAAGGCCCAAAATTGTTTATTTGTTTTGCACAAGCCCTGAGAAAAAAAATGCCTTACTGGCCTAATGCAAGCAGGTCATGTCGTGTTGGCCAGTGGCCACTGGCCATTGTCAAATGCCCTGATGTAGATGTGGAATTTGTGACTGCTGTTCTTGCTGCTGCTGAGTTGTTTAAGCAGCAGGATAATTAGGCAGCTTAAAGGGAATGGGATCAACAGCAGAAGTAACACGGGTAAAGGATGATGAAAGTTCCACTTGCCAAGACTAGCTCTAGTTATGCACCTGAGGCAGTAGCAGCACCATAACTAGCCCCCCCTCTTCAGGTATATGTGGAAAAAAGCAGAAGTTGGCCAATAATTCTTTTCCACCTTCCCCTCCTCCAAAATCATGGGTGTGTTGTTAATTAGAATATAAATGTTTCACTTGAGAGCAGGAACTCTGCCTCTCATCAGCAACTGCAATGTGCACAATGTGAGTGGTAAATAATATCTGGCAAAACTCTATCCAGTCAAGTACTGCTACTGTCATTATGCCCCTTGTCCTCACCCCTCAAAGGACACATGACAACGTGCTGACAGTTTAATAGTAATGATGAAGCCTCCCTGGCCACCAGGGGGATGGAATCTCCTCAGATGCCTCTTGATGCCTTGCTTGCGATTCTCCTCTACCACACTGCCATGTGTGGTCAGTGTACCATACAGTGTGTAATGGGTGGACATGAACTGCCACATCCTAACATCTACAGAGTGGCTATCATTTGGCGGGGGGAGGTAACAATGAATGAGGTGGATTGGCAGAAGATGCACTTACCCTAGTGCAAGAAGGTGATCGCAAGCTAGTTGTTTCGCTAGTCATCAACCTTTCAGCCGCTGCCTGGGTTTCTCTATTCATCCTCCTCTTTGATCTTCTCCTCACCTCTTGTTGCCTTTCTGGAGAGTCAGGGGGTACAGCAACAGTGGTGCTTGATTTCTGTGGTGGGTGTTTGGCTTTAACACGTTTGACATAAATATCATGGTGTCTGTGTTTTATGTGTGGTATCAGGGCAGTTGTGTCAAGGCTAGTTTCTTCCTTTTCCCTTCTCACTGACTTGACACAAATTGTGCACAGTGCTGTTGTTGATGACTGCACTGTTCCTGCCCCAAGAAAAAAATAGTCCCATACTCATGATTTCAGTGGGGAGGGACAGGTGGAGAAGAATGGCCTCTTTCTTCTTCTCCTCCAGACAGTCAGTCTGGGGCAGAGGGTGATGTTGCTGCTGTTGCTGCTACTGCCTCATAATCAGCACAGCAATTAGGACCAGGTGTATTGTCGCTGGCAAGTGGAACCTATCCTAGTCTCACATCACTTGTTGACCCCATTTCCTCTGTGTCCATGGTGGTATGTGGCACACTAGCCTGCTCTTCAGCATCCTGCTGCCCTTGCAACTCAGCAGCAGAAGGAATTAGAACAGTTGCAAATTCCGCAAATTCCAAAAGCTCATCCCCATCCCTGTCTACCATTCCTTCTCAGTCTGCGCTAAAAAGGCCATCAATGTCTCTTCCACCCCAGCTTCTCCACCATCTTCATCACCCATACCACCAGTCCCTCTGTGCTGCTTCTGCTCTATTACAGACATTTTACTGCTGGTTGGAGGAGGTGATGAGAAATGTGACAGAAGATCCCTTAATGTCACACTTGCCATTTCTTGGTTACCTGAAGAAGGCAGACTGGCAGCACTAGCAACAGGCACAGACATCTGAACTGTGCTCTTGGTGGTGGTGGTATTGTTCCTAGGTAACAATTATGCCTTCTTTAGATCTTTTCTTTGTATTATTTTACATTACATACTTTTTTCAATTAGTCTGTTGTTTTATTTTATTTTATAATAAAAAGCTAATTGTTTTTAGAAATTTTAGCAGCCTACTACATTTTTCTTTTTAATCATCTTGCTCCTTTGGATACTGGTTTTCATTAGAACAATTTCGACAAACAGATCTGAGTGGAGACAGACTTTGAATTCTCCACAAGCTTAAAGTGCTGGTTCTGGGCATATGCCTTGTAATTAGCAACTACAAATTGTGAGTATAACCTTCATACTTTTGGTTATCACTTAAATAATCACGTTTACAGGCACTATTGGGCGCCCTCTGTCTTTGTGTGTTTTTCTTTAGATTATGTTCTACCTGGACAATGCCGTGGGGAGGGGAACAGGACTCCCGGGGTCAGGGGAATGATGTGGACTCCCTGACTGCAGGCACAGCCCTGATGGCAGAAAGGGCAGCATGTCTGAAAGCAGGCACACCAGTGGTGGCAGCAGGAGCAGCATGTCTGACAGCAGACACAGCACTGGTGGCAGCAGAGGCCGCACGTCTGACAGCAGGAACAGCAGTGGTGGTAGCAGGGGCAGCATGTCTGGCAGCAGGCACAGGCAGCTGACCTATCCTGCTCTCGCTACTACCCTCTTCTTCCTGCCTTAATTTCCCCAAGATCCTTGGGGTGATCTAGGGGGACTGGATAGCATTGGTTCTGTAGTGGTCACTTCCTCAGACTCAGTGATACATAAGAGTCCTCCAGTTCCTCCTTTTATTATTTTTAAACTTTCTCATAGTGATAGCAGTCTCTATGAGCCGCTCCTGCCTCAATTTTGCCTCAAGATCACAGCAGAATGGCACAGCACGTCTATCTCGCTCTGTAGTTGCTTCTATTGTGTTTTACTTTGTGGAAAACTTCACATTTTTATAACGAAAAGGCTTTAAACATATTAATCACCAGGCAAAAACATTCTAGCCATTGAGAAAAATAGTGAAGAATTTTTGCCAGTGGGTGTAAAATGCGATGATTTTAAACGCTGTTTTTAAAGCGG
The DNA here is from genome assembly GCA_037306005.1 of Rhinophrynus dorsalis. Lineage (NCBI taxonomy): Eukaryota > Metazoa > Chordata > Amphibia > Anura > Rhinophrynidae > Rhinophrynus > Rhinophrynus dorsalis. The sequence continues at coordinate 274,338,345 of CM074718.1, read as the reverse complement.
TTGTCCAGCAAAAAAGTCAACAACATGGTTTTCGTAGATACACCTTACTGCTATGTGAACAACACCTACCTAGATAAGTCAATATGTTAAACACATTAAGAGCCACTTATTTCCCTTTAAATCTGAGGTGGAGAATGATGCAGTGGTGAGTCTGATGTACTAAGAATACCAGTAGAAATTCTAGAGCAAGTCGATGTAATGATAGAGGACAAGCAAAAATGCATTTTATCTCAAATGGGGCTTTTAGTTCCTTGAATGCTGTTTCACTTCCTGGAAACGTTACATGTTTATAGCAAAAAGGCATAAAACATGTTAATCAACAGGCAAAAACTTTCTAGCCGTTGAAAAAAAATGGCGAATAATTTTTGCCAGTGGGTGTAAAATGCGAAGATTTTAATAGCTGTTTTTAAAGCGGATTTTCCAGCGAAAATGCATTGACTTGCTCTAGAATTTTTTTTTTTTTTTTTTTTTTTTTAATTTTATAAAGTTTATTGGAAAATAAAAGAAAAGTACAATATACTCAGCATTGGCAAGTACAATGTCAGGTTATACAAGAATCGCACATGGTACATAGAGAAGCGCAAGGACAAAAACAAAAAACAAACAGCATCAAGAAGCATAGACAAATACAGTAATCATAATGAGATATCCAAACACCTACTTCCTGACTTTGCTCATGGAAGAGAAGGTAAGTTGAGTATAATGGAAATAAAGTAAGTAAGAGAAAAAGAGACTGGAACAGATAGCAAAAGAAAAGAAAGAATGGGAATCAGAAGGAGAGGAGGGTGGGAAGCAGTGGGCATCTATCCACAGAGACAAGAGGTGGGACTCGGTCATAAGTTAATAAACAGGTCATGCCAGTAATCATCCTTCCAATGAAGGCTGTCGCCTGTAGGTAGTAGACAATGAGAGAAAAGCCGTGGCCCATTGTCACGAGGATAAATGCAAAGAGCAACTTCAGCCCAAAGATACAATAGTATCGGTATTGATATTGACATTAACATTAATAGTAAGCCAAGGATCCCAAATTTTGTGAAAGGTCGCTATAGTCCCCAATTTCAAATGAGTAAGGTGTTCACAGAGCAATATGTCATGGATCTTGGAATGCCACATCTGTATCGAAGGAGGTGCCGTACTCCTCCAACAGAGGGGGATGCACATCCTGGCCGCAAGGAGCAAATGGGAGAGTAAAATTCTCGTAACTTTAGAGCGGACCACAGAACACAGGCCCACTGACAACAACAACAACGTAGGATCCGAGGGCAGGTTCAAGGAGACAGCACCATTAATCTCAGAGATCACAGCAGTCCAAAAGGTCCGAAGGGCAGAACACGACCACCAAATATGCAACATATGACCCCCCCCAGCCCCACACCTCCAGCAAACATCAGGAACGTCAGGGTAATAAGAATTAATTACCTCCGGAGTCCTGTACCACCTCAAAAGTATCTTGTAGTTCAGCTCAACTGCCAACAGATTACGCGAGGAGTACAGAGATCCTCGCACTGTCTGGGTCCAGTACTCCTCTGGAATAGTAACACCAAGTTCAGCCTCCCACTTTATGCGAAATTTAGAGAAAGAGTAAGTCGATTCCCCTAACAAAGAGTAGAGTTTAGAAATCAGATGAGTCGGAGGGGAAGGGGATAGCCCACCAGGGCGGCAGAGACGCTCAAAGGGAGTAAGATCCCTGAGGAGATAACGTTTGTGAGGGTGGGAAGAAAGAAAGTGAGATATTTGCATGTAGCCCCAATAGTCCTGAGACTGAAGGGGAAGAGATTCCTGCAGAGAGGCAAAGCTCTTAAGAGAACCTCCGTGTTGTAGATCAGTAACAAGCAACCGATCGGAAGTGCGCCAATGTAAGAAAGCAGAGACGGATTGACCAGGGAGGAAATCCGGATTCGAGATAAGAGATAAGAGCGGGGAAGGAATGCTAGACAAAGTTGAGGAGACGGAGTCCCAAGTCCTAAAAATGGGACGTAATATAGGAGAACGGAGAAGGGAGGTGGGTCTCGAGGAAGAAGGGAAACAAAGCCAATTGGAAAGGGGCGAGGAGGGAGAAAAGGTCTGAAGGAGGGGGATCCATGGTTTATCTGCTGAAGAATGGAACCAGTAAAGGAGGGAAGAAAGGTGAACAGAGTGATAATATTGAAAAATATTCGGAGCTCCCAATCCCCCAAGTCGCCGCGGAAGAGTAAGAATTGAAAGCCGAATCCTAGCAGGCTTATAATTCCAAGTGAAAGATGTAAACACAGACTGAAGAGATTTGAGATAGGATTTAGAAAGAGAAATGGGAACCGCCTGCAGGAGATAGAGTACCTTGGGCAAAAAGATAGATTTCAGCACATTAATCCGTCCAACCCAGGAAAGGTAAAGGAAGCTAATACGTTTCAGATCTGAAGCAAGGCGAGAGAGAAGGGGGATATAGTTAGCGCGGAACAGAGAGGCAGCAGAGGAGGTGAGGCGGATTCCTAGATATGGAATGGAAGAGCCAGCCCAGCGGAAAGGGACAGCCCGAGCCAAAGATGCAATCTCAGAATGAGGGACCGTTAGATTGAGAATTTCACATTTTTGCAAATTAGCCTTAAAATTACTAACCAGCCCAAAAGACTGTAATTCTAGGAGAACTGCAGGTAGAGAAACAGAAGGCTTAGAGAGTAAAAAGATGAGATCATCCGCGAAAAGCGCCAATTTGTGTTCCTTCGAGGCCAGTGGGATGCCATGCACAGTAGGCATGGACCGGATCCTGTTAGCTAAAGATTCCATGACCATAATAAAAATAAGAGGTGAAAGGGGGCAACCTTGACGTGTACCGTTATGGAGGGAGAAGGAGGAGGACAACGACCCATTGACGCGGACCCGAGCGGTAGGGTTTACATAGAGGGCCATTACAAATTTGACAAATTTGTCCCCAAGACCGAAGCCCCTCAGCACTAGGACAATGAAGTCCCAGTTCACCCTGTCGAACGCCTTCTCCGCATCTACTGAAAGAAAGAGAGAAGAGTCCGACAAGGTGTGAGCATGTTCAACCAGAGAAATAAGACGAATGGTATTATCCCTAGCCTCCCTTCCGGGCACAAACCCAGATTGATCTGAATCAATTAAGCCCCGAAGGTGAGGACGCAATCTGTTAGCTAGAACTTTAGCATAAATCTTCAAGTCGACATTGAGAAGGGAAATGGGACGGTAGCTAGAACAGAGGGAAGGGTCCTTACCAGACTTAGGGAGGACAGAGATATGGGCCTCAGAGAAATAAGGGTGGGAAGATACAGAATCAGGCAAAGAATTAAAGGATCGGGTAAGGTGGGGGACAAGAAGGTCAGTAAATGTACGATAAAAACGTACTGGAAAGCCATCGGGTCCCGGGCTCCTACCCAAAGGCATCTGTTTAATCGCGGAGTAAACTTCAGAGTCAGTGATATCAGCATCCAGGGCAAGTGACTGTCCCGGAGATAAGGATGGGAGGGAAGCCTCCTTCACATAGGTAGACTGGAGCCCTTGGAAATCAGAAACCACTGGTTGGGGTAAATTATAGAGGTCCGCATAGTATCCCCTAAAGGAATCCGCTATTGCAGGGACGTCCTGAACAAGACTTCCCGTAGAGGATCTGATGGAGTGTATACGAACAGGAGGCGCGATTGGGGACAGCAAGTTGGAAAGCCATTTACCACACTTGTTGCCCTGCTCGTAATAAACCTGTTTCGTCCGTGCAAAGGATTTAGAAACATGGGAACGCAAAAGAGATCGAACTTGCTCCCGCTGGGAGAGGAGTTCCTTTAGTACCATATCCGAACCAGAAGACTGATGGCTACGCTCAAGGTCGGATATTTTGGACAAAAGTAAATCAAGCTCCTGTCTGGCCTTCTTCTGACGGTCACTCCGTAAACTGATGCATTCACCTCTCAAAACGCACTTGAAAGCTTCCCATAACGTCAAGGGGGAAATAGAAGAATCAGTATTCAAGCGAAAGTATTCAAGTATTGCCTTTTTGAGGCGAAGTGTAGAAGGAGCATCAAGTAAGATGGAGTCGTCCATCCTCCAGCTACCTGGAGAAGAAAGGAGCAAAGGCAGGGAAACCTCCAGTTCCACCGGTGCATGGTCAGACCACGTGATTGGATGAGTTACAGCAGAAGAGACATAGTGCAGAAAGGATTGGGGTATAAGGAAAAAATCAATACGAGAATAGTTAGAATGAGGCGACGAGAAGAAAGTATAAGAGCGAGACGCCCCATTTAAAAGGCGCCACACGTCAATGAGAGAGTAGCGAGACAATAAAGATCGTAAGCGGTTAAAATGAGACATAGGGAGGGAGGAAGAGCCCGAGGAACAATCCAAAGATGGATTTAAAACCGAATTAAAATCACCCCCTAGAAGTAAAAAGCCCTCCTGGAAAGCATGGAGAGAGGCTAGTACCGAGTCAAGAAATGGGAGCTGGGAAGAATTGGGAGCATATATGGTGGCAAAAGTACAGGTTAGAGAGCCAACCTTGCCCTTAACAAATAGGAACCTGCCCTCAGGGTCCCGCATAGTGTCAGTGAGTTCAAAATGAAAAGATTTGTGTATTAATATAGCAACCCCACACCGCTTGGTAGGAGCTGGGCTATGAAACTGGAGTGGATACAAGCGACTAGAGATAGATGGTAATTTGGAAGAGGCATAATGTGTCTCCTGTACAAAACAGACCTTGCCTCCCAATCGGGAACACTCCCGATATAAGAGAGATCGCTTTTGCGGGGTATTAAGACCCTTGGCATTTATAGAGATGGCCTTAAAGACGTATGGCATGATCAAGATCCACAAGACCCCGCTGAGCAAACGTTGCCCGAAAGTGCAAAAGAGTTCACACGGAGGAAAGAGAACCAAGCGACCCCCCCCAAAAAGAGCAAAGACCCACAAAACACACGAAGTCCCAGAATGGAGAGATAGATATGGCCCAAGGAGGAAGAGGGTAGAGCAAGGAAAGAAGAATATAGAAGGGAAGGAGTAAAGTAAATAGAGAAGAAAACAAAGGAAAAAAGAAACCAGGCCAGACAGACCTAGCCTGTAGCGTAGAGAAGGTATCAAACCACAACATTTCAACTGCACAACTTGTAACAAAAGAACTCAAACTTGTGATTAACATCCGCAGTCTAAGAGGGGTATACAGTACTCGAGATACTCGAGACAGAGCCCAGAGTAGAGAGCAAAAAGAAAGAGCGTAGACAGATCCATCAGAGAGGAAAAGAGAGAGCCAAAATGACTCCCAGCTGATAGCTAAAGTTAGAGAAAAAGATTCAGGCAAGCATAGAGCAGAGAAAAGGAGGGAAGGGTAAAGAAGAAAAGCTAGAGAGGGAGGGAAAAGTGCATAGGGAAGAGAGAGTACACAAACCCCAAGAATCCAACGGAGGCAGAATAACACATAAGGTCGTTACAATAGCATCATGAACCTAAGTAAATACTGTATATATCTGACAGTGAAAAATCAGGAGGTGCGGGCGGAGGCCACCCCTCAAGAAGGCCCACGGCCGCACCCCACACAACCACGATGACCCCCCGCCGCCCAACAGAAATCGAGGGGCGAAGGGGAAGCCACCCGGCAGAAGAGACAGAAGAGCCCCCCAAAAATGCATAAGAGTAAAACATAACAATAAGGTATAAACATACAAAACATGAGGTAGACAAGGACATGGAGAAAACCAGATATCATAAAAGCGTATGAGTATCAAAGTCAGTCCCACAGTCCCAAACCTGATGAGTTAGCAATTCAGGAGGCCTCTGCAACGGGAAGATCAGGCGAAGCTGGCCGAGCCCTCTTATTATGCACCGGAATCCACCGTTCCCTTTGAGGTAGAGCAACCCCAGTTGGAGGGGCCCGTCTTGAAGAGTCAGTCAAATCAGGCACTGGAGCAAAGTTCAACTGTTTACAGAAGTCCTGCACCTCAACAGCCCGCCGGATAAAGTGCGGTTGACCATCCACAGTAGCTATCAGGGCAAACGGGAAACCCCAGCGGTAGGGAATGTTTCGGTTGCGAAGTTCATCAGTGAGGGGTTTCAGTTGGCGCCTCAGCTGTAGAGTTCTAGGGGATAAATCTTGAAATAGCGTTATCTGTGCCTCACCATGCTGCAGAGGAGCAGAGGTTCTGGCCAGAGCCATGATGCGTTCTTTCTGCGTAAAGGAATGCAGGCAACAAACAACATCCCTAGGTCGATCCCCCAGTTGACTGCGGGGCCGCAGCGCACGGTGGGCCCGTTCAAACCTAATCTCGGCACCGGAGACCCCCAGTAGCTTGCCGAACAAGTCTTGCAAGACCTGAGCGATAGAGGCAGGAAGAATAGACTCAGGTAGGCCCCGGACTCGGATGTTCGATCTCCTACTCCTATTTTCCAGATCATCCAACTGGGATTTAAGGAGCTCAATAGTTTCATCTTGATAGTCCAAACGACGCTGAAAATTGTCCTGCAAATTGAGGAGAGATTCCTGAGTGTCCTCCAGGTCCTTTACTCTCGTGCCCAGGCCATGTATATCAGACTTGAGATCCGCAATATCCGACTTTATAGAGTCTCTGACAGAAAATAGCAGGCGCTCCATATCACCCATCGTGGGGAGGGTATCACCGGGAATCGGAGGTAGAGTTAAGGAAGCGTCCGGACCCACCGCTGCATCCATGGTTATCGGTAAAGATGGCGCGTCCGCGCTTTTTGGATCGCTCCGTGGGCGTCGGTCAAAGAAGGTCCCAATGGGAAGAGATTTCTTCTTCCTGCTGGGCATCGAGGAGGAGAGGGGAGATGGAAGGGAATAGGGTAGCTGGATCTGTCTAGCGGCTGTGAGAAAGCTGTTAGAAAGCTAATGCGTAGGTAGGGCTCTGGAGCTCAAGGATTACACGTCCGCCATGTTCAGCGTCCAGACACGCCCCCCTGCTCTAGAATTTCTACTGGTATTCTTAGTACATCAGACTCACCACTGCATCATTGTCCACCTCAGATTTAAAGTAGAATAAGTGTCTCTTAATGTGTTTAACCCCTCAACGACCAGCTGCGCAGGCACGTTGCGGTCACTAAAGGACCAAAAAGCATTTTTTTTTTTCCAATTCGGATTTCGGCGACAGCCACGGGGGGGAGCCTGGAATTCCATGATGGTCATAGCACCTCATGGGTCATTAAGTCAAAACAACCCATGACGTGCTATGACCTTCAAGGGTCGTTAAGGGGTTAACATATTGACTTATCTATGTAGGTGTTGTTCACACAGCAGTAAGGTGTATCTCTCAATTTATTTTTGCATTTGTGATTTAATTTTCTGCACATGTGATCTCTGTTGATGTCTGTTTCTAGATCACAGCTCCTCACATAAACAAAGGGTGTCAATAAACCTGAATGACTCGTAAAGGGCCACTTTTCTTTCTCAGATTAAATAATGAAAGAGCTAGCAATACGCTAATTGGTTGAATGAAAATAAAAACTGTAAATGGAAATAACTGACAGCTCTTTGAAGAACAACTATCCGTGTAAGCCCTCACGATAAACTAATTAACCCTTTGAATGCCAGAGGCATATGCAACAAATTTCTTTGCAATGCGTTGTGTACCCCTCTAGCCCTCAAAGGGTTAAATCTAGTGTTGAGCGAGCATGCTCGGCCGATGCTCGGATCGGCTCGAGCATCGCTCTGCTCGGCACATGGCGGTACTCGTACGAGTACCGCCATGTGCTCGCCCGCCATGTTCGGGTGGCAGGGATCTGTGCCGAAGGAGGCACAGATCTTACAGACGCTCCGCTGGACCACCAGGGACTGGAGGTAGGGGGCATTGCGGAGATGAAGGGGGCATTGCGGAGATGAAGGGGGACATTTTGGAGATGAAGGGGGACATTGTGGAAGGGGGACATTGTGGAAGGGGGGCATTGCGGAGATGAAGGGGGCATTGCGGAGATGAAGGGGGACATTGTGGAAGGGGGACATTGCGGAGATGAAGGGGGCATTGCGGAGATGAAGGGGGACATTGTGGAAGGGGGACATTGTGGAAGGGGGACATTGCGGAGATGAAGGGGGCATTGCGGAGATGAAGGGGGCATTGCGGAGATGAAGGGGGACATTGTGAAAGGGGGACATTGTGGAAGGGGGACATTGCGGAGATGAAGGGGGCATTGCGGAGATGAAGGGGGACATTGTGGAAGGGGGACATTGTGGAAGGGGGACATTGTGGAAGAGGGGCATTGTGGAGATGAAGGGGGGCATTGACCAGGCACCCTCCCCTCATCAGAGCAGGGGGTGCCTGGTGTAATGCTCGTGTCGCCCCATTGAATTCAATGGGGCTCGGGTGCTCGGCCGAGCACTCGAGCCTCCGGCGGTGCTCGGTCAGAGCACCCGAGCATCGGGGTGCTCGCTCAACACTAGTTAAGTCACTTATTCATAGGGTATAAGCTAGCACTCAAAGGGTTAAGTCACTTATTCATAGGGTATAAGTTCCCATTAACAAGCAGTGAAACACATATCCAGACACTCTCCTATTACTAAAGAGCCATGTAATAAACGTGTCTGTGTAAAAACACTACCAAATTGATAACTCAGTTCCATAAAATTACATTGGGAATTTCACAGGTTGAACAATGCTAAAACACAACAAAGGATATATATCAATGGTGTAAGACGGGAAATACAATGACTAATCCCAGACAGTGTCATTTTTTTCAAATTTCAATTTATGATGATTATCAGAACAAAATGAGCTCATTCAGCATATACACCTGAATGTATTGAGCAATATGAAACAAATGAAGAAAATTAAGTTAGTCGTCATAGCCTTTAGCAATTTTTTATTCACAGTCAACAATGTGATTAACCACAATTTCCTGGAAAATACTATAGCTGGTGTATAAAGCAGAAATAGAGAAAAATAAAAATTTCCTTCAGATCCCGTAAATATTAATGGTGCTTCTATCCACTTGAATGCTAGCAAGTGGTTGAAAGCACCTTTTAAATCAAGGGGAATCTTGAAAATCCTCTGTGGGGCAGCTGATTGGTTTAGCATTGCTCCAGTTCTCCTTAGTGTATCAGCATCAATGGGGGAATATACAAATCTGACCGCACAGCTAATTTTCTGCTCTGGGATGGCGGCATCCTACTCATGCACCTGAACCTTGAGATATACACTAGATCATGGATGGCCAAAAGGTAGATCTATTAGCTGGTTACTGGAAGACCAAGAAAATATTCATGTAGAGTAGTATTAGTAGTAGTAAATCTGTTATCTTCTTTCCACTAAAATCAAATAAACTCCTGCAATACTGAGTACCCAACATATCCCTTTGTGTTCCTGCGAAAAAATCTGTGAAAACCATGTTGTTGTCGGCTTTTTCGCTGGAAAATCCGCTGTAAAAAACAGTGATTAAAATCTTTGTATTTTACACCCACTGGCAAAAATTCATCGCCTTTTTTTCAATGTTTTTAAAGCGGATTTTCCAGAGAAAAAGCCGACAACAACATGGTTTTCACAGATTTTTTGCAGGAACACAAAGGGATAATGTTGGGCACTCAGTATTGTAGGAGTTTGGTTTTAGTGGAAAGAAGATAACAGATTTACAGACTGTGGTACTACTCTACATTAATCTTTTCTTGGTCTTCCAGTAACCAGCTAATAGATCTACCTTTTGGCCATCCATGATCTAGTGTATATCTCAAGGTTCAGGTGCATGAGTAGGATGCAGACATCTCAGAACAGAAAATTAGCTGTGCGGTCAGATTTGTATATTCCCCCATTGATGCTGATACACTAAGGAGAACTGGACCAATGCTAAACCAATGAGCTGCCCAACAGAGGATTTTCAAGATTCCCATTGATTTAAATGGTGCTTTCAACCACTTGCAAGCATTCAAGTGGTTAGAAGCACCATTAATATTTATGGGATCTGAAGGAATTTTTTTATTTTTCTCTATTTCTGCTTTATACACCAGCTAAAGTATTTTCCAGGAAATTGTGGTTAATCACATTGTTGACTGTGAATAAAAAATTGCTAAAGGCTATGACGACTAATTTGATTTCTTCATTTGTTTCATATTGTTCAATACATTCAGGTGTATATGCTGAATGAGCTCATTTTGTTCTGATAATCATCATAAATTGAAATTTGAAAAAAATGACACTGTCTGGGATTAGTCATTGTACTTCCCGTCTTACACCATTGATATATATCCTTTGTTGTGTTTTAGCATTGTTCAACCTGTGAAATTCCCAATGTAATTTTATGGAGCTGAGTTATCAATGTGGTAGTGTTTTTACACAGACACTTTTATTACAAGGCTCTTTAGTAATAGGAGAGTGTCTGGATAGGTGTTTCACTGCTTGTTAAAGGGAACTTATACATCATGAATAAGTGTCTTAACCCTTTGAGTGCTAACTTATACCCTATGAATAAGTGACTTAACCCTTTGAGTGTTAGAGGGGTACATAAAGCATTGCAAAGAAATTTGTTGCATATGCCTCTGGCATTCAAAGGGTTAATTAGTTTATCGTGAGGGCTTACACTGATAGGTGTTCTTCAAACAGCAGTCAGTTATTTCTATTTACAGTTTTTATTGCATTCAACCAATTAGCGTATTGCTAGCTCTTTCATTATTTAATCTGAGAAAGAAAAGTGCCCCTTATGAGTCATTCAGGTTTATTGACGCCCTTTGTTATGTGAGGAGCTGTGATCTAGAAACAGACATCAACAAGTGCAGAAAATTAAATCACAAATGCAAAAATACTTTGAGAGATACATCTTACTGTGTGTGAACAACACCTACCTAGATATGTCAATATGTTAAACACATTAAGAGCCACTTATTCCCCTTTAAATCTGAGGTGGAGAATGATGAAGTGGTGAGTCTGATGTACTAAGAATACCAGTAGAAATTCTAGAGCAAGTCGATGTAACCTTAGAGCAGGGCTTATAATTTTAAGTCATTTGCTACTAGCCAGACTTGAAAAGTTACTCGCCACTGCAAGCCAAAACATACCCACCAGGGCTGAATTTCTACTCGCCAGGGCTAAATTTTCACTCGCCATTGGCTAGTGGCGAGTGGAAATTTTGAGCCCTGCTTAGAGGACAAGCAAAAATGCATTTAGCTCAAATGGGCCTTTAGATTGTTAGATTGAGTTGGGGATATGGGGGATTTATGTTTGTTTCCTATGTTGCACCTGGTGTTCTCCAGAATGACTCCAATTTCTTTTTAGCACATCAGTCTCACAAAGTCAGGGATTACTATGCTGCAACTGAGGAAGATGAACATTGCTGTCTAACAATACCTGTAGTACAGCAGTTTGCCCTACCCCTGAAGCAGAGAGAAAATCTCTCTGCTTTTTTTTTCCAAGCTTTATTGGAAAGTTCAAAAGCTATACAATAAAAGTGCATATGAAGAAGAGAAAAAACATATACATTAATTAGAGTCTTATATCCTAGGGATTAACAATCCAAATAGTATTCATAAAAAAAATAATTAGTACATAAAGAGTGAAGTCTCATAACATGTGAATAATTCTCACGTCACACCAATTCCACAGTGTGGATTTGAAGAGTGATAATTTTTTAAAACATACATATCTTATGTTTTGCTATGGAGCACCTATAACAAAATGTCTAAAAATTTCAATGTAAAGTGTCAGAATTTGTCACCGTGCTTTTAAATACTGATGCAATCTTACTTTATTTACAGTGGAAAGTAATATGGATACAATGCAAACAATACCTCCAAAGTACCTCCTACACCCTTACTACACCAAAAGTTACCTTTCCCTTCTCTGACCTCCTCTCAGAATGTGTCTTCTTACATGCCTGAAGGTTGTGTCACGGTAACTCAGGCAAATAATCACACAACAAAGTACAAGTAAGTTTAATCAGTTTATTGAAGAAAATAATAGTAGCAATAGAAATAGTATTAAAGATAATAAGAGTGAACACTTCCTCACCCTTGGGGAGACAGACATAAGGACAGTGTAGTCCACTACTCAAGCTGACACTGAACCGTAATTGGATAATAGATAACACGGGGACCGATCCAGACTGGGTTCTCACCTGGAACACCATGAATAGTAACAGTGAGTGCCCGGGCAACCTCTTGAGAGAGATGTAGATTATAGTGCACAGTAACGTACAACAAGGTACCGAACGAAGGCCACACAGCGGAGGTGCACTAGGGGGCTGTCAAATACGTAATTGCAGTAGCACAGTGCGAACCCAAAGAGAGACAGGCACAGACAGAGGGAAGCGCACAAAGGTAGTGTACCAGGAGGCACCTGGTATAGCGAAATAGGTAACACTACAAGCCCTGGGGCAATGGGATCACACAGTGCGGAGGCAACAAACAACGCTACCAGCAAGGAGAGCTGTACCGACTAGGTAGTGCCCGGAGGCAAAGGGATTGCCTAGTGTGGAGACAACTACCAATGCTACTGGCAGGGTAGAAGATGCACCGAATAGGTAAAGCACTCCTACAGCTATACCTGGGGACAGTGGTAGTCAGACAGGAACGAGAGTAGCACTGAGCGTAGGTCAGACAAGTCACAGTCAGGAACTGGATCGGGCAGTCAGCCACAGCCCGGGTCAGCACAGAGTGGGTAGTCTGACAAGCCAGAGTCATACAGGGATCAGTTAGTCAGACGGCGCCAAGGTCAGACACTGGATCAGATAGTCAGACAAGCCAAGGATCGAGAACCAGGAGATATCGAACGCCAAGCAAAGGTCAAAACGAGCAACACTGCACACAGAAACACACAAAAGGGCGACTAAGCCCAGTTCACGGGAAGGTTATAAGGCCTCCGTCGAGGGCAGAGCAAACTGGGCCACGCAGACAGGAAACTACAAAATAGCGAGTGCAACGTCAGAGACGCGTGCCTGTCGATAGTGGCAGACCAGAAGCTGCATCCAGAACCCACCACCGGATAGCAGAGCAGGCAAGGAATCACGGGTACCGTGATAGGTTGTCTCTCTAAACTTCTGATGCTCTCCTGCTGTCTGAACATGCTGTGGGAGAGCATTTACCTTTCATCTGATTAAAAATAATTATAAAATAATTTTGTGGGGCTTAGAACTCGTGCATAAATAACATCAAATAAAATAAATATCTAAAATGGTTATAAAATGTGTTCATTATACCTCAGTGGTCTTAGAATTCTTTATGAATAAATCCAACCAAATATTGGAAACCAAATGCAGGGTTGCAAGACCCTGGAAGTCCCGTTCCTTAATGTAGGCCCATCTGGACTTTCCTTCTCCCCACTAACTTGCCTTTGTCTGGTGGGGGAGGTATAACTATTATAGGGTCAGTCAGAAGTCAGAGCTCCTCTGGGGGCTGCTAGTAAGTATAAGGGGGATCATCTGACCCCCCCCTCTGACATCTCACCAACTTGATTGCAAGGAGAGAGGAAAATAAAAACACTAGCAAAAATAGTATAGGGTCCATAGGACCCAGTGTTATAATCATATATCCTATCCTTTAATAGGTGGAGGGGGTATTAAACATCCTCAGTCTAAAAATCCTCAATCACCTTGCATAAAAGGAGCCCCCCTTTAAATTTCCCAACAAGGCCCTCACAACTCTCCTCAAAATGAGGGCTGTAAATAACCTAGATTGAAAGCAGTCTTTCTATCTCTCAGTCTTGATGCCCAATTATGGGGTCTTTGGCAAAGAGGAGGTAAATATCATCTCTTGTATCCCAAGTGTGTGTGTGTGGGAGGGGAGTCCATACCTATGAATGCTCTTTGCACAGTCAAACAGCATTGGTTCCTTGAGTAAAACGCTGTTAATTTAATTTAAAGGAAAACAAACATACTCTAACAATACACCCCACTTACCTTTATCTCTGCACAAAATCCCAATGGCCTCTGTGAATTCACGCTTGCTGGATCAGTTCTCCAAAACTGGTACATGTGACAGTGGTTTTCATTTTGTGGTTTTTACCAATATAGAGCCATATGCACAAAAACTAGAGCAATTCTGGAGAAAACCAACTTCATTATGGATATCAACAGAAAATGCTGTTTTTTTTATCAAGCTTTTAATCCTTTGAATGCCAGAGAGAGGTCTCCAAGGCATTAATCTGAAATGCCAATGGAGACCTCTCTTTTATTCAAGGAGCTAAAACCTATTTAAATGAATTTGTTTGCTCAAGGGTCAAAAATGGTCTTTGTGGCAGAAGAGAATTTTTGACAAGTGGCCCTCTGTGCTTCTCCTTCAATTCATGACCATTTCTTTATGCAAGTATATTAAAATTATTAATATGGATCTGAGGCCCATAAAATCTGGCCCATTTGAGGGATGAGCTTTGATGCCCATAAAATTTAGATCTGGAATATAGCTGCACTTGTTTGCTTAGTGTGAATCTCATATTTACATTCACAATTTATGGTTTTCAGATTTAAAGATCTGACCAACTGATAGGTTACAGCATGAAAAATGGTCTCAATCCCTTTTGCAGTTATCTCATTTTTTAAAGCAAGGTACATCTGTCGGCATGGCAGGTCATGTACTAACCAAGCATTGCAACTTTTACTAGCATTTATTTTTTAACTTTGTCTTGAGATTCAGACATCTTGTACTTCAGACATCACTCAGACTAATAGGAAGCTAATCTTTGAAGTTTAGCATTCCACTAAACTAGAGATAGTCACTCTTTTGACCTCAGTCCACTGGCGACTACAGTACTCATCATTCCCAACCAGTCATCGGGGGTGTCAGTCATTATCCCCAACCAGCTGTTGCTTGAGTTGTGTTGATGGGAGTTGTCGTCTTCAAAATCTTGTGGTCTAGAAAGCACAGTGAAAGTGACTAGACCCACTGAGGAAGAAGAACTGGAGTAATACTAGGGCATATCAACTGCACCAGTGCAGTTAGTCTTTGGACCTTCAGATGTTGCGATGGGGATTATGAAAACTGTAGTCTCTAAGAGCTGGAGGTCCAAAGATTGTCTACTCTTGAACTGTACCATAGGGGAAAGTTTAAATTTGTTCAAAAGGAGTTACAAACCACTGGAATAATGGAGAGGAGGGGAGGCAATGTATTTGCTACCTTTCAAGCAGTAAGCAAAATTAAAGTTCACTTTAACTCAAAGTAAAATGTTGCAGATGTTTTATGCAGCTATGGTGAAGTAAGTTTGCCATAGATTTGATCCAATCATTATTGAGACTGACCTCACAGCTATCATTCAAAATTGCAATTGTGTATGATGGATATTTTTATTTATATAAAGCCATAGAAAATATTTAATACTTTACTGAACAATAAAACGTTAATTTTGAACTGAAAGTTAATTTTGAACTGAAATGTAGTCACTATCTGAGAAGACAGTAGAGCTTGCAATCGAATTGGGAATTGGAAATTTTACAGAAACAATCATGAAATCTTATAATACAATGGTAAATAAGTAATGTGTAAGGGGAAGTATGCATGACTGCTTAAGGGCACCAAGCCATAACCCAAAACCCAGTAGCCCAAGTCCCCCCCCCCCCAAGAAATCACACAGACAACCAGCTTGGGAAGGAAAGGGCCACAACATTTATTAAACAATTAAACAAAATATTAATGTTGTGACATCATCTCAGCCCCCCGCTGAGTGGCAAGCTAAACACACCACACCACAATCCCAAGAGTCTCTGCCCCCCCTCTGTGAGTGAGGGACTAAATCTCCAAACCGCTATGGTACTTGAGAATTACTCCCTGGTGAGCACCCACCCCAGCAAAACCATTAAAGTGCTTTAATTAAGACAAAAACCCTTAAAAAAGGGGAGGGTGGGCTGGAACAAACAAAATCCCCTGAGTAGCTGCCTCAACACCAAAATAAAAGTGCACAGGCAGCAGGCCAGGTTATATTTATGAACAAAAGGGGAGCACCCAACCCACCCAACAGAACTGACCAATATAGACCTATCAAGGGCAAAATATTGACAAATCATGGGTCTGCACCCAGCAGTCACCCCCCCCCACCTAGGCATCAGTGAAGGGTCCTCTTGACTGCTTAAGGGCACCAACTCAACCCAAGCCCAAGAAATCACACAGACAACCAGCTTGGGAAGTAAAGGGCCACAGCATTTATTAAACAATTAAACAAAACATTTACCTTATGCCAGCACCTCAGCTTGCGCTGTGTGAAACGATAAACACACCACAATCCCAAAAGTCTCAGTCCCCAATCGCACAGTTAGTCCCCAAGAAATCACACAGACAACCAGCTTGTGAAGGAAAGGGCCACAGCATTTATTAAACAATTATACAAAACATTAACATTATGCCAGCATCTCAGCCTCCACTGAGCATCACAATAAACACACCACAATCCCAAGAGTCTCTGCCCCCACTCGTGCCATTAGTCAGCTAGTGAGCTACTAACTCTCCAAACCGCTAGGGTGCTTGAGAATTACTCCCCGGCGAGGACCCACCCCTGCCACTGCCGCTCCCCTAATGGAAGCAGCAACACACTGCAGCCAGAGCCTTCTCAATACCTTCCTGTAACCCCACATTAAAGATATCCAGACCGATGGGACTGAGATGCACCTCATCCCACCTACATAAAAGAGCCAGATTAGGGCACTTCAACTCCCTGTGGAGGACTGCAACAAAACAAGAAAGTTAATTTTTAGAGATGAGCGAGCACCCCGATGCTCGGGTGCTCGGGTGCTCTGACCGAGCACCGCCGGAGGCTCGAGTGCTCGGCCGAGCACCCGAGCCCCATTCAATTGAATGGGGCGACACGAGCATTACACCAGGCACCCCCTGCTCTGATGAGGGGAGGGTGCCTGGTCAATGCCCCCCTTCATCTCCGCAATGTCCCCCTTCATCTCCGCAATGTCCCCCTTCATCTCCTCTATGCCCCTCTTCCACAATGTCCCCCTTCATCTCCGCTATGCCCCTCTTCCACAATGTCCCCCTTCATCTCCTCTATGGCATAGAGGAGATGAAGGGGGACATTGTGGAAGAGGGGCATAGCGGAGATGAAGGGGGACATTGTGGAAGAGGGGCATAGAGGAGATGAAGGGGGACATTGTGGAAGAGGGGCATAGCGGAGATGAAGGGGGACATTGTGGAAGAGGGGCATAGACTCTATGCCCCTCTTCCACAATGTCCCCCTTCATCTCCGCTATGCCCCTCTTCCACAATGTCCCCCTTCATCTCCACACTGTCCCCCTTCATCTCCGCAATGCCCCCTTCATCTCCTCAATGCCCCCGTACCTCCAGTCCCTGGTGGTCCAGCGGAGCGTCTTCAGATCTGTGCCTCCTCCGGCACAGATCCCCGCCACCCGAACACGGCGGGCGAGCACATGGCGGTACTCGACGAGTACCGCCATGTGCCGAGCAGAGCGATGCTCGAGCCGATCCGAGCATCGGCCGAGCACGCTCGCTCAACACTATTAATTTTCAACTGAAATGTAGTCACACTGTGAGAAGACAGTAGAGCTTGCAATCGAATTGGGAACTGGAAATCTTACAGAGACAATCATGAAATCTTGTAATACAGTGGTAGATGAGCTATGTGTAAGGGGAAGTATGTGTGACTGCTTAAGGGCACCAAGCCCAAGTCCCTCCCCAAGAAATCACACAGAAAACCAGCTTGGGAAGGAAAGGGCCACTAGAGTACTTGAGAATTACTTGAGAGTTACTCCCTAGCTAGGACCCACCCCAGAAAGACCATTAAAGTGCTGTGAAAAAACCCTTAAAAAAGGGGAGGGTGGTCAGGAACTAACAAAATCTCCCGAGCAGCTGCCTCAACAGCAAAATAAAAGTGCACAGGCAGCCACCCAGGGGATATTTATAAACAAAAGGATAGGTAGGATAGGAGAGAGAACTCCTTAAATGATGAGCTGCCAGCTGCTTGGGCCTGCACGAAAACATTCCACCAATCCTTCCACACCGCCATGTATGATGACTGGGTGGCTGGGGACAGAGAACATGGACACAGCTCAAGTAGAACCCAGAAACGAGGCACCATCATTGATCAGGACACTGGGAGCCCACCAAGTCCATCTCCGGGGCCAGCTCCCAAAACAGCTCAACCTGAAAATGGGATAAAGAATCCGCAGTGGAGTTATTCAAACCCAGCAGATGCCTGACCCCAAAGCTGATGTTAAACTGCAAGCAGTACAGTACCAGAAAACGGACGAGAGCCAAGAAGGGCAGAGAAGAGGATGTGGACCGATTGATAACATGAACAACTCTCATGTTATCCATCCATAAAACAATCCGCTGATCCTGAAAGAGCGCCCCCCAAGTCTTGACAGCAACTGCAAAAGGGAACAACTCCAAGATAGTCAGATTCTGAACTAATGGAGAATTCGCCAACTCAGAAGACCAACATTCCATGCACCATGCATCCTGAAAATAAGCCCGAAACCAACCGACCCAGACGCGTCAGTGAACAAATCCAAGACAAACCTTGAAGCCTCAAGCTGCTGACAACACGTTTGAACATTGGCCAAAAATTCTTGCCAGATGGCAAGATCAGGATTCTTACTGGAACTGACCCCAACATGATGATGAGGGGACTTGACACCCTTAGTGGCAAGCGACAGCTGATGACAAAAGGCTCTACCCATCAGCATCACTCTGCAGGCAAAGACCAAGTGGCCAATGAGGGACTGCAACTTCAACAAAGTCACCTTCCTTGCCGACTGAACCCGCAAGACCAAGGAGACCAATATCAGCACTTTCTCTTAGGAGAGACCATCCTCTCGGAGTTGATTTCAATTCCTAAAAAGGAAATTACCAACTGGGAACACTCAGTCTTGTCCTCTGTCAGGGTCACACCAAACTGAGAAGAAATATGATGAAAGCCATCCAGCAAACAACTGCAAATATCTCTGGCTTTAAGGCCGACAAACAATAAGTTGTCAAGGTAATGGAGAAGGGAATGCACTCCCAACAGTTGACGAATGATCCAGTCCAAAAAGGAAGCAAAAACTTCAAAATAACAACATGAAAAAGAACAGCCCATTGGAAGACACGAAAAAAAAAAAAACCCCGCAGGCAACGACCCAGTAGTGGGTGAACAGGGTGGACAGGAAAAAGGCAGAAAACCAATTTAATGTTTGATTTCGCCATTAAACAACCTTCACCCGCAGCCCTGACAAGTGACAGGGCGCACTCAAAGGAAGCATATTGAACATGGCTCTCCTCCTTGTCAATCCCGTCATTCACTGAAACTCCCCTAGGATAAGAGAGGTAGTGAATCAGATGGAATTTGCACGGAACCTTTTTGGGCACCAAGCCCAAAGAGGAAACCTGGAAGTCCACAAAAGGAGGAGACGAAAATGGACAGGCTTAGTTCCACTCTCACATAATCTTGTTCCAAACCAGACCTTCGTTGCCCGATACAGACTAAAAATTACCTAACATGAACACACCCTCAAATGGAACAAAAGGGATACAAAAACCGTCCCAAAAACCATAGTGCACAATAGCAGACTCCCTAAGATTGGGGTACTGATCTAACAAGGGTTCCATCCTTTCCCTGCTCACCCTTTCCAGACTCGCGAACACCTAGCTTTGCAGCTCCTTGCTTCCCCTTCTTGAAGCACAGCACCACAGGGTACCCTCCTCCCCTGTGGTAGCACTCATGCTTAAAACAGCAGGAGGAATACCACTGACAATGTCTTTCGTTGAACAGACAACATAGCCCGTTCTTGGAAGTGGCCGTGCCGCTTGAAGTGGGGGGCAAAGAGAGTTGTGAGGAGCACACATCAAGCACGAACAAGATTAAGTGTCCTGTTCTAAGGCATGGTAGCCTCTCAATGGTGCTACAACTCACTGCACCACACTGACGAGGCTCACATAGGCCGAAACGTACGTCTGTGGTTTTGCCGTTTCTCTCGTGCGGAGGGGATTTGCCTGACATTTCGGAGCTGGACTGTCTGTGGGCGGGACCAGTCTGATATGGATATGGAGATTTCCTCTCTGCAATGGCACATGGGAGTGAAAAACATGAGTTGTAGCACCATTGAGAGGCTACCATGCCTTTGAACAGGACACTTAATCTTGTTCATGCTTGATGTGCGCTCCTCACAACTCTTTTGGTCTCCCTAAGTATAAGGACATCCAAGGCATGAGCCCTTGCTTCCTTGTGCCTAGAGGGATTCGGCTGCACCACACTGACAAGGCTCACATAGGCTGAAACGTACATCTGTGGTTTTGCCGGTTCTCTCATGCGGAGGGGATTTGCCTGACATTTCGGAGCTGGACTGTCTGTGGGCGGGACCAGTCTGGTATTGAGATTTCCTCTCTGCAATAGCACATAGGAGTGATAAATGTGAGTTGTAGCACCATTGAGAGACTACCATGCCTTAGAACAGGACACTTAATCTTGTTCGTGCTTGATGTGTGCTCCTCACAACTCTTTTTGTCTCCCTAAGTATAAGGGCATCTCAGGCATGGGCCCTTGCTTCCATGTGTCTAGAGGGATTCGGCTACACCACACTGACGAGGCTCATATAGGCCGAAACGTACGTCTGTGGTTTTGCCGTTTCTCTTGTGCGGGGGGAATTTGCCTGACATTTCGGAGCTGGACTGTGTGTGGGCGGGGCCAGTCTGATATGGATATAGAGATTTTCTCTCTGAAATGGCACATGTGAGTGAAAAACGTGAGTTGTAGCACCATTGAGAGCAGGGGAGGGCTGGCAATTTGTGGCCTGGAGGGCAACTACAATTAGGAGGCCCAATTCTACTATCATTCCAGCCCACTGTCCCAGCCCACCCCCTTTTATTAAATTTTAAAATTGCCATTAATAATTTGATGCATACCCCTCTGGCACTCAAAGGGTTAGTGTTGTGAAGTAAGGAAATACCACAAAGCGTACAATTGAAATGGTTCAGCTACAGAGCTTACAATTTAAGTAAAGCTACACTAGTAATACCATAGAGCTTACAACGGAAATTGATTATGTTACTTGTGTATCTTCACTTGGATTGTAGCTCCATTTCAATTGTAAGCTCTGTGGTATCACTACTGTAGCTACATTTGCAGCAACAAGTGGGAGTGGCCCACCAGCCCAGACATATGACTGGCCCAGGGGGCAATTGCCCCCCTTCCCCCCCAGGCCAGCCCTCCCCTGATTGAGAGGCTACCATGCCTTAGAACAGGACACTTAGGGTTGCATGTTCAAAGGGATGACAACATAAAATTGTCGTATCAAAGACAAAAATAAGTAATTGTAGGCATGAACAACATATTTTCTATAGAGTACACGACAAAAAACTAGTAATGTCCATTGTGTACGACACAACTCCAGAATTGACGGGCAAAGGGGCGTGACTAGGGCGTGGCTAAACTATTCTCCGGTGTCGTATAGAGGAAAAGAAAATTTGTGTAACTAACGACAAAAAAATGTCTTTCAAAAGACAAAATTTGTACGTTAAGAAAAAAGTGGAGGGAATGTGTTCTGAATGTGAGAATTTTTGTCTTTACTTGAGACTAGTGATGAGCGAGCGTGCTCGGCCGATGCTCGGATCGGCTCGAGCATCGCTCTGCTCGGCACATGGCGGTACTCGTCGAGTACCGCCATGTGCTCGCCCGCCATGTTCGGGTGGCGGGGATCTGTGCCGGAAGAGGCACAGATCCGAAGACGCTCCGCTGGACCACCAGGGACTGGAGGTACGGGGGCATTGCGGAGATGAAGAGGGCATTGCGGAGATGAAGGGGGACATTGTGGAAGAGGGGCATAGACTCTATGCCCCTCTTCCACAATGTCCCCCTTCATCTCCGCTATGCCCGTCTTCCACAATGTCCCCCTTCATCTCCGCTATGCCCCTCTTCCACAATGTGCCCCTTCATCTCCGCTATGCCCCTCTTCCACAATGTCCCCCTTCATCTCCTCTATGCCCTCTTCATCTCCGCAATGCCCCCGTACCTCCAGTCCCTGGTGGTCCAGCGGAGCGTCTTCGGATCTGTGCCTATTCTGTGTACTCTGTACAGTTGCAGAATAATTAGAAATACTGTTAAGTTTTCAAACTCAAATATTAAAGTCACATATTCCATTCAGTGTGTTTCACCGCCGTTTAGCAGCCTATTCTGTGTACTCTGCAGAGTTGCAGAATAGTAAGAAATACTGTTAAGTTTTCAAACTCAAATATCAAAGTCACATATTCCATTCAGTGTGTTTCACCGCCGTTTAGCAGCCTATTCTGTGTACTCTGTACAGTTGCAGAATAATAAGAAATACTGTTAAGTTTTCAAACTCAAATATTAAAGTCACATATTCCATTCAGTGTGTATCACCGCCGTTTAGCAGCCTATTCTGTGTACTCTGCAGAGTTGCAGAATAATAAGAAATACTGTTAAGTTTTCAAACTCAAATATTAAAGTCACATATTCTGTGTAAGATGAAGAAGGCGGGTAAAAAGGGACGGGGAAGTGGACGTGATCCTGAAAGTTCAGGGCGCGGGTCAGGACGCGGAGAAACTGTGCCTGGTGCCAGAGCACAAGAAAGAAAGACATCCACCATACCTAGCTTCATGTCTAATTTTACAGGGCGTCGCAGGACATCACTCTCGAGGTCCGACCACTGCGAACAGGTGGTCGGTTGGATGACAGCTGATACTGCTTCCAGTCGGTTAAGCACCACCCTGTCTTCCACCAAGTCCACTCTCAGTAGCCAAGAGTCTGGTCAACATAATCCTCACTCTGATCATCCTTCCTCCCACCATACACGGTCTGGTCAAAGAAGTGATCCCACACTGGGATATAGTGAGGAGCTCGTCTCATCACCAATCCTTCATTTGACCCTCTCTCCAAGCACGCACATGACATCTTGTGCCCTGATTCACAACCTCTAGAGGCTACCCAATCACAAGAAGATGACAGATGTGAACGGCATTTAAGGTCAAAGGAAGTAGTGGATGATGATGATGATGATGAGACACAGTTGCCATTAAATCAACCACTATTTCCGTCTCAAGACCTTGTTGAGGAGAATGTTATACAGTTGTCAATGACTGAGTATGTGGTGGGATCAAGACTTGAGGAGGATGATCAGAGTGAGGAAGTGGAGGAGGACTTGGTGGACGATGAGGT
The DNA here is from genome assembly GCA_037306005.1 of Rhinophrynus dorsalis. Taxonomy (NCBI): domain Eukaryota; kingdom Metazoa; phylum Chordata; class Amphibia; order Anura; family Rhinophrynidae; genus Rhinophrynus; species Rhinophrynus dorsalis. Next base: position 274,315,345 of record CM074718.1, on the reverse strand, counting down.
GACTGACCCCACCTGGGAAGGTGTAGAGCCGAGCGATGTCAGCAGTCCTGAGGGTGAGCCATCTGCAGCACCGCAACAGGCTGGAAGAGGCAGTGGTGTGGCTACAGAAAGAAGGCGGACCGCACCAAACCGGCCCGCAAATGTTCCACGGAGCACCCCCTTGCGTAAATCTACCTTGCGAAGGGGTAGGTGTTCCGCGGTATGGCGTTTTTTTAAGGAAAGTGCGGACGACAAAAGAATTGTAGTTTGCAACCTGTGCCACACCAGAATGAGCCGAGGCATGAACACTAGAAACCTCACCACCACCAGCATGATCCGACACATGGCATCCAAGCACCGTAGTAAGTGGGAGGAACGCCTGGATCGCCCATCTGTGTCTGCAGGCCACACCACTGCCTCCTCTTCCCCTGTTTTCGGTGCCGGCCAATTGCCTGTCGAAGGCGCAGGCCCGCATACCTCCCGCCCTGCACCTGTAGCATCTGAAGCACCATCAGCGACCACATCCACTTCCCTGTCCCAGCACAGCGTCCAAATGTCGTTACCCCAGGCATTTGAGCGCAAGAGAAAGTACCCAGCCACCCACCCACAGGCCATAGCACTAACCTCACACCTTTCCAAATTACTGGCCATCGAAATGCTGCCATTTAGGCTTGTGGACACTGAGTCCTTCCGCAGCCTGATGGCAGCAGCTGTCCCTCGGTACGCGGTCCCCAGCCGCCACTACTTTTCCCGGTGTGCCATCCCCGCATTACACCACCATGTGTCCCGTAACATCACCCGTGCCCTGACCAACGCAGTTACTGGGAAGGTCCACTTAACGACTGACACATGGACAAGTGCTTGTGGCCAGGGACGCTACATTTCCCTGACGGCACACTGGGTGAATGTCGTGGAGGCTGGGAGCGACTCGGACCCTGGGATGGCACGGGTGCTACCCACGCCGAGGATTGCGGGCCCTACCTCCATCAGGGTTTCCACCAGCACCTACGTTATTGGCTCCTCCTCCTCCGTTTCCACCTCCGAATTCTCTACACACAGCGCCACTCCCCCATCAGCCAGTAGCTGGAAGCAGTGTAGCACTGCAGTGGGGAAGCGTCAACAGGCCGTGCTGAAGCTGATCTGCCTTGGGGACAAACAGCACACGGCCTCAGAGCTGTTGCAGGGGATTAGTCACCAGACCGAGCAGTGGCTCTCGCCACTCAACCTGCAACCAGGCATGGTTGTGTGTGATAATGGGCGTAACTTGGTGGCGGCTTTGGAGCTCGGCAAGCTCACACACGTACCATGCCTAGCGCATGTATTTAATTTAGTGGTGCAGCGATTTCTAAAAACCTACCCCAATGTGCATGATCTCTTGACCAAGGTGCGCCGCGTGTGTGCACATTTCCGTAAGTCATCTACAGCTTCGGCCGGCCTGTTGAAGCTGCAGCAGCGCTTACAATTGCCAGCTCACCGGCTGCTGTGTGACGTGAGCACGCGCTGGAACTCCACCTTCCACATGTTGGCCCGGCTTTGTGAGCAGCAGAGGGCAGTAGTGGAGTACCAGCTGTTACACGGTCGTCGCCTCTCCGTTCAACTTCCTGTAATCAGAAGTGAGGAGTGGGAATGGATGTCAGACCTCTGTGAGGTTTTACGCAATTTTGAGGAATCGACACAGATGGTGAGCGGCGATAACGCTATTATCAGTGTAACCATCCCACTTCTGTGTCTACTGAAACGCTCGCTGCTCACAATTAAAACCGACGCTTTGCATGTGGAAGAGGTGGAAATGGGGGAGGAAGAGCTTACACAAGGTGATAGCCAGAGCACCCTCACTTCGTCTTCTCAGCGACAATTGGAGGAGGCGGAGGAGGAGGAGGAGGAGGAGGAGGAGGAAGACACGGTTGCCTCCGCTACAGAGGGTAGCCATGGAACTTTAGTTCCATCTCTTCAGCGTGGGTGGGCAGAAGAGGAGGAAGAGGATGAGGATATTGAGAGTCATCCTCCTGGTGAGGACAGCGAAATCTTGACTGTTGGTACTGTGGCACACATGGCTGACTTTATGTTAGGCTGCCTTTCCCGTGACCCACGCGTTGTACGCATTTTAGACAACACGGATTACTGGGTGTTCACCCTTCTGGACCCCCGCTACAAAGAGAATTTCTCATCTCTCATTCCTCCGGTGGAGAGGACAAGCAAAATGTTGCAATACCAGAAGGTTCTTGTCGAAAAATTGCTCCAAAATTTTCCATCTGACAACGCTGGCGGCAGAGTACGTGCTACCTTGGCCAACCGAGAAGGGGAGAAAAGGGTAGCACACAGCAGTTCCGAGAAAGGCAGGGCAACACTCTCCAAGGCGTGGGACACCTTCATGACACCCCGCCAGCACCCTCACCCTGATGCGCAGCCTAGTGTCACAAGGAGGGAAAAGTTTTGGAAGATGGTGAAGGAGTACGTAGCAGACCGTGTCAGCGTCCTCAATGATCCCTCTGTGCCTTACAACTACTGGGTGTCCAAGCTGGACACGTGGTATGAACTGGCACTCTACGCCTTGGAAGTGCTGGCCTGCCCTGCCGCCAGCGTTCTGTCTGAGCGGGTATTTAGTGCTGCTGGTGGCATCATAACAGATAAGCGTATCCGCCTTTCCACCGACAATGCTGATAGGTTGACACTTATAAAAATGAACAAGGCCTGGATTTCCCCTGACTTCTCCACTCCACTGGAGGAAAGCCGCGGGGGAACATAAACTCACTTTATATATGTTATTTACAATGATGTGAATACTCTGTATTCCCATTCACCCCTTCCACCCAAAAAACGGGTATATGGTTGACTCTTAATCTTCTCATCCTCCTCCTCCTCTTCCATATGCCCTGGGATATAATTTTTATATAGGGCCAGCTCACCAGCGGGCCCTGTGATATAATTTTTATATAGGGCCAGCTCACCAGCGGGCCCTGTTTGCCAATTTTTATATAGGTCAGCTCACCAGCGGGCCTTCTCATATAATGTTTTATTGGGTCAGCTCTCTAGCGGGCCCTCTCATATAATGTTTTATAGCGTCAGCTCACTAGCGGGCCTTCGCATATAATGTTTAGGATGGTCAGCTCTGCAGCAGACCCTCACCCATAATGTTTTAGATGGTCAGCTCAGCGCACGTTTCCCTCTTAATCATGGCCTCAGTTCAATAAAATCAAGGAAATTTTTGGGAGAATTTGCCTCTGTGCACGTTTCCCTCTTAATCATGGCCTCAGTTCTGAAAATCAAGGAAATTTTTGGGAGAATTTGCCTCTGCGCACGTTTCCCTCTTAATCATGGCCTCACTTCCGAAAATCAAGGAAATTTTTGGGATAATTTGCAGATGATATACAAGTAAATATACAGCAAATATTGTTTGGTAACAATTTTTCGCCTAAAGTCGTTTTTATTTTCCTTTTTGTGTGTTTTATGGTCAGTCTGTAAAAATGGCGTACTACGGGCGAAAGATCGTTCCCAGCAGCGATGTTGGAGTCCAAGATGCATCCAGACATCCTCCCTATGCTGTCCCTGAACCATTTCTGTGGTGTTTCCATCCTTTTCTGCCCTTTTCCTATGGACCAGGCACCCTCCCCTCATCAGAGCAGGGGGTGCCTGGTGTAATGCTCGAGTCCTCCCATTGACTTCAATGGGGTTCGGGTGCTCGGCCGAGCACTCGAGCCTCAGGGGGTGCTCGGTCAGAGCACCCGAACACCCGAGCATTGGGGTGCTCGCTCATCACTAGTTACCATGCTTTAGAACAGGACACTTAATCTTGTTCGTGCTTGATGTGTGCTCCTCACAACTCTTTTTGTCTCCCTAAGTATAAGGGCATCCCAGGCATGGGCCCTTGCTTCCATGTGCCTAGAGGGATTCGGCTGCACCACACTGACAAGGCTCACATAGGCCGAAACGTACGTCTGTGGTTTTGCCATTTCTCTCGTGCGAAGGGGATTTGTCTGACGTTTTGGAGCTGGACTGTCTGTGGGCGGGGCCAGTCTGATATGGATATGGAGATTTTCTCTCTGCAATGGCACATGGGAGTGAAAAACGTGAGTTGTAGCACCATTGAGAAGCTACCATGCCTTAGAACAGGACACTTAATCTTGTTCGTGCTTGATGTGTGCGCCTCACAACTCTTTTTGTCTCCTGAAGTGGGGGGCAGACGTGGCGCACTTGTAAAAGGAGCCGGTTGATGGGGAGTTATAAAAAGCAACCAAAGATTTACGTCTTGACAATCAAAAATGACTTGGGGCCTAGTTGACATCCGCTGACAGAATTGGTCATAATAGCGGAACCAACATAGGCCCCCCTACACTTTATATGCCCCCCATATTATGATCAAATAACAAAACAGTGAAAAAGCCTTAACAGGGAACTTCTCACGCATAATGCTGGCAAAAATGGAGAATCCCTGGAACCAATTACCAAAGGTGCAAGGCACATTCTTCTTGTCATCGGACACAGAGGGTGAAGCAGTGACAACAAATCAATGTAATCACCACGCCATAATTTTTCATGAACCTCAGCAGGGACATGAATCCCCAAAAGAGCCACGCCAGCACCGACAAAGGGGAACCCCCATCAGCGTTTGCAATATGGTACGCAGCAAGCATCAATTCCTGACCACCTGGTGCACCTTGCTCAGCTCTAGCACTATCCCTAGCAGCATCCCACTTAACCTTACCTGAATTTACCACAGGAATCAACATGGACTGTGGAATCTGCCTCCTGGGAGCTTCCTCCCAATAATCTTCAGCCTCAGAAGATAGCCCAGATCTAGAAGCAGATAGAGAGATCACCTAGACTGACCTCCCACTCCTTGGACTACTGCAGGAATGGGAAGAAGCCTGCCTGTGAATCCTGGACGCTCGCAGTGTAGAGTGATGGCCTATAGGGGCACTGCTGCCGGCCTCAGAATCCCTTGCTGGTGTGCATTTTTGTTGTTGTTGATAATGAAGGGGAATTACAGCCTATCAGGTATTCAAAAATATTGACAATACTGTTATTTAACAGATATCTGTTTTTTAACTGTACAATACTGGCAAGCAAGGGATTAAGTAAAATAGTTTTAAAAAAAATCTCAGGCGTTCTGCACCCTTGAGTCAGGAAAGCTGCATTCGGCCCACGGGACGCAGTTTGAGCACCCTGGCCTATGAGGTTCAATGGGCTAAATGCTGGGGAATTGCTAGATTCCCAAAAGACCAGTGGCTTAAACCAACCTAATGCATTATTAGTATAACATGCAGCTCAATTTTACCATTACTTTAAGGGTGTTTGGTACACTTACACGTTTTTAGCTTCCAACAATACCCTGGGCTTTAAACAAGAGACCTGAGGTTTTTGCTCACTTATACAGTACCTAGCAATGCTCCTGACTAAATGTATTTTTTTTCTTTTATTGCTCTTTGCCCTTCACTTGTTCTGTTCATGTTTTCCATCTTCTTCTAATTTTCAATGTTTAACCTCTAATTAAATTCTCTATCTGTCATAAAAAATGTAGACTACAAGATGGCTACAAAAACTAGCTGAATAGTTCTCCATGCTTATCGTGACAGGTACCTTTGTGATCATTTACATGCTCACTTACATTTTGATTATGTAGAACCACTGCAATGATAATGCTTTAAATCCTATAATCCATAATCATAGCTGAACACATGGCAGCAGTTTAATCACTTGAATCTAAAGTAAATAGTACATGCATCAGTAAATGTAACTTAGGTTTTTTTTGTATATTATAAATGCGATGCTAAAGACATAAACCTTTAACCCTTTAAAATCTTTCCTGCTAGAGGCATTTACTAACCTTAATTTACTTTATCCTGAGAGTTGAGTCTTTGTCAGGTTTATTATTGATGTAGAGAGACTCTCTGACAGGCATTATATAGTGTCCTAAAGACAATGAACATTGCACCTGGGGGTGGGAGGGGTGCTTAATCCAAGATAAGCTGGTCAAAGCTTCCAAAAGTACAATTCCAGTCAAGGTTTTGGTTAGCACTAGTGTTGAGCGAGCATGCTCGGCCGATGCTCGGATCGGCTCGAGCATCGCTCTGCTCGGCACATGTGCGGGTCTCCTCCCCGCACGTTTTGCGCCTGCTGCGCAGCCAATAAACGTGCAGGGAGGCTCTGACATCGGTGTAATGCCAGCAGCCATGTTGGCTGCTGGCATTACACTGATTGGCTGGCCAGAACCCGTGGTCGGGTGCTGTATAGCACCTGACCATCGAGTTCGGCTCAGTCTGAGCCAGGGAGAGCTGAGGATAGGAAGGGAAAGGCAGTGTAGGGAGGAAAAAAACAAAAATTGTGAAAAAAAAAGAACCAAAAGTCCTTTTTAGGACTACTGTGTGTGGGGGCAGCAGGTTATTTGGTGTGGGGGGAAAAAAACAAAAAAAAAAAAAATATATATATTCTGTTTAGTGTGCAAAGTTGCAGATTAGAGCACATTCTGTTTAGTGTGCACAGTTGCAGATTAGAGCACATTCTGTTTAGTGTGCAAAGTTGCAGATTAGAGCACATTCTGTTTAGTGTGCAAAGTTGCAGATTAGAGCACATTCTGTTTAGTGTGCAAAGTTGCAGATTAGAGCACATTCTGTTTAGTGTGCAAAGTTGCAGATTAGAGCACATTCTGTTAAGTCTTCAAACTAAAATATCAAAGTCACGTATTCCATTCAGTGTGCGTCGCCGCAGTTTAGCAGCACATTCTGAGTACTGTGCAGAGTTGCAGAATAGGAAGAAATACTGTTAAGTCTTCAAACTAAAATATCAAAGTCAGATATTCCATTCAGTGTGCTTCGCCGCAGTTTAGCAGCCTATTCTGTGTACTGTGCAGAGTTGCAGAATAGGAAGAAATACTGTTAAGTCTTCAAACTAAAATTTAAAAGTCACATATTCCATTCAGTGTGCTTCGCCGCAGTTTAGCAGCACATTCTGAGTACTGTGCAGAGTTGCAGAATAGGAAGAAATACTGTTAAGTCTTCAAACTAAAATATCAAAGTCACATATTCCATTCAGTGTGCTTCGCCGCAGTGTAGCAGCACATTCTGTGTACTGTGCAGAGTTGCAGAATAGGAAGAAATACTGTTAAGTCTTCAAACTAAAATATCAAAGTCAGATATTCCATTCAGTGTGCTTCGCCGCAGTTTAGCAGCCTATTCTGTGTACTGTGCAGAGTTGCAGAATAGGAAGAAATACTGTTAAGTCTTCAAACTAAAATTTAAAAGTCACATATTCCATTCAGTGTGCTTCGCCGCAGTTTAGCAGCACATTCTGAGTACTGTGCAGAGTTGCAGAATAGGAAGAAATACTGTTAAGTCTTCAAACTAAAATATCAAAGTCACATATTCCATTCAGTGTGCTTCGCCGCAGTGTAGCAGCACATTCTGTGTACTGTGCAGAGTTGCAGAATAGGAAGAAATACTGTTAAGTCTTCAAACTAAAATATCAAAGTCACATATTCCATTCAGTGTGCTTCGCCGCAGTGTAGCAGCACATTCTGTGTACTGTGCAGAGTTGCAGAATAGGAAGAAATACTGTTAAGTCTTCAAACTAAAATATCAAAGTCACATATTCCATTCAGTGTGCTTCGCCGCAGTGTAGCAGCACATTCTGTGTACTGTGCAGAGTTGCAGAATAGGAAGAAATACTGTTAAGTCTTCAAACTAAAATATCAAAGTCACATATTCCATTCAGTGTCTTTCACCGCCGTTTAACAGCCTATTCTGTGTACTCTGCAGAGTTGCAGAATTATAAGAAATACTGTTAAGTTTTCAAACTCAAATATTAAAGTCACATATTCCATTCAGTGTCTTTCACCGCCGTTTAACAGCCTATTCTGTGTACTCTGTACAGTTCCAGAATTATAAGAAATACTGTTAAGTTTTCAAACTCAAATATTAAAGTCACATATTCCATTCAGTGTGTTTCAACGCCGTTTAACAGCCTATTCTGTGTACTCTGTACAGTTCCAGAATTATAAGAAATACTGTTAAGTTTTCAAACTCAAATATTAAAGTCACATATTCCATTCAGTGTCTTTCACCGCCGTTTAACAGCCTATTCTGTGTACTCTGTACAGTTGCAGAATTATAAGAAATACTGTTAAGTTTTCAAACTCAAATATTAAAGTCACATATTCCATTCAGTGTCTTTCACCGCCGTTTAACAGCCTATTCTGTGTACTCTGTACAGTTGCAGAATTATAAGAAATACTGTTAAGTTTTCAAACTCAAATATTAAAGTCACATATTCCATTCAGTGTCTTTCACCGCCGTTTAACAGCCTATTCTGTGTACTCTGTACAGTTGCAGAATTATAAGAAATACTGTTAAGTTTTCAAACTCAAATATTAAAGTCACATATTCCATTCAGTGTGTTTCAACGCCGTTTAACAGCCTATTCTGTGTACTCTGTACAGTTCCAGAATTATAAGAAATACTGTTAAGTTTTCAAACTCAAATATTAAAGTCACATATTCCATTCAGTGTGTTTCAACGCCGTTTAACAGCCTATTCTGTGTACTCTGTACAGTTCCAGAATTATAAGAAATACTGTTAAGTTTTCAAACTCAAATATTAAAGTCACTTATTCCATTCAGTGTGTGTCACCGCAGTTTAGCAGCCTATTCTGTGTACTCTGCAGAGTTGCAGAATAGTAAGAAATACTGTTAAGTTTTCAAACTCATATATATTAAAGTCATATATATCGTGTAAGATGAAGAAGGCGGGTAAAAAGGGACGGGGAAGTGGACGTGATCCTGAAAGTTCAGGGCGCGGGTCAGGACGCGGAGAAACTGTGCCTGGTGCCAGAGCACAAGAAAGAAAGACATCCACCATACCTAGCTTCATGTCTGATTTCACAGGGCGTCGCAGGACATCACTCTCGAGGTCCGACCAGTGCGAACAGGTGGTCGGTTGGATGACAGCTGATACTGCTTCCAGTCGGTTAAGCACCACCCTGTCTTCCACCAAGTCCACTCTCAGTAGCCAAGAGTCTGGTCAACATAATCCTCACTCTGATCATCCTTCCTCCCACCATACACGGTCTGGTCAAAGAAGTGATCCCACACTGGGATATAGTGAGGAGCTCGTCTCATCACCAATCCTTCATTTGACCCTCTCTCCAAGCACGCTTGCAGAGGAACATGACATCTTGTGCCCTGATTCACAACCTCTAGAGGCTACCCAATCACAAGAAGATGACAGATGTGAACGGCATTTAAGGTCAAAGGAAGTAGTGGATGATGATGATGATGATGAGACACAGTTGCCATTAAATCAACCACTATTTCCGTCTCAAGACCTTGTTGAGGAGAATGTTATACAGTTGTCAATGACTGAGTATGTGGTGGGATCAAGACTTGAGGAGGATGATCAGAGTGAGGAAGTGGAGGAGGACTTGGTGGACGATGAGGTGACTGACCCCACCTGGGAAGGTGTAGAGCCGAGCGATGACAGCAGTCCTGAGGGTGAGCCATCTGCAGCACCGCAACAGGCTGGAAGAGGCAGTGGTGTGGCTACAGAAAGAAGGCGGACCGCACCAAACCGGCCCGCAAATGTTCCACGGAGCACCCCCTTGCGTAAATCTACCTTGCCAAGGGGTAGGTGTTCCGCGGTATGGCGTTTTTTTAAGGAAAGTGCGGACGACAAAAGAATTGTAGTTTGCAACCTGTGCCACACCAGAATGAGCCGAGGCATGAACACTAGAAACCTCACCACCACCAGCATGATCCGACACATGGCATCCAAGCACCGTAGTAAGTGGGAGGAACGCCTGGATCGCCCATCTGTGTCTGCAGGCCACACCACTGCCTCCTCTTCCCCTGTTTTCGGTGCCGGCCAATCGCCTGTCGAAGGCGCAGGCCCGCATACCTCCCGCCCTGCACCTGTAGCATCCGAAGCACCATCAGCGACCACATCCACTTCCCTGTCCCAGCACAGCGTCCAAATGTCGTTACCCCAGGCATTTGAGCGCAAGAGAAAATACCCAGCCACCCACCCACAGGCCATAGCACTAACCTCACACCTTTCAAAATTACTGGCCATCGAAATGCTGCCATTTAGGCTTGTGGACACTGAGTCCTTCCGCAGCCTGATGGCAGCAGCTGTCCCTCGGTACGCGGTCCCCAGCCGCCACTACTTTTCCCGGTGTGCCATCCCCGCATTACACCACCATGTGTCCCGTAACATCACCCGTGCCCTGACCAACGCAGTTACTGGGAAGGTCCACTTAACGACTGACACATGGACAAGTGCTTGTGGCCAGGGACGCTACATTTCCCTGACGGCACACTGGGTGAATGTCGTGGAGGCTGGGAGCGACTCGGACCCTGGGATGGCACGGGTGCTACCCACGCCGAGGATTGCGGGCCCTACCTCCATCAGGGTTTCCACCAGCACCTACGTTATTGGCTCCTCCTCCTCCTCCGTTTCCACCTCCGAATTCTCTACACACACCGCCACTCCCCCATCAGCCAGTAGCTGGAAGCAGTGTAGCACTGCAGTGGGGAAGCGTCAACAGGCCGTGCTGAAGCTGATCTGCCTTGGGGACAAACAGCACACGGCCTCAGAGCTGTTGCAGGGGATTAGTCACCAGACCGAGCAGTGGCTCTCGCCACTCAACCTGCAACCAGGCATGGTTGTGTGTGATAATGGGCGTAACTTGGTGGCGGCTTTGGAGCTCGGCAAGCTCACACACGTACCATGCCTAGCGCATGTATTTAATTTAGTGGTGCAGCGATTTCTAAAAACCTACCCCAATGTGCATGATCTCTTGACCAAGGTGCGCCGCGTGTGTGCACATTTCCGTAAGTCATCTACAGCTTCGGCCGGCCTGTTGAAGCTGCAGCAGCGCTTACAATTGCCAGCTCACCGGCTGCTGTGTGACGTGAGCACGCGCTGGAACTCCACCTTCCACATGTTGGCCCGGCTTTGTGAGCAGCAGAGGGCAGTAGTGGAGTACCAGCTGTTACACGGTCGTCGCCTCTCCGTTCAACTTCCTGTAATCAGAAGTGAGGAGTGGGAATGGATGTCAGACCTCTGCGAGGTTTTACGCAATTTTGAGGAATCGACACAGATGGTGAGCGGCGATAACGCTATTATCAGTGTAACCATCCCACTTCTGTGTCTACTGAAACGCTCGCTGCTCACAATTAAAACCGACGCTTTGCATGTGGAAGAGGTGGAAATGGGGGAGGAAGAGCTTACACAAGGTGATAGCCAGAGCACCCTCACTTCGTCTTCTCAGCGACAATTGGAGGAGGCGGAGGAGGAGGAGGAGGAGGAGGAGGAAGACACGGTTGCCTCCGCTACAGAGGGTAGCCATGGAACTTTAGTTCCATCTCTTCAGCGTGGGTGGGCAGAAGAGGAGGAAGAGGATGAGGATATTGAGAGTCAGCCTCCTGGTGAGGACAGCGAAATCTTGCCTGTTGGTACTCTGGCACACATGGCTGACTTTATGTTAGGCTGCCTTTCCCGTGACCCACGCGTTGTACGCATTTTAGACAACACGGATTACTGGGTGTTCACCCTTCTGGACCCCCGCTACAAAGAGAATTTCTCATCTCTCATTCCTCCGGTGGAGAGGACAAGCAAAATGGTGCAATACCAGAAGGTTCTTGTCGAAAAATTGCTCCAAAATTTTCCATCTGACAACGCTGGCGGCAGAGTACGTGCTACCTTGGCCAACCGAGAAGGGGAGAAAAGGGGAGCACACAGCAGTTCCGAGAAAGGCAGGGCAACACTCTCCAAGGCGTGGGACACCTTCATGACACCCCGGCAGCACCCTCACCCTGATGCGCAGCCTAGTGTCACAAGGAGGGAAAAGTTTTGGAAGATGGTGAAGGAGTACGTAGCAGACCGTGTCAGCGTCCTCAATGATCCCTCTGTGCCTTACAACTACTGGGTGTCCAAGCTGGACACGTGGTATGAACTGGCACTCTACGCCTTGGAGGTGCTGGCCTGCCCTGCCGCCAGCGTTCTGTCTGAGCGGGTATTTAGTGCTGCTGGTGGCATCATAACAGATAAGCGTATCCGCCTTTCCACCGACAATGCTGATAGGTTGACACTTATAAAAATGAACAAGGCCTGGATTTCCCCTGACTTCTCCACTCCACTGGAGGAAAGCCCCGGGGGAACATAAACTCACTTTATATATGTTATTTACAATGATGGGAATACTCTGTATTCCCATTCACCCCTTCCACCCCAAAAACGGGTATATGGTTGACTCTTAATCTTCTCATCCTCCTCCTCCTCTTCCATATGCCCTGGGATATAATTTTTATATAGGGCCAGCTCACCAGCGTGCCCTGGGATATAATTTTTATATAGGGCCAGCTCACCAGCGGGTCCTGTGATATAATTTTTGTATAGGGCCAGCTCACCAGCGGGCCCTGTTTGCCAATTTTTATATAGGTCAGCTCACCAGCGGGCCTTCTCATATAATGTTTTATTGGGTCAGCTCTCTAGCGGGCCCTCTCATATAATGTTTTATAGCGTCAGCTCACTAGCGGGCCTTCGCATATAATGTTTAGGATGGTCAGCTCTGCAGCAGACCCTCACCCATAATGTTTTAGATGGTCAGCTCAGCGCACGTTTCCATCTTAATCATGGCCTCAGTTCTGAAAATCAAGAAAATTTTTGGGAGAATTTGCCTCTGCGCACGTTTCCCTCTTAATCATGGCCTCAGTTCTGAAAATCAAGGAAATTTTTGGGAGAATTTGCCTCTGCGCACGTTTCCCTCTTAATCATGGCCTCAGTTCTGAAAATCAAGGAAATTTTTGGGAGAATTTGCCTCTGCGCACGTTTCCCTCTTAATCATGGCCTCAGTTCTGAAAATCAAGGAAATTTTTGGGAGAATTTGCCTCTGCGCACGTTTCCCTCTTAATCATGGCCTCAGTTCTGAAAATCAAGGAAATTTTTGGGAGAATTTGCAGATGATATACAAGTAAATATACAGCAAATACTGTTTGGTAACAATTTTTCGCCTAAAGTCGTTTTTATTTTCCTTTTTGTGTGTTTTACGGTCAGTCTGTAAAAATGGCGTACTACGGGCGAAAGATCGTTCCCAGCAGCGATGTTGGAGTCCAAGGTGCATCCAGACATCCTCCCTATGCTGTCCCTGAACCATTTCTGTAGTGTTTCCATCTTTTTCTGCCCTTTTCCTATGGACCAGGCACCCTCCCCTCATCAGAGCAGGGGGTGCCTGGTGTAATGCTCGAGTCCTCCCATTGACTTCAATGGGGCTCGGGTGCTCGGCCGAGCACTCGAGCCTCAGGGGGTGCTCGGTCAGAGCACCCGAACATCCGAGCATTGGGGTGCTCGCTCATCACTAGTTAGCACATTCAAAGAAAAAACACACTTAAAATTGCTGGTGTGCAACCAATTTTGATCAAAATAGCTAAAAGCAAATATACAAAGTACTGGTGCACATCCATATTTTCATCATTATTAATCCTTTAGTCTGAGGCTTATTGCCTGCATATCACCACTATATTAGAGATGAGGTTTTAGCCACATAATATGGCCATAGTATGGCAAGTTTGCCACCATGCCAAGGTACCCCATTATAGGCAAATCCTAACCCTAATATGCTTTGTACTATGAGATGAATCTCTTTTGCTTTAGGCATTTACTAACCTTAAAGGGATAGTAAACCCCCCAAAAAACTGTAAGCCAAATGATAGGAATAATAAAAAATACTTAAAGCCCTCATTCCCATCTCTCAAACCATTAAGTGTGAATGAAAGCCAGGGTTGTCTACTCTTCTACAACATATACTTTTGGGGGTAAAATTCATTGCAGCATTGCCGAACAGTCCGAAAAGAGACAGGGCACCAGCTGTAAAAATGGCATGTCTGTAAAAGGAAACTAACATGTTCCAACTGGGCCCATTAGCTCCCCCAAACCCCGACAAACCTATGCATATGGGGCATTGCCATACTCATAAGAAGGAGCTGGACAATAATCAATGCAGTTTATAAAATCTTCACCTATCCTGTGATTGAAATTCACATCAACATTGAAGTCAAAGTGTCAAAAACGCTTTTTTTTACCTACGTCAAGTTTTACGAGGATTGGTGGTAAAATGGTTGCATACAAAATTTGAAAACATACATAAAATGAAACCCTGGGGTGTCTACTTTCCAAAAACATACACCTTTGTGGGGAAATCTTAACGTGGAGCACTGTTACACAGCCCCAAATGAGACATGGCACCAGTGATGCAAACTGTGAAAATTCAAAGTGTGAAACTAGAAACGCGCATGTTCCAATTTGGGCCCTGTAGCCCCCCCAAACCTTGGGAAACCTATGCATATGGGCTATAGCCTTACTCAAAAGAAGGAACTGAACACTAATCAATGCAGTTTATAAAATTTTCACCTATCCTGTGATTGAAATTCACATCAACATTGAAGTCTAAGTGTGAAAAACGCAGTTTTTTTACTTACGTCAAGTTTTACGAGGGATTGGTGGTAAAATGGCTCTGTACAAAATTTGAAAACACACCTAAAATGAAAGCCTGGGTTGTCCACATTCCAAAAATATACACTTTTGGGGGGAAATCTTAAAGTGGAGCACTGTTACACAGCCCCATTTGAGACATTGCACCAGTAAAGCAAGATGTGAAAATTCAATATTTGTTCAAAATTGGGTCCTGTAGCTCTCTCAGACCTTGGCAAACCTATTATATGGGGTATTGCCGTACTCAAAAGAAGGAGCTGAATACTAAACAATGCACTTTTAAAAATCTTCCCCTATCATGTGCTTGAAATTCACATCAACATTGAAGTCAAAGTGTGAAAAATGCAGATTTTTTCCAAAAACATACACTTTTGGGGGGCAATTTTAAAGTAGAGCACTGGTACACAGCCCCAAATGAGACATGGCACCAGTGACTCAAGCTGTGAAAATTGAAAGTGTGAATCTGGAAATGCACATGTTCCAATTTGGGCCCCATAGCTTCCCCAATCCTTGAGAAACCTATGCATATGGGATATTTCCGTACTCAGAAGAAGGAGCAGAACACTAATCAATGCATTTTTTAACATTTTCAACTATCCTGTATTTGATATCAACAGTAATATTGA